>JARGXW010000284.1:0-178274 GCA_029204085.1 Mycena sp. CBHHK59/15 | reverse complement strand
GAAAACGTGGATTTGAGGATGGACTGAGTGGTGGTCGAAGTACGGACCCAGAAACGCGTCGGGGCGGCGTGCAGAAGTAATATACACGCGGGATACACGCGGCGTAGATAGCTCGGAATAACTCGGTCTGATCGGATAGTTCTGGCTCATCCTGGAGAAAGTTAAGCTAAAACAAGTTATATTGACTGTTTACGGACCCAGAAACGCGTCGGGGCGGCGTGCAGAAGCAATAAACACGCGGGATACACGCGGGGTAGACTACGCGAGGCCGTGGGAACTCCATCAAAAATCCATCAAATTTGATAGCGCAAGGGTACGGCTAAAGTCGTGGAAGAGGCCCAGACTCTCATGACAGGGTTCCCAAATTGGGATGTCATGGGAGTATGGTCCGAGACTACCTGTTCCGGGTGCACGCGAAGGCATCCAAGCCTTGCGCGATATGAGCTATAAGCTGGTCATTGTGACTGCACGCACGGCGGAGGTTGCGGATGGGAGCTGGGAGTGGGTGGAGAAATACGTTCCGGGTAAGCTCCAGTTTATTGCCCAGAGCAATCGTCGGCCCGAAGTTCCACGCGCAAATGAGTGGTCGATATGGAATGCCCGGGACCACCGGAGCACGGTGGCGTTTGGTGAGAAAACACAAGCATAGGTCGGTGAGCGTCGTGAGATCGATGTATGTATGTATTCTTCAATGTCATGTCCGTCTGGTCGTGATACAGCGCGTTTATCTTTCGTCGTATTCGCTTTCTCTGAATTGACCTATGCGCCACATCAAAAGTACTTGCTAGCACTCACAGCTACACGCTTAAACCCCTCCCATGCAAATCCTGCCCCTCCGCCTTAATCTTTGCAAAGAAAAGATTCGAATCCGACAGGACAACCAACTCCCCCGCCTCTGCAAAGATCATATTTGAGGACGAGTCGCCGAGGAAGATCTTGCCGAGGAGGGTGCCGGTGGGGTTCCATACCTGTCGGGGTGTAGTTAGGACAAGGAGATGGGAGGTAGAGAGAATTGGGAGAACGAGGAAGAAACAACACACATTGACACCATCCCCACACCCGGAATACACATTCCCTTTCTTATCAAGCTGTATCCCATCCGGAATGCCCGTATCTACATACGCGAATACACGGCGGTTGGTGAACGCTTCGGAGGTGGGGTCGACGTCGAATTGATATCTGGGGAGTCAAGGGTACCTTAGGTAGGGTGCAAAGAAGGAAGTCGAACGCACATCGTAGCCGGCAACGTCGAATTGCTCCCTAAAAACCCTCCTCCAAGCGCCGAATCACCTCTGCATATCCACAACCATCAGTCTTGGGGTGTGTGCGCGGAAGTACAGGACGACCCACATATATACAGTCTTCCCATCATCAGTGAACGCGATCCCATTCGAACTTATGAACCCATCCGCTACAACCCTTACATCCCCCGTATCGGGATCAAAGCGATACACCATATCGGGGAAGTCGGGAGGGGTCTGAAGTGGTTGAGCCAGCCCGTTCTGTAGTGTACAAGTCAGCTTGGGTGAGGGAGTATAGAGGCAGTCACCCACGTTTTATCAGTGAAGAACACCTTCTTACTCGTCGGATGAATCTTCACATCATTCAGCGAGTTAAACTGCCTCCCAAAAAAGTTGTCCAGCAGCACCGTCGAGTTGAACGGGGGGCGTGGATTGACGAGTATCACATTCGGAGGCAAGTTCCCCCGTCCGTCGTTGACGAGGAGGATTTGCCCTTTGTAGTTCGTTGCGCCGTTGGTGATTTGTATAGAGGGGTCTAGCGTTACCTGTGCATCACATTACAGTAAGTCCACAACGAAGGACAGAAAAAGTAGGGACCCCACCGGCGTAATACTAACATCCCGCCCCCCTAACCTCCTCCATCTTAATCCGACTCACAACATTATTAGTATTCACATCACTATGAATCGCCCGCCCTCCCCCTCATCACTACAAAACCACACCTCCCCCGTCTCCGGAATCCAAATAGGCGCCTCATGCGCGAAGGCAAACGACTCGTTGCTGCCTATGAGTCTGACGGACGGGCTAGGACCGAGAATATCGAGAAATGCGCGGTCGAAGATCTGGAAGAAGGGCGGGGTGGTGTTGGTTGGGTTGAAGAAGCCTGAGGTGTCGGTGCGGAAGGGCCCGGAAGAGCCGATGACGTTGGAAGTGTGGCGGTCGATGAACTGGGTGGGAGTCAGCACTACATAGGAATTGGGACAAGTGTTGGGTACACACCACAGACTGATTCGGGGGGTTCTGACGCTTCCGTTTGGACGGTGCCGCGGCAGACAACAAGAACAGTGAAGAGATAGCTAGTAACTTCATGATGGTGGGTGGGTGTGCAGAATCCAGAAACCACCCTATTATATGGGAGTTTTGACGGAGTAGGACATCCGAGTATTCCGTAAGGGGACCACGATAATGAGCAATTTCGTCGATTTAAGTGTCTTGAGTCCCGGTGACGTCAGAGCAGGTGTGGCGTGTTCTCAGACCCAGACGCTTCAAACACTGAGACCTCGTACCTGGGCTGCTTAAAGGCGTGTGTAGGGTCATGGAGTCTGCAACAAAAAAAAGATCTAGACGGGTACTTGGCACTTCGGGTAGACATACCTGGGCACCAACTACGACAGTCGAATGACTACGGGGGGCCTGACTATTGGGGCCTCCCACGGACCTGAATGCTCCCACCGGGTGGGTGTGCCCAGCGGTGTGGGGGCTGGGAGCATCCAGACATGTCACGTCAGGGCTCGTGGGTGCCTGTTGGCTGGCTTTCTTGGCATATCTATATAAGAAAAGCTGTGGTTTGAAAAGTGGCACCTGTGGGAATGAAGATGCCATTAGCTCCACAGTTCACTTAGTACTTTCCGCCAAAACGTGGCAACCTAAATCGGGGAATTTGATGGGGGGGCAGTCTCCGGCAATGCGGCAGATATTCAAACTCCGCCCTTGGGACAAGTCGAGTACGCCATCAAGTTGCAGAACCCGGGACATACAGCGGGAGTAGCTACTTGAATTTCTTTGAATGCGCGCAAAGTGGAATGTATTTATTCACAATTTTTCGGACATTCAAATACACAAAATAAAATGGACGAGTACAGTGGGAGGCTCGCCGGTTAAAACACGCGCCTTGCTGCAGCGCTCTAAATGGCTGGCGGCGGGCAGCGATGTGAACGGCGGGTGTCGACAGTTGCCAATCAAGAGCCACGAAGACGTTGGCCACGGACGCGTGACGCAACTGCAAGAGTCTTGACGTTGTTGAGGCATGAGCAAGATGCGTATCGCGGACAGGTTTCGAGCACGGCTGGTGGCAGAGGTGAGTGGCGATGGACAGCTGACCGGCGGAGTGCCGAACGGCGGCTGTCGACACACAAAGCTGGCTAGTGCGCGAAGGGTTTGCGAACAAGGTTGACGCGCCACGCGAAAGTCTTGAGGTGGTGGGGAAACACGACAGGCGGAGGGGTTCGTGGGTATGGTGGGACGACGATGGCAGTGGTAAGAGGGAAGAACGTTAACGTGGCTGACAGTGTGAATGATTGCTTGGCCCGGCCGGAGTGCCTGGACGCTTTAGTGTCTGGGTTTAGTACACGGAAACCTTCCTTTTATGGACACGTATTACTACATTTGGTAATTCCTATGAGCGCGACCCGGAAAAGTTTCGTCTACGCGCCAATTGTCGCGTGGCAAGTCATGTGACCCGATGCCTAGGCTCGTGACCAACCGCGTTCGCCAAGCATTCCCACAGCCAAGGGGTGCTTGATCTGGATCTTGGACTTCTTCCTACGACCCCCCCCCCCCCCCCCGAAAAGGCAGTTGCCATCAGTTCATCAAATCCCACTAGGAATGTTTCTACCAAACCCAGGCTCAACTACCTGGGTAAGATACCTGGCTCACTATTTGTGACTGTTGTAACGTGAAAAGAATATATGCAGTGTGCTGAATCGCGCCTGGAGGGCTGCTGAGCAAGTCATCGGCTGAGCCATCAGCTGACATAATCGAAGTCCATGATCCAGAGATCAAGCATCCCTTCCCCACAGCACCGATCTTCTTACCCTCGTGATCGGTGCGTGGGAACAGACTGGTCGCGAAGGCCCCGGAAACTACCATGTAACCCTGTCCGGGATAGAGTAAAACTGTAGCCCAAAATGACCCCCAACCTAGTCCGCAATATAGAGTAAAAGAGCCTGAAAACCGGGGAACCTTGTCCGCCATAGAGTAAATTGTGCAGAGCGCGGAACTTTTTTTGGTGTGTATGTGCCTGGAGCCATGGAATGGTGTAGATCTGGCACAAACATCTGTGTTAAAACACCGCTGATCAGAGATTTGAATTGATTTAACACGCCAGAACAGACCAATTCCCAGTCAATCAGCCCAAAAATTTGAGCTGTGAGAAAAATCACAATTTTACCTCCTAAAACCTTGTCCGAGATAGAGTAAAAGATGGTCCAGAAGGCCAAATTTCATAAGGTAAAACTGCCCAGATTTTGGGCTCAACCCGGACAGGGTTACATGGTAGTTTCCGGGGGCCTGGTCGCGAGTCTACTTTTGTCCTCACAATGATTATGACATCTTAAAGTGTTGGGTGTCACGTGACCTTCGCTTCACGGCTCGTCTTTTACTTTCATATCGGTTCGCGGGATGTGGCTTATCCCGTTTAGAATCGGCTTGTTTTTGGGTATGTTGTGACGGTAGTTTTTGTTAACATCTGAGCATCGTGCTACGCGTTCAGCACGTGGTCGTGACCCCGGCGTTCACTGATTTTGTTCCCATCTTTTATTTTTCTCTCACTGGTTCTTACTACGAACTGCGTGAGAGGTAAATTGTTATATCTGTCCTACCGTTACACTTTAATCATTTAATTACAGCCTGTACTCACAGTATTCGTACAGGTACATAATAATTCACCAACTGGTTCTTACTACGAACTGCGTGAGAGCCTGTACTCACAGTATTCGTACAGGTCACCCAGGTTCACAGGTTATGGGCCCCCGACAGCGCTAATATACCACACGCATACCAGTAATCACCAGCCAACCTTAAATTCACAGTATCACCGATCTCGGGACAGCTTCAGTCCGCTATTGCAATGGCTGGCGCCGCAAAATTCCAGTCATTTGACACACTAAAATACGAGACAGAAACCTCACCGGACACGTACCAAACCTGGTCAGCCCAGTGCAAATCTGCCCTCGTTCTTTCCACACTGTGGGGATACATCTCCGGTCGTGGCGTCATCATTCCTCTCGAGAAGATTCCGGATCCGGCGAGCACTTCCACTCCCCCCGCTCTGATCGATAATCCACGTTGGGATGATTGGCTCGACGAGAATCTCATCGTCCTATCCTGTATCCGACTTCGCATTGGCGAGACCGATCAACGACTCATCCGCGACGACACAATTGCCTCCGTGGCATGGGCAAAGCTCAAAGCGGCCCACTTGCCATCTGGGGCGCTTTCACAACTCACCATCTTCCAAGAAGCCCTTGCGCTTCGTTACATGCACGAGATCCCGTTGAAACAGACTACAGACAAGATCCAGGCCCTTGGCGACTCGTTCTTTGCTATCAAACCTCCCACTGAAGACGAATGGAGGTCTCTCCTTTTCCTCAATGCCATGTCGGGAACCGAATTCAAGGAGGCACGCTCAGCACTTGATACACTTCTTAGCGCCGGCACCTTGACGCCGTCTGCAGTCATCTCGCGCATCAATCACGAACAGATTCGTATCAATGCGGAGAATGCTGAGGCAGCTGCGAGTGAGGCATCGTTCGCGGTCTTCAGCAAGAGATACGAGGCGCAGGGAGGCACGGGCAAGCCTGAGTACCCAAATGGGCAAGGGCCATGCGCAAACCCGCAGTGCAAGGGCAGCGCGAAACGCTACCATGATTGGGATCATTGCTACGGGCCCGGCGGGCGCATCAAGCGCCCCGAAGGGCACCAAGCACGAACACCTAAGCATAAAAAGAAGGAACGGGCGCATGTTGCTGTTGATAGCAGCGACGAATCAGATGCACCAGCAGATCGGTCATTCTTCGCCGATTCCGATTCTCCACTACTCCGCGTGAGACCACATCAGTCGACTGGTCCACCAACGTCTCGGACACCGCTCACGTCGCAGATGACAAGCCGATCTTGTACCTTGATACTGGCGCGACAAGCTCCATTTGCCCCAACTTTAAGCACTTCACCAAAATCAAGCAGTGTGCGCGCAATGTCTCTGGCGTTGGAGGCTCATCTATCAAGGCTGTTGGGATCGGAGAGGTCCGCGTCCGGGTTGGCAAGGGCCGTCACTTCATACTGAAGGATGTGCTCTTCTGCCCGCATGCCACTATCACTCTCATCTCCGTCGGAAAGCTATGCGATGATGGGCATGATGCTACGTTCAGCAGCAATGGATGTAGTGTACGCCAGCTATCGGGCAACAAGGTCGTCGCAACTGGGATGCGTTCGGGAACAGGGCTATATACACTTGACTGCGAAACCCCAATATTCACCGTTACGCCAGATGCCGAAGAATCGCCATCCCGAGCGGGAGTATCCCGTGTGGTAGACGACATGATGGCAAACGTAGCCATGAAGGCCCGGCCAACACTCGAGACCTGGCACCACCGACTCGGCCACGTCAATGTCGAGACCGTGCTTGATATGGTCCGGGGAAACGCCGTAACCGGTATGGACACCGATCTGTCACATCTTCCTGCCAAATGTGCTGACTGTATTCTCGGAAAGCAGAAAAAGAAACCTGTTCCGAAGAAGCGTAGAGGGCCGCGGTCGACGAGAAAGCTGCAGAAAGTCTTTGCCGATCTTGCGGGACCACAAGCAGTAGCTGCGCGGGGAGGATTTTTGTACACCTTGCAATTAATCGATGACCACACCCATATGCAATGGACAATCCTCCTTAAGAAGAAGACAGAAGCCGAGGAGAAATTCAAAGAATGGCAGGCAGTCATCGAAGCTGAGAGCGGGAGAAAGTCGGCATCTTTCGAGTTGACGGCGGCGGAGAATTTGATTCAGCGGGATTTATTCGCTATCTACGACAACAGGGAATTAAGAAGGAGACGTCGGCACCGTATTCGTCAGCACAGATGGGGCTTATTGAGCGCACCCACCATACCCTCATGAGTCGCACCGTCGCCGCTCTGTCCTCTGCTAAGCTCCCTCCAAACATGTGGGGAGAAATGATGCTCACCGAGGTGTACATCAAGAACCGCACACTTACAAGTGCTCTTCGTCATCCCGAAATAACACCCTCTGAAGCGTGGACCGCAGAGAAGCCTGATCTGTCGCATATGCGAGAGATTGGCTGCCGCGCATTTGTGCTCAAACTCCCGAAGAAGTCTAACCCCAAAATCTTCAATCGGTCGATAGAATGTGTCATGATTGGGTACTCACCAAATTCCCCCGCATACCGTTGCTACGAGCGAAAGACCAAGCGGATCCACGTCAGTCGGAATGTCGAATTCATCGAATCACAGGACGAAGTTCCCCGCCCGCTGACAGCTGCGCAGACTGCGAAGAAAAACCCCGCTGAAGACAACGTAGTCTTGCCCGAGCCGGATTTCGATATACCAAAAGTGGACGAAGTTCCAGCAGTCGAGCCTGAGATTGAGGAGGAGGATGAGGCCCCGATTGCGCACCCAGCTCCTCGACCTACTCGTACACGGAAGGTACGGGGTGAGGACGGGGCATTCCCCGACCTGCGGAAGGAAACAGCTGTGTCTGAAGCTCGTGCAGCCGAGACTCGCGCGAAAGAGCGACGTGCAGAAGCTAAAAGCCAGCGCGCATCTGTTGAAGAGGTCAATGATGACGACGAGGCTCAGGAGGAGCATGCGGACCTTGCGGACGATGGAGAATACGATATTGGGCACTCACTGCCGCTGACGCAGATGATGAGCCGAAAACATGGAAGCAAGCCCAAAACTCACCATTTGCCGAAGAATGGCGTAAAGCCTACCAGGCTGAGCTCGACTCTATCCAGGAGCATGGCGTGTATGAGCTGGTTCCACCAGAATCAGTCCCCAAGGGCAGGAAGATAATTCTTCTCGCCCTGTCTTCAAAATCAAGCGTGGAAGTACCGGGGAAATCTTGAAGTTCAAAGCCAGGCTAGTGTCCATGGGTTATGCCCAAGTGGCAGGTCAGGATTATCGGGAGACGTACGCGCCTACATCCCGCTTCGAGTCCTTCCGTATGGTGCTGCATGCTGGAGCGACGCTTGACCACGAAATTGATCATGTCGATGTCAAGACGGCTTTTCACAATGGTCTCCTCTTAGAGGACATCTGGCAAGCACAACCCAAGGGATTCGAGGTGCCTGGGAAGGAGAATTGGGTGTGGAAGCTAAAGCGGGGCATGTACGGGCTTAAGCAGGGAAGCCGTTCCTGGAATCTCCGCCTTCACGCCGTGATGACCAAATTGGGATCACACGGATATCCGTCGAGCACAGCATATATTCTCGCAAACGCGCTGGTGAATCTTCTCTTGTCGCAGTCCACGTCGACGACTTGTGCATAGCAGCCAGCTCCAAATCCGAGATGCGTCGATTTAAGGAGGAGCTACGTGGCGAATTCGAGATCACTGATCTGGGGCCTGTGAAATGGATCCTCGGGATTCGCGTTACCCGCGACAGGAAGGCTCATACAATCTCGCTCGACCAGCAGACCTACATTGAGAAGATGGCTACGAGATTCGGCCTTGACAACGCCCATCCCGTCCGCACGCCGATGGTCCATGGCGAACCGTTAGCACATTCTATGTCGCCATCTACACCTGCCGCCAAAGCCCGCATGGCCGCTGTACCTTACCGTGAACTCGTTGATCCTTGATGTATGCCAACGTTGCTACACGCGCCGATATCGCGCACGCCGTCGGAATAGTCAGCCAATTCTGCCAAAATCCCGGTGAACTCCATTGGATTGCCGCCAAAAGAATACTGCGATACTTAATTGGCACTAAATCTCACTCACTTGTGCTTGGAGGCAAGCTACCTATTCGTCTCAAGGGTCACTCGGACTCGAACTACGCTCCACCCGGAGATCTTGACAAGCGGAAGTCTACTTCCGGCTATTGCATGTCCCTCGGCAGCGGTGTCATTTCCTGGAGTTCAAAACGCCAGTCGACCGTCGCGACATCAAGTACGGAAGCTGAATATATGGCGTGTTGCCATGCCGCGAAGGAAGCCGTTTGGCTTCGCATGCTCCTTCGTGCAGTCGGTCATAGACAAGAAGTCGCTACAGTTATCCATTGTGATAATCAAGGCGCCTTGATCCTAACTGCAGATCCCTCCTTTCACTCGAGGGCGAAGCACATTGACGTCCAATACCATTTCTCGCGGGATCGAGTTGAATCTGGAGAACTCACCTTCACCTATGTCCACACGTCCGAGAATGTGTCGGACATATTCACCAAACCACTTCCTGAACCGCTTTTCAAGAAGTTCAGGGAGATGTTGGGGATCTCTGGTTGACTGGACGCGTTTAGCACGCTGAGGAGGAGTGTTAACATCTGAGCATCGTGCTACGCGTTCAGCACGTGGTCGTGACCCCGGCGTTCACTGATTTTGTTCCCATCTTTTATTTTTCTCTCACTGGTTCTTACTACGAACTGCGTGAGAGGTAAATTGTTATATCTGTCCTACCGTTACACTTTAATCATTTAATTACAGCCTGTACTCACAGTATTCGTACAGGTACATAATAATTCACCAACTGGTTCTTACTACGAACTGCGTGAGAGCCTGTACTCACAGTATTCGTACAGGTCACCCAGGTTCACAGTTTTGTGGGTTCGTAGTGGATTTTTTGAAAGTAGTCTGCTGTCCGGGCGCCGTCATTTGGGACAAAGTTTGGCATATGTTGTTTGGGGCAAGTTTGGGATATTCTCTTATTGGGTCGTGTGTCGTGGATGTTATTGCTTTATGTAACCGTTCAGTTTCGTATGATCTGTGGTGCCCTTAACACAAAGGATCTCATCTACATCGTAGCAAACTCCAGCTTATCTGAAAGACCAGGTGAGACCATCCCTTGTTGGATTGTTTGGGATGGACAATGATCAGTGGCAAGTTGGAAACTTGGAATCTGCATTCTACTACGGATGCTCAGTCGCCTCAATACTAGTAGATGACCGAGGTCCGACATCATCTCATATCCACAGTCACTGTGAGTGGTTTACGATGAACTACCAGTAGTTGACAACTTATATCCTTTTCAGTTGCTGGCTCGTTCTTCATCGCCTTGAGGCGGTCATATTCAAGTATCCAACTATCAAGCAATTCGGACCATCAATGGTGTCAGGGTCTCTGTTGGAGTTCAATCCCGAAGCTCCATGGAAGCCGTGAGAATGTCCCGGAACTTTCCGGAGCTTTCCCACGCACTGCGCCGGTTTCACCGCCGCACTGCTCAGTCAGCCTCGGGGATATTTACTATCTTCCTGGACTCTTGTAGATAGTTCTAGTTACTTTCTCAGTAGTATAAAAGCCAGCTCTTTGAGAGCCTAATAGAATAATAATTTCTTCTCTTATATTTCAGTTAGAGCTGCCTCAACTTCAGTAGGTTATGGGCCCCGATGCCTACAACTGAACAACAAATCCATCTATCCTCTTACTGCCTAATCATCCTCACCAGCTAAATCTTAACCCCAACAATGACCACCACAAACGACAGCACTTCGACCTATTTCAAGATTGATCCGCTAAAGGGAGACAATGGCTTCCTTATAAGCGACGACTTGAAGCTCTGCTTACAGACAGAGACTTACTCGGGTATATAACTGGAGAGATTGCAGTACCTTTGCCAGCAGATCCTGCGAACCCGAAGGCGAATGAAACCGCGTCAATCAAACGATGGAATGCTGCTGATGCGAAAGGCGGCAGCCAAATAATCCTGACACTATCAGATGCAGAGATGATCCATATCAGTGGGGCCAATACAGCGAGACAAATGTGGACTCAGCTCCAAGCGGTGAAGGAATCAAAAGGGAAGCTAGGTATTATGGCAGCCAGACGGTGCCTATACTGATCCTTTGCAGAAGAAGGAGTTGATATGGTTGAGCATATTTCACAGCTCAGAAAAACACAGGAAGAACTTGCCTTAATGGGAAGTCTTGTCTCCGATGATGATTTCATCATGCTCCTCATCACATCACTACTGGAATCTTGGGACACTTTCACTTCAGCATATCTCGGGTCCAACACAGGGTTGACAGCTGCTGTCCAAACAGCTGGCACATCAATCACAAACACGAATGCCGCAATAAATTCACATGCCCTTGTTGCTATCCTAATTGATGAAGATAGGCGGCGCAAGGAGAAGCCAGGATCCTCAGATAGTGCCTTCATGGCCAAGGGAGGAAATACTAAAGCCCACAATCATGCTGGAAACCACCAACTTGTCTGCAGTAATTGCCAGAGATCAGGTCATCTAAAAAGAGACTGTTGGTCTAAAGGTGGAGACAAAGAAGGACAGGGACCCAGGCAGAACAAGAAGAAAGGCCAAAATAGAATAAGGGAGAGAGCCAACCAGGCAGAAACCTTGACCGAAGAGATTACCGACGTTGCGTACACCGTAGAGGAGTCCAAACCCCAATTTGACTCCCGTTTCTCACAGTTCGATTGGCTTACGGATTCCGGAACAACATCCCATATAGCAAATATGCAGGAAGCATTTCTTGACTATGTTCCCCTGCAGTCATCAGCCATCAAGGGAGTTGCCGACCAGTCTGTCCAAGCATTAGGAAGAGGCACAATTCAGATGCACTTCCAAATCGGGAAAAACATGGTCACGCACATGATCAAAAATGTCCTTCATGCCCTGAACACGACAAATTGCCTTCTCTCCATTAGCCGCCTCGATGATGCAGGCTACAATGCAATATTTGGTGGAGGAAAAATCAAAATTATGAATGGCAAAAAGTTAATAGGGCAGGGTCAAAAGGTCCATAGACTTTATCTCCTGGATGCCAGAGCACAATTGCCTGAGCAAAACCGCACAAATCTTGCAAAAGAAAAATCCAAAGCTACTTGGGATGAATGGCACCAGAAATATGGACACCTTGCTATCTCAGGCATCAAGAAATTGCGCTTGAAAAACATGGTGACAGGACTTGATATTGAAGAATCAAGTATTCCATCACCCACATGCGAGGCATGCATCCAATCAAAATTCCACGTCCGCCCGTTTCCAAAAGAAGCCGAACACCGTTCTGACGTACCCGGAGATGTCACGTACAGTGATATATGGGGACCGTCACGCACCGCTTCAATCGGAGGCCACTTATATTATATTTCGTTCTCCGATGATTGCACGCGCCATTGTGTTCCTCTCTTCATGAAGAAGAAGAGTGAATCCTTCTCTCACATAAAGCAATATGTCAATCTCATTGAACAGAAATATGGTTGCACTCCGAAGATTTTACGAGTGGATAACGGAACAGAACTTACGTCGAAAATGGTCAAAGAATGGTGTGCCGAAAAAGGCATCACGATCGAAACCACAGCGCCATACTCACATCAACAACTCGGGGTCGCAGAGAGGTTCAATAGGACCCTTATTGAGCTTGCAAGGGCCATGTTAATTGCGAAAAACCTGCCTAAATTTCTATGGGCAGAAGCTGTATCACATGCAGCCTATTTACGCAACAGAGCCCCGACCCGTGCACTCAACGGCATAACACCCGATGAAGCGTTCACAGAACGCAAACCCGACATCTCTCACCTTCAAGAATTTGGTAGCGACATCTATATTCTGACACAGGCAAAGAATAAGCGGGGAAAACTCGATACCAAAGCAAGGAAATTTACCTTTGTTGGTTACGAAGAAGGCCCAGATGCCATCCGCTATTACGACGCTGTGCAACACCAAGTCCGTGTGTCATGGAACTATGCATTTAATTGGAATAAGAAGGCAAATGGCATAGACATCTTTGTCACAGCCGGCTCGGATGTGCAGCTCGAGGGGGGAATCAAGAGGCAGGGGGAGTTCCCGATCAGCAATCCTCACAATCAGAGAACATGGCAAAGCCAGACTTACCAGATGTACCAGAGCCTGTCACACCCACTCTCAGTCTCGCACACCGCAAAACCTCGAAATGTTCCACCAAATTCCACTCCAACACCACCAGTAATTTCACCCATCCAAAGGCCGAGATGAGAGCGAGCACAACCAGATTACCGCATCCTGAATAATCCGCGCGCTCAGCCAGCAGTCCGTCCAGCGGTAGCTCCATCAGGACAATCAGATCCAAATGCCAGTGCAAATATGGCAGTTGAAGATCACATCAGCGATCTTGCTTACATGATAACTTCTGTCACGACACTGCCAGATTCTGATGATGTTCCGAGATCCTTGGCAGCGGCTAAGAGATCGCAACTATGGGAAGAATGGAAAAAGGAATGGAGGAGGAAATGACCCAGTTAATTGGCATGAACACTTGGGAAGTCGTAGAGCTGCCAGAGGGATGGAAAGCAATCGGATGCAAATGGGTTCATTCAAAGAAACGTGATGAGTATGGTAACGTGACCCAATACAAAGCGCGTCTCATCGCACTCGGATACTCGCAAATCCCTGGGATAGATCACCAGGAGACCTTCTCACCTGTTGTCCAACTCGATTCCTTACACACTGGACTTGCATTTGCCGCGATCAAAGATCTAGAGATTCAAGTACTGTACTATTTCGACCATAGGTTCACGCCATGTCACCCGTCACCTACCAAGTTCATTTTTCCTCAGTTCATTCCTCGGCAATCACATCAAAATTCCCATAAAAGGCAGTCCGGCGAATGCCGGAGATAAAATTTTGGTGTTTTTGAGCCTATTTGGGCCTGAAAACTCGACTGTCACCGTCACTGGTACCAAATAGGTTCAGTTCACGACCCTCCGTCACCCGTCACCTGAACCTATGGTCGAAATAGTACAGTACTTGATGTGAAAGGAGCATTTCTCAATGGAGATCTCGAAGAAGAAATCTACATGCTCCAAGCGCCAGACTTCGATGATGGGACAGGCAAAGTCTACCGCCTACGTAAAACACTTTACGGACTGAAACAGTCCGGCCGCCGCTGGAATATGAAGCTGCATGATGCACTCTGAAAACATGGCTTCACACGACTCGAAGCCGATCACTGTGTTTACCTCCGTCACAACGGAGAAGACTATGCAATATTATTAATCTGGGTAGACGACATTGCAGTTATCACAAAAACCACCGATGACATGGCCAAAGTCAAAGCCATACTCAAAGCCGAGTTCGAGATCAAAGATATCGGAGAACCCCGTTTACTCCTTGGGATCGAAATCTCACGGGATCGACCCAACAAATCGATCACATTGTCCCAGAAGAACTACGTTGAAACTATTCTACGCAGATTTAAAATGGAAAACTCATCCCCCATGTCAACCCCACTTGATCCGCACGTTGTTTTGTCAAAACACGAGGATAAACCGTCAGATAAAATCGGAAGAGGCCTCTATGCGGTTGCCATGGGATCATTGATGTATGCAGCGATGGGAACACGAGCTGACATCGTGTATGCAGTCCAAACCCTCAGCCAGTTCAGGTCAACCCAGGACCCGAACATTGGACAGCTGTAAAACGGGTCTTTAGGTACCTCAATGGAACCAGAGATTATGGACTGACCTACAGTGGTGCCAATGAGGAAGATTGGCCACTCAAAATTGTCGGATACACTGATGCAGATTGGGGATCAAAATCAAATGATCGGAAATCCATCTCGGGCTATTCTTTTATGCTCGGAGGAGGCGCAATCACTTTTTTTTTTTTTTTTTTTGGAGCGTTTGGGATAATGAAATTCAGTCTGCAGAAGCATTCCAAAAGTCATCCGCTGGGTCTACCAGATAAATCCAGTTAATGCCAGGGAAGTTGTCCAGGGAGGAAATGCCATTACGCACAGTACCATAGTGTGGGACTCCAGCCATAAAAGTTTATCCTATCCCATTTCTTGGATCATTCAATGTCAATGGCTGTATACCACTAAAACCCCCACTGTGTAAGTCCAATCGTCCGGCAGAGCGTCTTCGTTCATTAGTAGACCACTCCATGTTCTTAGACAAGATCTTTATTCAGCGCAAGATTACCAAATTTCATTTTATTGGTGAGGATTCGATCTCGTCCTAGTGCGGAATTAACAGATTTCAGCCATCTGTTGTGAATCTCAACATCTGTAATGTTATGGTGTGGGTTCTTCAGAACCTTATCATTCCGGATGTTCCAGATTGTGTGCCAGGCCGTGGATACCAGAATGGCAAATAATTGTCCCATAGTAGGGATAATTTTCCCGTTGAGTGTTTAAATCTCACAAGGTTACAACCCAAGATGAGTCCCCAGCTGAGGGGGGGCCAGTTGGAATATTTCATGGCCCAGAGTTCTCGGTCAGTTGCCAAATTAATTTTGCCCCTAAGGCATCACATTCAAGCACGATGTGTTCCAGGTTCTCAGGGACTCCACATGTTGGGCAGACTGCAATGGCATCAAGATTGTCAATATGTGTCCAGAAGTCGCCGACTCTGAAAATGTTGTGAATTGACTTCCAGAATAATTTGCGGTGGAGTCATCTCAGATTTGTGGAACATATAGATTTCCAAATCATTTCATCAGTAGGAGTGTAATCAGAGACTTCATGCACAGAGCAACGGATACGATCTAAGTTGATAAATGTTGCCTTCCTGAAGGTTCTGAGCATTGCCTTTAATGATTTTCGTAAAGATTCGCTGTGAGCCTTGTGAGATTAGAACACCTGGGCAGCTGAAATTAAATCGATTTGGGTATCAACCTCAAGCGGAGGGTATGAATCAATACCTGCAGTGACAGGGAAAGTGATTGTTGTCTGCTTGAACTGTGTTCGTGCAACTCGCTCATTCAGAGCTGCAAATACTGCTTTGAAGAGCAGGAAACTGGGGTCTAACATGTCATTTTCAGATTTGTTCTCTCCTTAATTAGTGTTTTGAGCAAAAAGTCGGATGAAGAACATAGCAGTAAGGAGACATTGTGTGGGATTTTCTGCAGCACTGTAAGGGTAGCCCCAATATTCCTGATTTAAAGTTAAATTTATGGTTGGGTTGTCAAATGTGAGGTGGATAGTTGCATCCTCGTTGAGGTCATCCGAAACAATCTTAAATCTTGCCATAATTTGAGGGTTGTACTGACCAGCACGCAGGACCTTGATATGTACAAAAGGCTGTTATTTGATCAGGCAGTGACTCCAATCGGAGGTGTCGTCGTGCCGGAATCTCATTCATTGAATCATTCCCAGCAAAGATCCGGAAGCCATTTGTGGTGCTGGATAATCTGAAGTTTGGATCATAGGTCATTGGTTTATCAATTTCTACCCCTCCTTGGTTGGCTTCCAATTCCTCTGCTGTCAGTTTAAGCTCATTGCAAAGGTCAGCCATTGGAGCTAACGGATTCCATTTTGGCATAATGCAGTCTATCAATGTCTGGGCAGTCTCAATGCATTTGCCAGGGTGTACGCAATCAAGTTCATTTCGATCTCTGTTGCAAGATGGGCATCCACAGTTTTTACGGGCAATGCCACTACTTGGGTTGATTGTGTGTGGCCGTCTTGCCACCATAGTTCTCCTTGTAGCTATTATGAGGGCGTCTTTAACTGTCCGAACCTCATGTTGGTTTCTGAGGCAAGTTGCTGCATCTCTAAGGCAGGCATTTTATAGGCTGGCTGGCGGACAGCAGGTGCTTCCATATCGGCATCTCCAGTTGGACATCACGGTCAATTGAGAGTGCTCTAAATTTGAGGTTGAACTCCTGGGCTACAGATATCATACCCTTCAGGTCGTCAGGTATCCTGTCTGACCTGGGGATGGGGAAATGGATGTCGTTTAAGAAAATGTTGATGATTTGACCTGGTCTAATATTTAGGTAGCTAGTCTCCAGGTATTTTCTGAGAATGAAGTCAACAAAATAGCACCACAATGGTCAGTCGTCTCCTTGGATGAGGTAGCATTGAAGATTCCAAAGATGAATTGCTTTGTTCCGAGAGGATATATCCAAAATTCCTTTGCCTCCTGGATCAACTGGGAGGATCATTGTCTCCAGTGATACTCTGGCTGTTTTTCCTTCCCACAGGAAAGACCGTATCGATTTTTCGAGTGTGTCCTCAATGTCCTTTGGCATCCCTTGGAATCTGGTCAGATACTGTGTTCGACCCCCGATTACCATACTAATGGAGGCGCGATCGCATGGAGTTCACGGAAACAAAGCACTGTCACACTATCATCAACAGAAGCTGAATATATTGCAGCTACTCATGCGATGTGTCAAGCCATCTGGCTTAGACAATTAATGTCTGGACTCAAAATTCCACAGGAAGGCCCAACAACCCTCTATGCAGACAACCAATCAGCCATAGAATTATCCCGCGATCCGCAGTTTCACGCACGTACGAAGCATGTTGACATCCAGCATCATTTCATCCGTGAAAAAGTTGGTAATGGGGACATAGACATCATTTATTGTCCCACACAGGAAATGCTGGCGGACGTACTCACCAAGGGATTAGCCAAGCCCAAACACACCAAATTCACAGGTGAAATGGGGCTGCTTCAGGCTTGAGGGGGAGTGTTGGAGTTCAATCCCGAAGCTCCATGGAAGCCGTGAGAATGTCCCGGAACTTTCCGGAGCTTTCCCGCGCACTGCGCCGGCTTCACCGCCGCACTGCTCAGTCAGCCTCGGGGATGCTTACTCATCTTCCTGGACTCTTGTAGATAGTTCTAGTTACTTTCTCAGTAGTATAAAAGCCAGCTCTTTCAGAGCCTAATAGAATAATAATTTCTTCTCTTATATTTCAGTTAGAGCTGCCACAACTTCAATAGTCTCAGCATCCCATTCCACGGTTAATTTCATTTGTCCACCTAAGAAATATCATGTCAAAATCGACTCCTCATCTAGTTGCCCTGCGTAGACCAGTGGGCTATCCCAATGCTATCCCGCGGTCGACAGCGCTGATAAAGACCACATCGCAAATTCGCAATCAGTACCCACCGAGGCGTTCCATGTCCGAGGGTCTTGGAAGGTCCAAAGTAAACCTGTGAAGCACCGGTAGACGTCGAAAGCAATGCCGCGAGCCCGCCGAGCTGGGCCGCCTCAAGCCGGCATTTGCCGAAGGGCTTTGGCCCCTGTCCGGGTGGTGACTTAATTTTGCTTTCCTTCTTCCATGATAGAACCTCATAAAAGGCGAAAACCCTGTTCTTACATGTCCTACCCCACCTTTCACTGTCTGAAACGTCCCGTTTTGATCATAGCGACCTCTTCGTCGCCAGCGACGAAGATTCAGCCTATGTCAAGCTCTGCGCCGAAGAATACGGGTGGAGAAAGGCGGGTCTCTCAACCAGGTATGTCAGTTACCCTGATACATCCCTCTGCCTCTGACAGTATCCACAGCCTCCGCGGTGCCAGAAGCCGGAAAAAGTCGGAAGAGGCGTCTCTCCGAAACCCACTACGATCAGGTATTCAGAGAGCATGGTATACGAGGCGTCCTGGACTCTCTGCAGGCCGACCACGGGAAGGAGTTCACCGGCGCACACAAGGACTTCCTGGCAGCGCGGAAGTCGTTCTCCGAAGCCCAGTATGAGGAGGTGGCGGACTTCTTCAACCTGCAGAAAAACACTGCAGAGGACCCGTTCGAAGGATGGGCCGATCTGGATGTCCCTCAGGTGCTCCTGCCTACCTCGGTCCTGGACGAGGTTTGCATGCGTGCGTTACAGTCCCATGTGAGTCCTGGATCCGCGTCTGAGCTACAGAACGAGGTGGCGACCGCTGCCTGTCTAGGTGGATCCGACGCGTGGGTCCCATCGGACGATGTAACCCCCGCCGATATCGAGGCCTCCCGCCGAGCGTCTCTCCACGGAAGGGTGGAAGACGGCGGTCGAGCTGGGCCTCAAGTCTGCGATTTTGTTCCAGCGGGCATATAAATTCCGGGCCAACGCTACGGCGGAAAAGGTGTTGGCCTTGCTCTATCATAGGTAGTGAAGTTCCCTTTACTACACCGCCGGATCGAGAACCTGACGTTGCAACAGCCTGGAGGCGTGGCCATAAGCCTTTACCCCGTGGCGTACTGTCCCGCTTCTCACTCTCTCTTGCCTCCATGGCAGCGCCAAGATGCCGCTGGGATAGACGCGAGCCCGTGGTGGTCGAATTACCCGCGTGTTTCCCCGACATCTCCAACTCTGGGCACGCACTGGAAGCCAACGGGCTTGTTCTGCCGGGATGTCCTGCAGAGCAGCCCGTTTCCTTAGCGGAGCTGGTGACGCGCAACCATCTGCATATGAGCCGCCACAGCAGGGCGTTGTCGCTGGCGGTTCCGTTTGCTCTGGCGGTCAATTATTACGCATGATTCCCTGGGTTATCAGCGCACGCTCAAACACCAAGACAAATCGTCAGCGCTGTGCACGGAATTTTGGCAGAGAAAGAGCGATATGAAGATGTGCGTCACAGATCGAAAGCACGAAAGCAAGTATAAAAGATGGTGGGTATATCAAGTGTCCGCCTGTGCACCCTGCACCACCAACCCGGTCAAACTCAGAATAGCTTCACTGAACTCTGCGAAATTCTGTGGGCCCGCAGCGGCCTGCGTCTCCGTCGAAGCGCTCGCGCTGGCCACGGTACTGGATGCAGGCGCAGAAGAGGAAGCGGCGGCCGTTGTTCTGGTACTCGCGGCGGCCTTGCTGGTGGTGGTGGAGGTGGAGGTCGTCGTAGAAGTAGTAGAGGTGGAGGTGGTCGTCGTGTGCGTCGAGGCGGTGGTGACCTTTTCCTTGGTGCTGGTGGTGGTGGTGGTGGTGGTGTCGGCGGAATCGCCGTAAGACCAGTCGCCTGGGGAAAATATGAATAGAGGACATGTGAAAGAGGTCCAACGACGTACCGTAAATGATGCCGACTATATCATTATTCCCCTCGCCCACGAAGTAGCTGAAGAGACCCTGCGAGAAATCGAGGCCGTCGTAGGGACAGCCCATGCACTGGCCGGCAGGTGAGCGGGCATCAGAGAAAGAAGACGAGTGCCGCACCTCGTCGACGATCTTGGCCGTGGTGCTCTTGCCATTGTAAGTTATGGTCACGTCCTTGTAGCAGTTGGCGCCGTTATTCCATTCTAGGTGCGTCAGCGCCACGACCTGGGAACGCTGTGAGGTGCGAAAAATGTAGAGTGGCACAACGTACAAATTCATCGTTCGAGTTAGTTCCGCCGCAGGCACCTCTGAGCTCGGAGGTAAGCATGGACTCGGGAAGAATAAATTAAAGCGCCCACAGTCCCGCGTCGTAGTTGGAGAATCGTTTACCACCGCGCTTGGAATTGTTGGAAAGAGAGATGTTGTGGGCCAGGACGGCTGGAATCAAAAGTAAAGACAGGAGGGAGAACATAAGGCGTCGAGTGTGGAGAGCCTGGAGTCCTGAGAGTGTGGAGAAGACAGTCACAAATTTCGCTCGTCACCACGTGCTCTGACGCCTAACAAGTTGCCGGTCAAACGCCGATCAACTTCAGACTTGCCGGGAACCCACTTGAGGCTCCTGCTCTCGTGAACCTTTCTAATCTCAGCTGGATTTCTCACAGGCCCCTCAGGACCTCATCCGTGTGTTTCTCTACCACGTCAAGCCGACTGAAACCTGAAGGCCTGAAGTCGGATCCATTGCGCTTGCGCCGGTAGCCATGGCAGCGATGATGACGCCAGGCGGCGGTGGTGTAGTTTGCCATTCGACTTTGCATTCGACAAGAGCGCCGTGGCTCACCAAGACTCGCAAGGATGCGCGAGTCTGACTTAACGTTCCCGGCGCAGATCAAGGCGTGCGTGTGCATCACCTCGCAGCTCTACGACAGGAGGGGTGCGTCCCCACTACCTACTATACGCAGGTACTGACATTCTGCGGGCAGCCCTCGACACGTCCTCCGCGCTGCCCCTCTTCAACTCCTTCACGCACCTCACCTCCCTCACCTCCACCTCCCCGCGCATCCGCGAGATCATGACCATGGACGGCGGGCTCGAGCGCCTCCTGCGCATCCTGCACGACTTCCGCCTCGCCCCGCCCCCGCCCTCCTCCCCACAGTCGTTCTACGGCCTCCTTCCGCCGTCCGACTGCCCCCCGCGTCCGCCGCCGCAGCTCAACCCCCCCCCGGTAGTTCGACAAACACGCGGCCTATCGATTTAGCTTGGCGTTCCAGTGCGTGTTGAACATCGGCGTGAAGCCGATATGGAGTCGCGTGGTGCAGGTGGAGACGCTGGATGTGGTGGGGTGCATACTCGAGGCGTGGTTGGGAGGAATTGGGCGGGTGAGTAGTTTTGTTTTTATTTCTTTTGATTTGTTTTTGCTTTTATTTTATGGTCTCGTGCTGGGCCATTGGGATCGATGCATGTGATCTGGGTGCTCCCTTTTCTCTGGTTTTCTGGCGATCTGAATGCTCCGCGACGTCGACTGTTCTGGGCGAGATACCGCGGCGCGTCACTGGGACCGGTGCTACGGAGACAAGCCGGCATGTTCGTTATTCGCTCCTCGCTGACTACTCCACCAATCCTCTCATGGCCAACGCTAGTTCTTCCCTTGTCTACGTGGTCCGCGGCCGCCTTGCCCCCTCCCGACTCACCTTCCGCCACATTTATCCATCCTTCTTTCCCGCCTATGTACCCTGGCTCGCCTGAAGGTTATGGCCCCCACAAGAATTAATTCGCTCGTCCCTTTTCCCCCTTGCCATCCGGCTGCCTGAATCGGACATCCGCTTTTCCCACTGCACGTTCCTTTTCCCTCATCAATGCATTACATTGAATTCCTTTCCGTCCTGTCCTTCCTTCCCTCCTTGCGCCTCGCGCTCGTGCTCGTCCACGTCGCAGTCGCACTCGCATCTTGCCCTTCTGATCCTCGACCATATCTCCCTTCCTCCTCCTCCCCACCGCTGCATGCGTCCCACGCTTCCTGCGCTCCCTCTCATTGCTTTATTCCTTTTTTCCTTTGCCCCGCCTCCGCCTCTGCCTCCTCCACCGCCTACCCGCGGACCCACCCGCGCCTCTGCTCTTCCTGCACGCGCCCCACTGGCTTGTTTAAATTATAACATGGATGCTAATTTGTACTACTAGACATGATATGTTGTATGTTGGAAATCAAATGATGTTTCGTACCAAATCACCACTGAGGCCTGTGGCCCCAGCTAATGGCCGTACTGTAGTACCAGCGTTTTATGCCAAGTCCAAGCAGGTCACCGATGTGATTTTTCCTGGGAACATTACCTTTGGGCGCCAATCGGAATCATGAGTGCCGGTGCTTCTTTCACCATCATCACCAATTCATGCCTGACTCGCAGTTCCCCCTCTCAGAGTCCAACACTTTTTCTCCTCTATTGCACTTGTCTCATGAGACTATCCTCGAGATCTTCGACCATCTCACGGACGAAGATCTCATTTCTCTCACGACTCTTCGTGCTGCAGCGCACGAGCGGCCCGATCCCGAATATATCCATGCGCATATTCGACGCACCGCTCGCCATCGGCTCCGTCATCGTCGTCCGCGCGCAGCGAATCACCCACGTAAATTTCCCGGACAACGTCACTCTCTCCGCGGCCGAGACGACCGTCATCTTTGCTAACCTCACCCTGCCGCGTCTGGATACACTGGAAGCGGCCCGCAGGCTGGTCTCAGATTCTGCTCTGCATGGCTTCTTCTGTCGTCACCCAAGCCTCGTCCACATACTTCTCCGTGGGCCCTCGTCGACTCGCGGACTGGCTTGCGAACCCCTCCCGCCTGATGCACTCCTGCGACAGAAACCCTGCTCGGGGATACCGCACTCCTTACATGGATATTCGAGTCTCCGCGCGCCTTTCCGAATCTCAGAGTTGTAACTGCAGAAATCATCCAAGTACAACTCTCCCTGTGTACGGTGCCATACTCCGTGGTCTAGCCCGACGCCCGTCCGCGTACACTCTCACACTCGAGATCGACCCCTGGTTTCCCTGGGCTGCACAGGAATTCGCATCGAACACTGCGCCCCCGAATGAAACATGCTTCACGTGCAGGATCTCTGCCTGACATTAAAAGATCCGCCCAAAATTCGGCGGCGTGATATGTCGCTGATCCCCACTTGGTTACGCTTGTTCGGCAGCCTGAAGAAAGTGTCGATTTTCGGTCTTGCGGTGGAGCCACTCTGGTCTATCTTTCAGAAGGAGTGTCCTGAAATGACGTTCTTGGCTTTCCCGAACGCATGAACGGACCTCCGAACGCCCACGAAGATTTTTGAGTTGGAAAAGCAGTCCCCTCACTTCCGGGGATTTCACATCATAATTCAAGAGAAACCTTTACTCCCCAGCAGTCGCAATCTCATCCTCTCGCCTTCAACACAGCCGCATGAGTCTTCTCCAGCGCATATACGGGATCGGTGGGGAAAATCATGTACCCATCGTCTGGGGTAGGCCCGTTCGTCAGTATCGACCCGGCTTGCCTGTCATCAAAAGTATATAAATTCAATCGAATATTCTCTAAAGGAACTGGCATACCAGATCAAATCACCAGTGAGGCCGCTGCTGATGACGGTGTTGTACCACGTCGCGTAGGTGGCGTTGCGCGTGGAGGAGGTCGTCACGCCGAATTCCTCCATGATCACGGGCTTTTTCTGGGCAGTCATGACGGCGGCGTGGTCATTTATCCACTGGCTGCCCCATACGACGTCGTTGGCGCTCTGTCTGGGTACATCTAGCAGAAGAATAAGTGCGTAATTAAGATGAACTTTGTGGGCATGCTGACGTACGTGGAAAGTCCCGAAATCGAGAGTGCTGATTTTCATGTTTGCCGCAAAGTCAATCCCCAACGTGCCTCTGACAAGAAATCAGCACGAGTGTTGAACGTTGAAGAACAGTCGCTGAGAGCGTACGCACTGATAAACAAAGTCTGGGCTGCCAGGCTGGTTGAAGAAGCCCTCGTCTCCGATGGCGACCAGGTGGTTTGAGTCGATTGATTTGATGAATGCGGAGATATTTGAAGCCCATGTGGTGATTGTAGCAGTGCTACAGGTCGCAGACGCCACTCTGTCACATTTCAACATATGACAATTCGAGCCCTGTGATGGCAACGAAGGACGCACGTGCTAGTGCCTGCACACCTCGGCTCGTTGGCTGATTACAATTTAGTTTCGATCGACGCTGTGTAGTCCACAAACCATACTCACCGAGTTCCCAGGCCTAGAATCAATAGCGTGAATATGTGAAGAAATTAAACTAGAGGGCATAATACCATAACAGTGGGCTCATTGACATACCGCGACACTACGGCATTGATATAGGTCTTGAACGCAGCCTATGCAAGTAGACTCGTTACCTCGTTGAATCCCCTGAAACCAAAAGTAACTCAGTCTTCCAACAGTGAGAGTTATGTAAATATTACAGCGTCCTGCAAATGCATATGAGAGTCTGAACGCACTTTGAATGAAAGGTTCAATTACCTAACGGTGGTTGCGCCAGTGGCTGCAATGTCCGAAAACGCTTTGTCAATGTCGGTGCTACTGTATCCCAGTAGAGCCGGCCAATAGGCGTTGGATCTGAAGAAATGAATTAGAAAGCACGTGGATCAATACACCGTGTCGTGACATACCCAACGACTGTGTATGGGGCAGCATTAAGCACAAATCTGGTACCAGATGCTTTAACGAATCCCGTGGCAGAAGGCGCCGAGGTTGTTGTCGTTGACACAGTAGTTGTGGTCTTGCTGGTGCTCGAAATTGTAGTGGTAGTTGACCTTGAGGTGGTAGTCGTTGTAGTTCCCGGAAGTCATTGGAAGAACCAATCATTTACGACAGTGCAGGAAAGTCCTGCAGCACACACTGCAATTCATCAAGTCGATTTGATCATACGTCCTGGAAGGATAATAGGGCACCTACCTGTGTCTCCCGTGTAGCCTACGCCGCCGCATTGCCCCATTCAACGACAGTCGCAAGAGTAGAACCCGCCAAAAAGCCTAAAACGAGGGCAGAACGCATCATGTTTAGCCAGGCAATGTAATTGAAACTCGCCTTTTTATACATCCTATGGGTATCAGACGAACACCCGGTTTATCCTCGCCCAACTCTCGGGGGCGTGGCTGTCGTAGGGCGCGGACCGTCCGGTCACGGGTGGAAGGAAGTTGAGATTGGATAGCCACCCGCTACAAATCACACACAATCGAGGGAAAGATGCCGCGGTACCGCTTCATCCCCATTTTTGGATTTTTCTTTTGGTTCCCTTGACAGATTAATGGCCGCCGAATGACCATTGGAAAATCCAAGGAATCAAGTGAGGTACGACGTATATCCGAACCTATTCCGTCAAGAGGTCGCAGATCGCTGGATCTGATACACCGATCAAACCACATGCCAGACTCCCCCCCAAATGCGGAAGGCGGTGATGGCAGGCAGGCGACTGGCGGCACACAACGTCTCCCAGATTTTGGCTACAGAGTGTTTATTGCTCAGATGTATCATCCTGAGTACTTTACTTACTGTAGATATATAGAGTATACGCCACGATACCGCTCTAGGGTGGTAACCTCGATGGTAACCCCCGCGTAAGCTTGCCGAGGTCACCACGTTAGTATACGCCAGGAGCCCTACGCCAAGCCAAGCCAAGCCCAAGGCCGCCCCCTAAGAGGAGCTGCCACCCAAACCCGAAACCGGGGCCATCCGGCAGCTCGGCCAATAAAGGTGGCCGCAGGCCAAACCACGAGACCCATGATCGGCAGAGGCGGTGCAACTCACTCGCCAAACGCGCTTCCTGCCAAGTTCGTCGACCGACGCGACGCGCGCGCGCGACGCCCTCCCTTCCACGCTCTTGCCCCAAGCGCCTACTATACTGGGGCTGCTTCTTTAATTCTTGCCAAATATCTTAAGTCTCCCGTCTGAGCTGCCGACGATATTCCATAACTTATTCCGGACATAATTCCGACTCATTATCGCCATTGTTGCTGGAGCCACCATCGCCACCCGACTGAGCTCGCTCAATCTGTGATTCGTCCAAATCTACGTATTGGGCCAATCCACCCCCCGAAGCAATTGTGCATTTAGCCACAGATCTCTTTGCTCTTGACGACTCGGATTTTCCGCGCGGCTTCTCTTTCCAAAGCATTTCTGGCCTGTTTGACCACATAACCCCTCGTTCAGCAAGGCCACAAACACTCTGTAGCTGTAGCTCTCTCTGTTGTCACCAGTACCCCTGTATACTACGCGCACGAAAATTACCGATAAATTGTGTAGCCTTCAGTGAGTGTTGAGCCTAACCCTCAGTGTTTCAGAGTTCTGACCTTCAACCCTGCTCAAAGTCATGTCCGAACGTCTGCCAACGGCGCCGCTATCGCATAAGCGGCGTAGGATCGCCTCACATATGTCTGAGACTCCACCGCGCTTTGATGCCACTGGCTTGATTCCCATGGACGAACTCAGTGACGGTGCACTTCTGCCACCATCTCCTCCATCAAATACAGACCATACCCTACCCCACCAGCCCGATCTTTCGTCGCCAGAGCGAATGCAAAGATCTATGCGGGTTCTTGAGGCGCGCTCTCACGACGTGCGACTTGGCATCTCTGCAGATGAGCAAGCTGGCAAGGGAACTGAGCCTGCATATGCGCGTCACGTCCGCAGCTATGAGTCATGGTGGGCTCTCAATCAGGCTTCCCGAGTCGAAGCGGATCCGTCATGGAAGGAAGTTCCAGCGCATCCTATCACTGTGACGAAGGTGACCCTTTTCCTCGAGTACGAAACAACGCGAGAGAAGGTAAGTCTAATTCATGCTCAACTAAACCCCTTGTTTAATGTAACCGCAGAAAAAGCGCGGGTCATCGGAGACTCAAGCCGGAACGACGGTCGGGAAATCCCAGGTCCTATACGAGAGTTGCAATAATTAGTGATTTTTGCTCCATATCATGGTTCAGTGCTAGTTTCGAGGTTAGCGTCAGTGTAAGATAACGAAGAGCGAGGACATGGTCGGTTGACTTGACGAAACTCCGTTCATATCGGATCAAGTCCCGTGCGCGTCTGCACTGCCTCTTCGTCAGTGCTTCTCATCACAATCTTTCAAGTGTCAAAACCAGCATGGCTTCCCTTCCCAATGCCGGGATACCTGGCCCTATTCCAGATACCTTCGATTTTACCGGTCGGATGCAGCCACCGCCGCAGATTGAGCCCGCGGGTTTCGCTCTGCGCATCCGCAATGAGGAGAACGTTATAGCGGAGAAGCACAATGAAGATAGTATAAGATTGACCAAGTTATGTGTCAAGGACCGCGCTAATCATCCAGATGTCGGCCCTGCTCTCCAAGCCTTGTATGGCTATACCAACGAGGAGCTAGACGATATGATCAACGCCGAGACCTACTGTGCCGCTGTTGGTCCCTTGCCCATATTTATACGTCTCCACGTTGAGCGCCGGCGTAGTTTACGCCAGCAGCAGGTTGAGAAGGAGAAGGCGGACAAAGAGAAGCAAAAAAACCGTCCTGCACAAGGGTCCATGTTGCTGACCAATCCAATAATGCGCACTCCGGGATAGCGTCCGCCCGTCGTTATTCCCGATATCTTCCTGCTTTGCATCTTGCATAAGCTCCATCCGCCTCTCAATTGGTTCTGTTCTTAGACGAACGCCTCCACTAAGCTGTGCATAATCTCGCTGATCTTCCGCTCAAACTCTTCCGTCCCGAAGCTACTGCCGATATTCCCTCACCTGATAAGATAACCGTTTTAGATATTCCCAAACTCTCTGTGGACTGGGGAACGGATCTCAAACCTAGTTGCCTCTCACCACTTAAATGGCAACAGGCCTTGCTCAATTATGACTCGGCGCTAGATATTCTTTCGGGACCCGCTCAGGCGTGTCAGGTCTCGTTTGGAGGAGAGTTTAAGAAGCACCGCGACTTCGTCATCGGGTTGCCTGATTTTGAAGACACTTATCCTGATTGGTATCCTTTCGAGCGAGAGTCGTCTCGAAATTTTGAAAGGTTTCATATTTGAAGTCACTTATTACGCGAGCAGAGTTCAAAGTGTTCTCAACGCCAAAGCCGCGGCCTCAGTCTATTTCCCCTCTTTGTCGTCGTCCGCTCTCAAGCGCCGGGCCGAAGTGGATAATAGGCCAACAAAGCTTGTCAAATCTGAGCATGGGCAGTCCTTTCGGTCCTTTCAATCGTCGTCCTCTGGGTCTACAAAGCCCCCGTTGTGCATCCTCTGTGGTGGACCGCATGGAGTTCGTGACCACCCCGGCGCGTCCATTACATTCCACGACGGAACCCCCCTTTTGGCATGTTGCAAAAGCGGTGAATACTGGACGGTCGAACACTTCAAAGGTAAAACCCCGAAGAGAATCTGTCTCTTCTACACATGCCGAAAGGCTGTCACCGCCGCCACAGCACCGACCACTTACACATCTGCACCCTCTGCGGAAAGGAGCACTCCGCTCTTTCTCGCAGTCCCGAATGCACCCGGTTCGGCGGTGACGGATCCTTTCGTCTCTGATTCTCAATGGGGAGACGGTGATTTCTTCTGCCACAGGAGATCTCGCACCGGAAGCGTCTCCCTCCCGTTCGACTTGCTCCCTCATCCCACGCTCAAATATCCCGACTTCTCTTCTTCTATTCATCGTCGCCCTCGGCCGCCTAATGCTTCTCGCTCAGATCTGGAAATCTATGAGCGGGTCGTCCATCCTCAGAGCACTAGTGATTTGCGCTCTTACTTGATAAATATAGCCTCTCCGCCCGGTATCCCCTTCTCGTTCAGAATATTACCCAAGGTTTCCATCTTGGTAGTCTTCCTCCTCTCCTCCGCACTGTCATCATTCCCAATCACCCGTCTGTCGCTGCCAATCCGGAAATTGTGCGTGAATATATCAGAATGGAGTTGGAGGCCAATCGTATGTCGGGCCCGTTCTCTAGGCAGCGCACCGAGCGTATATTACGCGGGCCATTCTACTGCTCTCTTTTCATCGTTGCTGTTCAGGATCAAGGCCTGGGCTTACCATTCAACAATCGGGTCTGTCGCAACCTCTCCAAAAACGATCCGAAGTCTGCGATCGGTTCGGTCAACAGCTTTATCTCGAAGGAGGATTTCCCTACGAGATTTGATATGGCCTTCAGGGTCGCCAATGAGATGAGTTTTCCAAGTCCATCCGTCCAGTTCTTACACTTGTCCATCTACCTTTTCGCGTTATTTTTACTTCATTTTATCGCCGCACTCGTGGCACCATCATGTCCCGTATCATTATTCGGGAGCCGTATCAAACAGCCTATCGTATCGCAGCGAATATCGTATCAAGTTGTCCTTCATATTGCAGCGAGTATCAAGCTGTCTCTCATATCGCAGTCTGCATCTTTATCATAGCCCTCTACTATTGGCTTGTGTCGTGATTTATTTTCCCGTTCCCAATATTATCAAGTTCTATTTCTGTTCTTGATTTCTCACCCATCTCTCATATTCCCCATATCATCCATTCCATTCCGAGTCCGGTCAATTTTGGCTGATTCATCTATTTCAGATTGCAACAGCTCCCCCTGGGACGCAGGCCTGCTCTTTTGATATCAAAGCATTTCACCGCACCTGTCCGGTTCATCCAGACCACAAACCATATCTCGTTGTCTGTGTGGATACTGAATTCTACATCGACCACTGCCACCCTTTCGGCGCCCGCTCGGCGAGCAGTAACGCTGGTCAAATCGCAAATGCTTTGGTTGATATCTGGTCCGCGGCCAGTGATGGCCATCTTCCTGTTTTCAAGTACGAAGACGACATGAGTGCTCATCGGTTTATTCTGGGATCTTGTCCGACGTCGAGTTTCATTGCCGGAGACAAAGAGGTTGAAGTTCCTAGACCGCGTATCTACCCTAATCTCCCGCGCCGATAACCGCCAAACATTCTCCTTACTCGATATCCAAAAGATCCATGTAACTCTTGTTCACGTTTGTTTCGTTTTCCCGGATGGTAGCTCGCGCCTCCCTGCAATTTCGAATTTCATGGCACCTTTCCACGGAAATCCATTCCTACACCACCATCTATCCAACTCCGTCATCTCAGCTCTCAAATGGTGGAAACACCGTTTGAGTGATCTATCCGCCTATCGGCAGCTCCGTACTCTCTCCCCGCTTCGATACTTGGGTGTTTATGTTGATGCATCGACCTCTTGGGGTATCGGAATTATCATTCAGGATTTGTAGTACGCATTTCGCTTAACCAATGGATGGAAAATTCCAGGACGCGACATACACGTCGAGCCCGGAGTTCAATGGAATTCAGCGGCCAACATGACCATTGGAATTCTTTCTAAGTTCTGTCACATCCCATTGGATACCATTAGAATGGCAGCCCACTGGAATCCAATGGTGAGACCAACGGGCAGTTGTCTGAAAACCAATGGACTGTTCGTTGTCCCTTGGCGTGCAGTCTCCTGCACAACCGCACGTTAAGGGGTTGGCGATTCTCAGTAGCAGTATTGGTGGCAGGAGGAATGCTTGAGTAATGATAATGACAATTTAGTGATGGCCAATCAATCCATCACATCTAGAACACATTTCATACTCCGAACTCTTATATTTTCCAACCCCTCCACGGTGGCTGAACAAGTGTAAACAGCATAGCCACTCGCTTCGGGTGCGCTGGTTGAACTTCTCACTCCAAAGTCCCCCACACCCAAAAAATTCGGGATGGGCCCTTTGGGCCATTATAGCAGCTGTAGGCCCCAGGAACCTAGAGGGTTTTTTGTCAGGTGTGGCAAAGAAATATATTTCGTGATTGTGGCTATGTTGTTTGCATGCCAGCTGCCGTGGAGGGGTTGGAAAAAATAAGAGTTTGGAGTAGATTTCTCCATGCCCATCGGCATCTGGAACACCGAGTGTCGGAAACTTGGTTCTTGACTTGACTTCGACAAATCTTCCCGACTCAGCCACAACGCCACATAATATATTGAACTCCAACGATCTTTTCAACGCTTCACTCAGCTTTGATTCCCATATTTCTTTCCTGCCTGCATCGGATCCAGCCACATCGCTAATGGATATTCGCACCGCCGCTTCATTGTCTGTACCTCCTAAACGTCCCCGCCGTCCGCTGAAAGGCAATGAACTAAACCCCAGCAACTTCCGACCCAACGTTCCTGCCGATCGTCACATCCTGCTGTGGACAACTCCGTATTCTCTCATTACTCATCAAAACCCTGGAATCTAATTCCATTTCTCCCCGCCTTCAGATTAGTATTTTTGAACAATGTTTAGTATCTACTACAGAAAATACCCGCCAGGCATATGGCGCGGGTCTGCTTCGGTTGAATCAATTTTGTGATCGGGAACAGATTTCCGAGAATATTCGCATGCCCGCTTCTCAATATCTACTTTCTGCTTTCATCGCTGATGCATCAGGCTCATGTTCAGGCAAATACATTCGGGGCTGGTTGAACGGCCTTCGTCTCTGGCATATCTACAATGACGCTGAATGGCATGGCAACGATGGATGGGAAAAAATCAGCAGACAAGGCTTGAAGCAGGACACACTTTTTACACGCCCACCTCATGGTCCTATCACTCCCGCTCATCTTCGAGCTCTCAAATCACGTCTTAATCTATCATTACCTCTGCGCGCTGCAATATGGGCTGCTGCATTAGCTGCATAATGGGGCTGCAGACGTCTCGGGGAGCCCATTATTCGTTATATTAGAAAATACAACCCCAATCACGATACCCCTTGCTGTACTCGCATCTCGCATTCATCTGTAAACGGCAGGCTTGTTCTTTGGTTCCATTTAGTTTGGACAAAAACCACTGGAATAGCCGGGGGCGAATGTATCCTAACTGCCACCGGAGATCTGTGTCCAGTCTGGATCTGTGTACCCCCTGCGCAGAAATCTGGGACAACATTGTAAGGATTTGAGCCTGGCCAAACGCAAAAATTCTCTCGAATTTGTAAGGCTTGGGAGCAGGCATATAGGGCCATTATTGGCGGTCCTCCAGTTAGTCGATAGTCACAAAGTTCTAGCTGTCTTCGGTTGGGATTCTGCCACATGTCAGGTCTGCTTCTCAGTCATGTCAAGAGTCTGGAGACTTGACGCCCAAGTATCGGTCGTCTAAACACTAGTCTCCCGGAGTCAGACCAAAGTCAGACTCCACAAAGTTCATGATAGTCGATGGACCACATGATAACAAGGACCTGAAGGGATAAAATGGTTAACGTTTCCACATTAACGCGCTGGGCGTTACGCCGTTAGAAGTCTAAGCGGATAAGCAAACGTAAGCAATTGATTGACGGAACGGAACACCCTTGGCGAAAATCGCACCCTATGCCGATTTTTCTTTTTCAGATGGTCCAGTGACCCTCCCCCCCTCCCGAGTCCCCCATGTGGCAATTTCTGATCTTCGGAGCCCCTTGCACTTGAGGCATACATATTACATCCTCGCGCAGATCTGGCAGGCTCGATGTTTACACAACGTGAAAGCCCGCTCTCAGAAATGGACGCCCAATGCGGCTAATGAGTTCGGAGGCGACACAAGGTGGAACCTTTGTACATTTCTTGCACGTAAACTCCGATGGTTGTGGGGCTCCTCTCTCACTTGACTGCCACCAAACTGCCACACATTGACTCGCTCACTCTGAGTCTCCTAGGAGGTAGGATGAACCTGGGAAACCACTGTACCAAGGATGTCCACAGTTGCCTGAAGCGGCTTGCATTCATCCCGTTCTTCTCGCACTCAGGCATCATTCACGCTGTTAACGTCCTGTCAGAGCATGAGATATAATGATACTCTGATCTTGGTCTCCTTGTGACCTTTCGGGCGTCTAGAAGATATGAATAATAGGCCAAAATATTCGTAAGCGCTCGTGGGACCGCTACCCGCATTTAGCATGGCCCACCAAACCTGCGGTGCGGTGTATTTAACCCATAGTGCTGAGGATGGCAATCTGACTCATTTTAGGAGTAACCCCCCCATAAGAAACGAACTATATTCGGTACTCTACCGCAATGGCTCGCCCTGTCGTCCCCGAAGATTCCGCGCTCATCGCAAACTTACGCGACATCTCGAAAGCCAAGCCCAAGCTCATCAAATCGTCCGCCTACCCCGCCCCCGCAGATGCCTCCATCACCGTACGCAGCTGGAAGATGGACGACTTCAGGTACTACGACGTACCATCGCTGTTCCCCACGCTTGCGCGCGGGATCTTCACCGTGGATGTCCCCAAGACGGACGACACGGAGGAGCAGCAGTACCGCATCGTCGCGCGCGGTTACGACAAGTTTTTTCAGATCAGCGAAGTACCATGGACTACTGTGAGTGACCTTACTATGTTGGAAATTCTATACGCTAATCGCTGGCATAGTGGGAAGCTCTGGAAGCACACACCACCGCGCCGTACACGCTGACGCTGAAATCCGACGGCTGCATCATCTTCATCGCCGCGCTCACTCCTGCCAAGCTCTTGATCACCTCAAAACACTCCATCGGGCCCATCGCGCAGGCCGGGGAGGGCTGGCTGCGCAAATACTTTGAGCGCCTGGCCAAAACGGAGGCGCAGCTTGCCACACGCCTCTACGAGAACAACTGGACCGCCATCGCCGAGGTGCGTTCCCAAATTCTTATGTTTTACTCTCTCCTGCACTAACCAGCGTAGCTCTGCGATGACTCGTTCAAGGAGCACGTCCTGGGCTATCCCGCCGACAAGACTGGGCTGCACCTACACGGGCTCAACGAGTCCACCAAGGCCTTTAAGACGCTCCCGCAGGCGCAGGTCGACACGTTCGCCGCCGAGTGGGGCTTCATCCAGACCGCCTCCATCGTCCTCCCCACGCTCGCCGCCGTGCGCGCCTTCACCGACGAGGTCAGCACCGCCGGGGCCTGGAACGGCGAGCCCGTCGAGGGCTTCGTCGTGCGCACACACATCGCCGCCTCCCCACCCGCCAACACCAAGGGCCAGTCGCCGTACGCGCCCGGTTCCACGTTCTTCTTCAAGGTCAAGTTCGACGAGCCATACATGATGTACCGCGACTGGCGCGAGGTCACCAAGAAGCTGTTGCACATGCACGAGGACTCCATCATGTCGGAGACCGCACTGCCGCGCGGCAAGATGAAGCGCGCGGAGACGCGCGTGTATGTGCGCTGGCTGATGGCCGAAATCTTGCGCGACGCGCGCGATTTTGCGGAGTATAATAATGGGAAGGGAATCATTGCGGCGAGGGAACGGTTCCTTGCGTACCTCGCGACGCCCGAGGGCGCGGCAGTCTTCGAGACGGCAAAGGCGGGGGAGATGATTGCTGCTGCTCCTGGTCCTGCGGCGCCTGGCGGGGAGGTGCGATTCGAGAAGACCATCATCGTGCCAGTGGCGATCCCGGGATGCGGTATGTCGCAGTCGTTTCACCGGTTCGTCCGCGTGCTGATTTATTTTATCGTAGGCAAAACCGCGCTGTCCGTCGCGCTGGCGCACATATTCGATTTCGGGCACACGCAGAGCTACGACGTACGCACGGAGAAGCCCGCGCCCACGTTTATCGGGAACGTAACAGCGCTCCTGCGCACGCACGATGTCGTCATCGCGGACAAGTGCGCGCGCATTCCCACTCTTAACTAACCCAAAGCAAACATTCTCTCCGCACAGAAATAACCACCTGCAAGAGCATCGCGAGCAGCTGCGCACCGCGACGCGGGGTTGCGTGCGGCTCCTCGCACTGAACTGGGCGGTGGACGCCTTGGCTGCGGAGAAGGTGCGTCGGGTGTGCGGCGAGCGCGTCACACGGCGCGGGGTGAACCACCAGACGCTGTGCGCTGGCGCGCACGCGGACATCATCTGGCGCTTCATCGGGAGCGCAGAGCCGCTCGCGCCAGCGGAGGTGGACGCGGTGGTGACGATGGATGTCGAAGAGGGGCTGGAGGAGGCGGTCGCGCGCGCGGTGGCGGGGTGCGTGCGGGAGCTCGGGGTGCCTGCGCCGAGTGCTGCGAAGGTGAAGGAGGGGGTGGAGAGGGCAAAGGGGTATGCGCTTGCCGGGGTGTGGGAGGCGGAGCAAGGGTCACAGCAGTGCGTTGATGGACGGCAGGAAATTGTATAGAGACAGCACTCCATGTCAAGGCTCGGGGCAAGCAAGACGAAATTAATGAACGTGTCGAGCCGGTAGTTCGATTGCGACCGTGAAAACGCGTCCCAGATTGGTCCCAGAGGAAAAGGTCACTATCCGATGGATGTTATGAGCTCAAGGGTTATGTTCCGGACTCCGAGCGCGGGGAACACCGGAACCAACGACGCCGCGTGGATGTTCCCATTGGCCGCCCAGACACGAAAACGCCCATGAAACTGCGGAGAGTGTTGGGCGTGTACGGGCGATCGGAACCTGCATCGCATCTCCAACAGGCGCACCAGAATTGACAGAGATTCAGAACGACAAAAGGTGGCAAGAGGTGGGAGAAACTGGTTACCGCGATCAGAGCCACGTGGCAAACGATGCGCCATCAGGGCGGCTGTGCAGCAGATTTTTATCTGCAGTCTGGATCCATATTTCGGTGGGACGCGGGGTGGGCAGGTTTCAGGACGCTGACCCGCTGCTGTGCCGTCTCATTGGTTTTTCAAACAGGTTCTGCCACGGTTCAATGGCGAGAGACAAACATCCACTTTGAGTATCTTGTTCCGAGTCGTATGTCAAAAAATGGCCAGTAAAATTTATACGGTCTGATTTCAGGCAACAATGTGGATTAACGGCACCCACGCGAGGAATTATTTCCCCCCCTTCGCATCAGGAAGTCTCTCCACGACGCAAAGCAGTGCGCTATTGTAGGGTTGCTGAAGCGGCGATGAGGAGCCTGTCGGTGCATATCCTATGCTTCGGAAATTTCAGACGGCGGAGGTTCATGGGTTTCGGCGAGAATTTTGGGTTCAGGAGGAGATTATACAATCCGTCGGAAGCAAATACAAATATCAGGTGGTCAACACATGCTTTCTGTCCCAAGAAATCCAGCCTGGAGAGGTCTGAACTCGAGTAATTATGGCTCTCGTCTAAGGAGACATAAAGCATGGATATGATTGGAAGGTGGGCGAGGAGCCATAAATGTTTTGAAGATGCAGTTCTGTCAGCATCAGCGTCGGCTGTGACAGAAATGCACCCAGAGTGCCCAGCAAACCCCTCGTGATGTACCACGTACTTCCTCCGCCGCTAATAGTTAATCGGCGTACATCTGGCAGCACCTGAATTATCTGCGCCAGGAGATCATGTTTGTCGCGAGAACATTAGGTGGAATCGCGATCGCAAGGTGGCGCACGAAGTTTGCCAGCTGGGGAGATTTGGTGAATAGCTCGAAGGCTCTCTCCATTTCCACCTTCAGATAAGGTTTTATAGGGCGACTCGTAGCTATTGATATGGACCTGAAAAGGAGAGCTCGGCAGGAAATACGAAAGAAGTTGCAACCAGAGAGCATGCTTGTACACTCTTGGTCCTCCTCCGCGTCCAACTCGTTCACGAGGGCGTCGATGAGTTCCTATGGTATGGTGGGCATTGGATGAGACTGCAACCACGTGGTGCCTACCTGGTCTAATTTTCGCGCTGATTCGGAGATACTCGGCCGTTCGTACCTAAAATTTATCATAGACCTCGCAACGTATGTACGGAACAACTGCGATTTCCTCAACATGACCTAGAAATTACATTCAGACCACCGCATTCTTGAAATGGAGGGTGTGTTGCAGAGCGCCTCACTTGTAGCCGAGATCTCGGTCTACTGTGCTATTCCGACACATGTTCAGGTGACGCGTGACGGAGACCTCTGAACTGAACCTACACACCGGAAATTAGTTGGTTTCAGTAGGGCTGAAGTGTTAGCTGAATTCGGGGTGTGGGAGCTGCTGTATGAAAGCGCGCTATTCAGCGCTTACTTAGTCTTGAGACATGTTTAAACCTTGAAGCGCCCGGAAAGCGCCCCCTAAGCCACCATACCAGCTGCCAAGGTGTCCTTCCAGACTCGTGATTTACAATCCAGGATTCATTCATGACAAGACAAACTAAGGTTGACAAAAGGAATGGATACATGTGCCAATTGAATTTGGGCTTACCTCTCAACCGCGACAGTCGCTGGCCAATAATACCCACGTCCATCTGTATCTCCTCTCACAGGCGTCTAAATTGGTTCCGAGGTCTTCTCGTTCGTTCCTTATGCGGGGCATACTAGGCCGCCAGGGCACGACTGAGTTATAAATTTAGAATGTGTTTGTGTTCTCTCAGACATGCTCCCCTTCCCAGCTTCAAGTAAGCAATCCATCCAGTCTTCACATCTCAAATTTACCTGTCTGTCAGCTCCCAGTGATGCCGTCCGACGCTCTCCTCCGCCTCGCCACCAACCTCGCGCCGACGAGCTCCACGTTCAAACGGGACGCCCACTACTGGTACAGATTTCAGATGCGCGACGGCGCCTTGTAGCGGCAGAGGATCTTGTGTAAGGAGTATTTCGAGCTGGAGTCCGAGCGGACATTCAACCACAGTGACAGCACGGGCGTACCAGTCAAGGCATACGGCATGCACATCGCATTCCACCGACAGCTGGACGAACACGAAAATGTTGCAGTGGGCAGTGAGATTAAGATAAGTGCCGCCAAAGTGTGGGGTGTTGGTGTTGGGCACCTGAATGACACTACACATCACATCGGACCACGGAATTTGCCGATCAGCGTGATATCAGTACTTCTCGTTTCTTCCACCAACATCGTCCATCCCTTTAACGTGTTTGACTGAACTGCTAGTACTAGTGGACCCCTTAACGGCATCTCGGGGCGCTGATAATAAGATCGACTTGCGGGGCCGAAGTCAAAGGATTCTGACGGTGTCTCTGGGGATCCGTACCCCGGGAATTGTTAGTCCCGCCGAAGCCCGAGCACTCTGCGAGGATGACAATGAGTCTCTGTTATGCGAAAAAAAAAAATCTATGTTGTGCCGTAAGTTTGCGGGGCGATGCTGAAGGTGTTTAGCAGTTCCGCGAGCCCTTGCGAATATTTTAGCTTATTCATATATTCTAGGGCCCCAAAGGGAGGAAGATCAGAGCAAGGTTACATATCATGCTCCGACAGGACGTCAACAGCGTGAAGGATCCCTGAGCGCGAGAAGAACGGGATCAATGAATTGCAGTCCGGCCAGGTCCTGTGTTTAGACGCCCGGAACCTGGCGCTTCCTGGGCGTCAAATTTCTAGACTCTTGACATGACTTCTGAGAAACAGATCTGACATGTGGCAGAATCCTAACCGAAGACAGCTCGAACTTTGTGACGACCAGTATCGACTGAGAGGGTTCGCCCGGTTCATGGGTAACGAACACATATATATAGGCTCACCGCAAATTATTTTCGCAACCATCGCCACTGAGGAACCGCCCATCCACAATCACGTACACAACTCACAATGACCCTGCCCAGACTTGTGGCATTTGACCTCGAGTAAGTTCTTCCCCCCCCTTGGAAAAACTACTCATAAAACCGGTAAAGTGGAACATTTTGGGAAAAGAAACGCGGAAAGCTACGCCTTCTTCCAGACATCGAAAGGATAATGGAATACTTGGTTACCCACCGAGTACATATTGCAGTGTGCTCCAACCACAACGACGAACACGAGTAATCAATCTGTCTTCTCAGATTCGACGAATAATACTGATGATTCTTGAACCTTACAGGGCGGAACAATTCTTCAGAGAGACTCGGATTGATATAAATGGTCGAAAAAAAAACTTGATGAGCCTTGTTAAGTCGGACTGCTTCGTTATCCGGCCAGGTAAGGAACTTTCTGATTCTGCAGACATTGCTGATGCCAAACAGGTAGCAAGACTTCGCACTTTGAAACTGTGAGGCAGGAGGCTGTCGTAGGATTTAAGGAGATGGTCAGTCACGGTTCTATTATTTGCGCTCAGCACTTATCTGACCTCTTCTAGCTATTCTTTGACGATGATCTGAAGAATCGCAATGTCAGAGACGTACTAGGTTAGTTTCTGCGCTGAATTCAATTGTTCACTCTTGAACCATACATATCAGGTGTTAAGTTTATCAAAGTGGGCAAGCGCGGCCTCGATTGGAGGACTTTCCGAAAGGGAATGCAGTCTTACGATAACGACGAATCTTCCAGCGACTCCGATAGCAGCGCTTCCGGCAAATGGTACAGCAGCTCTTCTGATGACGAGTAGGGTAAATAAAGTAACGTTCTGCATCATGTAATTTGAAACTTTATGATGGTTGACACTTTTTGACTTGACTTACGCCTGTATGGCTGTTATAATGTAACTTGATTATTTGGCGGGCTTCTGAGCACATTTTGACAGAAGATGCACCACCTAGAAGGAATCGCAACCCTGTATATTGCAATTTAATTGCGCTTCTCACTTAAAACACACCACATCCGTCGAAATACCTCATGCGGGTTGAAGAAATTTCTCACCGCATCGGCCTACTTGCCCACGGAGACGCGCACGACATTATCCGAGGCGCGTCTTGCCAAGTTTTAAATTCAATCATTCGGGCATCATGGGTACGCCTCTAGTCCCTCATGTAAATTCCCATTGTAAAGGAATGTTCCGCCTTGACGTCCGAAGGAGCCGTCTTTCCGCGTAAAATGCGGCGTCGGGCTCAAGCCGCCATGCCGTTCGGTGTGTGGCGCTGTTAGTCACTGATGCGGGCATCAGTGATGGTGGCCTCTTCAACCCTCCCACATCCACGCCACACTCGCTCAGATCCCCTACTCAACCTCAGCTCGCCCCGCTTCACGCCACTCTGGATCTCCCTCCCTCCGCCGGCTTCGACTGTACACCGCATGCTAGTTTGCCACAGGTATATCCGTATACTGTAAGTACTTGTAGGGAGGCAACCACCCAAGTTGCCGTGACATGCAAAATAGATTTGGGCAACGCAACCACCACAATTTTGACCGTGACTGTTGAAAATTCGGCAACCAAAAAATTCAAACTTGGGTCAGATCTCTGCTTGAGAGGGAAATTAAAGCTGATTTATGAGTAAGGTCTGTGCAATAATTGACTTGTATATTTTTCAGTGGGTTTTCAAGCATATTTCAGCAAATTTTCAATTATTTTTTGCACGTCACGGTTTCCGAGCAAAGCAACAGACCTCATCGTGACCGTGACCCGCCTTGATTTCGGCAACGCAACCACTCCTGCCGTGACCGTGACGGTTGCCTCCCAACAAGTACTTACAGTACTCGTGCCTGTCGTCACTTTTCGTCGCGCCCCCGGAATCTACGCAAGCTCTGTTCTGTCTCATCTGTACGACAGATTCACCTGCCAGCCTCTCCTCAACACACATCTCTCGATGACGCTCTCTCTGCGCACTCCCAGAATTTTTGCGCGCTTGGGGTGTATGCTCGGAACGAACCAGCCAGTGTGCATCTACCGTGCTCCTTTTGGAGTCTCGGCATGCCGCTGACTCGAACGCACCTGATTCCCGCTCAGTGTTTCTGTCACACTCATGCCCAGCAGCTCGCGTGCTTCCCGCGGTCCTCGCCCTCCACCAGTCCGCTGCTCTAGGCAACTCTCAACATGTGATATGGTGTCTTGGAGCATATTTGACCACAGGGTTACTTTGATGGGTACGTCCGCGATACAGATTTTGGTAAGCACGTATTCTCCCCTCCTCTTACCACCATCATCTCAAATGCCGAAGTTTGCTGTTAGCCCTCCCAGCCACTCTGCCCTACAAAATGTACTGCAGCAGTCCTGAGAGCCATCTATACGAGCCCTTCCCATCCAGATGTATGCCTGGTACGACGAGAAAACGGGGAAATATATATATATATATATGTACATCCACTTTGGTGGTCGAGCATCCAGCTCAATTTTGCTCCCTGAGCCTCATTCCACCGCACATTGTGTTGTATGAATAGGTTTCCACTAATGCATAGCAGCTTTGCTGTACTTGTCGGATGCTCGCTGTCGTCGTGGGTCCAAGTAGTCAGCGATGCACCGCCACTTCGGTATTCGCGCTGCTAGGTTGAAGTTTTTCTGACGAAATCATTTATTTCTGGGCTACCAGAGTCTTCCTTTTCTCGTTTGCGCCTGAACTTACATACACGTCGTTATTGAATTTCGATTCGAACTTGGCATTCCTCGTAAATTCGAAGCAAAACTTGGTGACCCAAGGTCCAAGAGTGGATGCCACCCAATACTGGGGCATTAACTTGAACAGGCGCTGAAAATATCCAAGAATGTTGTGACAAAGCTAGAAGCACGCACACAACCCACTCTTGTGGACACAATTCTGGGAATTGACGACATGTCAGTAAGTGTAACTCCATATGGACTAAAACAGCTCACTTCGGCCGTCATTTGACAAATGTGAAATCTCGTTGGACAGTGAAGATGTGCACTGCAAGCAGTTATGTCAAGTTCAAGTTGCCTTCTTACTGATCAGTCTCTGTTGTCCACCAATTGCACCCCTTTGCACAAAACTGGGAATAACTCTCCGAGTCCGATGCCTTCTCCTTGATCTCAGTCACCTGGTTTATTCTTTGTCCTCAATCTGATCTGCATTCCTATGCCGCACTTAATAGTTCTGTCGAACTTTCCGACATGGGTAAACAGTCTGGGGCCAAAGTCTAATCAAGGCTACTGGAGATTTCCATTCCAATGCCCGAGGTGGGTCCTGATGCATTGCACTTCCATCGAAGATGTGCTGGATTACAGCCAAATGAGTGTAGAAGCTTATTCTGGAATGGACACAAGGTGATATTGACTTGTCTGACAAGCTCAGCTTGTTATTCGGCCGCCGTAAATCTAAACAGAACAAGAACCCAACCCAATTCACTTCCTGTACAATATGCGGCACTACTTATTGTGGCTCAGAAACATCGAGAGGTTGAAACCTCCGTGTTTTCGATGATTCACCTGTCAGCCGTGGAAGTCTTGCATTGTGTTCGATGTCATCGAGATACTTTATGCCCTCCGATGTTTCAATTGGTTGCTTGAGTGGTTGACCCGAGTGATGTGCTGACTTGTTTTGCTTTTTTGTGTTCTTTTAGTTCTACCGCGGCAAGCTCGACGTTTCGACCGAAGGCTGCGTCCGTGAGCTCAGCTAGAGGGATGCAGGGAGGCCCATGGACGATGGTGTAATCAGTGCGTGTACACCGGGATAATTCCTGGAAATTGGTGTTCATGAGTTGGACTGTGCCGTGTAATCCTACCTACCTACCTTCAGAACGAGGAACGAGCGAGCTTATTTTGCACTGTTGATGTTCCCGAGCACTTTCGTTCCCTCATAGTACCCCACCGCTAAGTTATATGAACCCTCCGCGTTCCCCGCCTCCGCATTTTTGGCACTCACTGTTTACTATTTCATGCTCTGTGATGGAGAATGATTTTTGACAATTAAATTGACCTGGCAGCCTGAGTTCATCCTTCTTATTGTAAGAGAGAATCCGGCAAGTAAACTGTTAAAACCGCGATGCAGTGGAATGAAATAAAAACCCAACTGGTCCTCCATGGCGGGTACGTGCCATCTGCAACCAATATTAATTCAACCCATCCATAATAGGGCTCCCCACCGTGACTGTATAATACGGTATACGGTTACGGGTCATATGGCAACCCGTAACCGTCCCGTATAGCCTCCTGGTGCACGTTCGTACGGTTATGGGCGCCACCTGCAAGTGGAACCGTATCGATCCGTATCAGTACGGCCGTGTACGGGTGCCATACGGCCCGTAAATCAACCCAAAGTGGTTCGATTTTCTCTTTCGGGCAGCCAGGGCCGAAGGTGCAGAGGTGTCGCGCCAAGCACACTCATTCTGCTACACTGCTTAGTGGTGCGCATCGGCCTGGTTCACTGAAATTATGAGTACCTTTGCACGAAACTACGAGAATGTTCCTTGCCTTTGCAGGCAAGTCTTTTGCAGGCAGCTTTGCCGAGGGAGGTATAAATTATGGTGCTTTGGCGGTCATTTAATCGGTGAAAGTACTCGCAGCTCAGGATATCTTCTGTGCGCAAGCATATAAAAAAGGTACGTACTACTGTGCTTTGATCTCCTGATTCATTCAACTGACTACGTGTATCAGCTCATAATGGCCATGAGACGCGCGGTGTCTTGGCGGAATCCACAGAGCATACTGTTGGCGCTTCGACATGCTCAATTATCACTTTCTTCCTGAGCATAACCTTGCTTTTCTCGTTTCCTTTTCTCCCATGCTTTCTAGCCATGGGCGGGGCATCTTACTACTCCGCTTCGCCTTGGTCATCAGTCGTCTCGATCACTCTCCACATCCTTGGCAACTGGGACTTTGTTGTTCTCGCATTCTTGCTTTATATCTATTGGATGGCTCTTTCTGTTTACTTCTGTGAGTTGTTCTCATCTTTTTGGTCCAGGATTAATTTTTAATTTTTACTCTGAAGTGTATTTGACACGCCCACATGCGCTAAATGTTGTCAAGTATCAAACTTTCCAGATGCCATGGAAGTATCGGTGCGACCACATCTCGCATATGCGGCTTGACCGGTTGCGACGAGTCTGGCAACTGGCATCATCATCGGTCAAGTCGAGAACACCACCAAAATTAGGTGAGTTTTCATTGTGCCTTCCAACGATTTGCGTTATGGAAACCATCTAGATCCCCTCCCAGACCCAATTACAATCTTTGTAAATCTCGCGACAAGCAGAATGATTGCCCTCAGTGAGTATTTCTGCCTTGTTTTAATTCCTGCGAATAACAGTTCGCTAGCGGTGACTCCCACCACCATGGTATCGGACATCCGAGAAGCTCTCTGTCATCGTGGGTATACCCTGTGTAATCAGCAGGGATCCATTTACCTGCTGGGACTCTGGCGTCCACTTAAATTTTCAGAAACCATGTCTGCTCTCGGTGTTGGGGGCATTCGGCATGTTATCATGCCACCCCGACTTCTTGTGGAGACGTGCAATCTGGCAAGGGCCAGACTGTCGTCCAGACGGACATGCCGAGAGCTGCGCGATGGTCAAGAGCAAGCAATGATTGTGTCTGCCTGCGCAACAACTGTCTACACTACAGCAGTGCCACAACCCGGGTGCACTAGTGCATATTCCCCCACAAAACATAGCGACACCCTCGTCGCAATCCCAAACCAATGCACCCAACCCAGCTGCCTCCGCTTGTCCCTGCAGGGCCCGAATTGAGGTGTTGAATTGTAAGTGCTCTGGCTGAAAGCATGCTAGCCCCAATCATCTTGTCCGCCCACCAAAGGCTTGCCACCGCTATCGTTCCCCGCAGGGCAGCCGACTCACAGGCAAGGCTCCAGCCGGTCGAGGGTAGGTGTCGGAGTGCCGAGGCGCTGTAAATGCAGGCAGGGACATCCTGCCCCAAAGTCGAGCTCCCGTGCTTGGATGGACCGCCTAGATCCACCATAGATGGACTGGAATATGCCGAAGAGAGTTGATAGAGTCCGAAATGAGAATTTAAATGTTGGGGTCCCGCGCCAAGAGAATCTCACGCCCTTCAAAGCTCCAAATACATCTCCGAGACGTGTTGGCAGGGCGAGAGACTCTGAGGCCGGGAGTACACAAAACTGCGGGTGCTGGTTGGTGGATGCAATATAAATGTGTCGAAGAGAGCTGAGACGGATTGGGAGGTACATGAGCTGGATGCAGCGAAAAGAGACAGATGTCGTCCAGTTTCAGCACAGCACGGAATTTGGTCCGAAAGGTGAATCGAATCGTGCTGTTGTCACCAGATGGAGACGTGCAATCTGGCAAGGGCCAGACCGTCATCCAGACGGACACGCTGAGAGCTGTGCGATGGTCAAGAGCAAGCAATGATTGTGTCTGCCTGCGCAACAACTGTCTGCACTACGGCACTGCCACAACCCGGGTGCACTAGTGCACTGGGGGGTTCAAGTGGTATGAATCTTTCATCTATATTCTCGTACTCTCTGTGTGCTGATAAAATCTGAGATGCAGTGGTCGACAAGAATGGTTGGGAGCAGTGTGCATTAAATTCGGATGGAACCCTCAAGGAGGCGTCGGAAATTGATTTCGGAGTGTATTTATGGTAATTCCTTGACTACTGTGCTCGTGCTGATCCAGTTTCCAGGAACATCCTCTCCGCCAAAGCGTGATAAGAGCCAGCGTATGAAGGACACTCTTCTGGTTGAACAGGAAGACAATGACAGCAATCCCCGTGGACAGAAGCGTAAGTCGAAGCCCAAGGCTAACACAAAGCAGAAGGGCAAGCAGCGCACAATTTCTGTTTCCGATTCCGAAGACACAGAATATTCGGACAGTGATTCTGACGATAGCGGGTCTGACAGTGAGGCAGAAGCCAAAATGACTCATGAGGAGGTACGAGATCTACATCTTCTTGTGGGTCATTGTTCTCTCTTACACAAATCTTGTCCAGATTGCAGAGAGCCTTCCCACGAAGACAATTCCGCCCGGTACTTCACACCACGGGAAGGAAGCGACGTGACGAAGCGGCCACATAAGAAGAAGAGGACCAGCACTTCTTCAACTTCGGAAACCGTGAACACGGCTCAACCTGCAGGTTCCACATCGACAGCTCAGGTATGTTCGTGATCTTATGGCCGTCCGCCCATATTTACTGCTGGAAGACGACGACACCGCTGAAAAATCCTATTTGGCACTTCTTCAAGAATATCACCAAGACGAAGCACAAGCGAGAGGCCGAGGCTAAGCCGGGCGACAGATTCTATTGATGCCATCATGGTGAATCTAAGAAAGCACTCAAGATTTCGAGTGCGATGCACTACAGTCTCAATGGTGAGAAAGCTTATGAATGTATTGTTCCACTAACAGATTTATTCAGGCTTAACCAGACTCCTGATTGATTTTAAAGAGCTCATTGGAGAACTTCTGGCGAAAACATGGCGGATGTTGTATGGGAGACCTTGGAGAGATTTGGGTTAGTTGTGTAAGTTGGTTTTTCTCGTTGTTTGCATTCAATTGATTGAGTGTGAACATCCAGGTCCTTTCTTTCATGATGGACAACACCACCAACAATGACACTCTTGTTGAAGCCATCAAACACAGTGCAAAGAGAAAAACATCAAATGTTCCGCCCAGAACTCGCGTCTGCGATGCATGCCTCACATGGTTCACCTTGCTGTCATTCAGGTGTGAACTATTTGCTCACCTCATTGCCTGACTGACGTTATTGGCCAGCTTCTAGAAGCAATCGGCGCCGTTGAGAAGAGCCCGAAGAAAAGGACTCATGCTTCACCTTATCAAGACTCCGTCACGGCTGCACCCAATGCCGAGGACCTCAATGAAGACGCTGTGGGGATCGACAACGAAGACGAAGACGCGGTGGGACCCATGCACATTGGAATCAAGGCCTCTGTGCGGAAGGTACACTGTTTGCGGCATTTCACTGGGAGAAATATTGAGCTGTAGTGAAGCTTCGGAAGGTTGTTCACGCTGTCCGGTCCAGCCCCCAACACCGTCAGCAGTGGTATAAGATCCTTTCACCCCAAAAGATCGTTGCCGGCATCCACATGTTGATTCTGGACGTCAAGACACGCTGGTCATCAGCGCACCAGATGATGAGTCTGTTTTCTCTGCAATTGCTTCGTGAAGAGCTGCTGATATTGCTTAAGGTCGCGCAATTAAATACCGCACCACTTGAGCGCTACTTTGATGCACCTCGCGCCTCTGCGGGAACCGACCCGGTCCAATGGTGGTATGCAAGGAGGGTTGAGTTTCCACGCCTGTATATCATGTCAATCCCTGGTACGTTTCCGCTTTGTTGTCGGTCAAATCTTGGTGGAATTGTTATAATCACAACATCCTATTGGGTGAAATAAGGAGAATATACGGAACCTTGAAAGTGCATAAAGTGCTCGGCTCTCGTTGAAAGATATCAGCTCTCCATCCCTGGCAGCTGCTCTTCACTAGTACTCTGCTTTGCTCGATTGCCGATCCATCCCGGTCAACCCAGGACAACCGCTCCTCGTTTGCCTCTCGGGGCCACGGTGCTCGCAGTCCAGACTCTGTGTCTGCTCATATACCAAACGATCCCACTGTCTCTCTTCCTCACCGGGGCCGGAAGGCATCCCACTACGCCTATCAATCTTCTCAGACCACTAGTGCGCCCTGATCCACTGAACCTGTTACCACGACTTTTGAACAGTATGTCCACCACGCCTTATACCTTTTTCTTCCCTTTCAATTTTCGATAGACCAGCAGTTTCTACGCCGCAGACTCCTGTTAGTCAGCCCGTGGCGCCGGAATCTACGGTACCTCCTTCAGAGACAAGTATCAACACCTCCGATCCTGAGCCCTCGCAAACCGCCCGGGGTGCCCTGCATCCCCATTGGTATGTGCGGGGTGCCCTCTATCTTGTCGCATTTTTGCACACCAGATACCATGTAACCTTTCGCGTGTGCGCCCTTATCTTGACTTGTCTCGAGTCTATTTGCTACTCCCAGGTCCTCTATTCGTTTATGATTTCGGCAGCCGGATAGTTCCGCGACACACGCCCATGCACGAACGTTCCAATCAGGTGCCCGCTCGAGTGCAATCAGATTCACTGGAAATACAATTTCCAGAGTCATCTAGAGGAGAGGCATCCTCAATGGAGACAGATCTTACCCTCAAGCCTTGTTTCAACGATTCAAATCAACTCTGCCGAGCAATTGAATGGCCGCCAACATTCTCTCCACCTTCTCCCCTGCGGACCCACGGGCACAAACGTGGTGCTTCTGCCTTCAAGGCTTGCCCAGTCGTCGTAGTAACATTATGCAGTAGTATCAGTACATTCAATACCCATTGGAAGGAATTATTCCCCTGAAGATATAGATATGTTGCCATGATACTTGAATATTTCAGAATTGTTGTATGCAGCTCCCGTGTGTACGATTCAAAACAAGCTCCAAAACGAGTTCAGCCGGCGAGAGTTCTAAACGGAGAAGTGTCCCGATATGGAAGGGTCTTTGACAGGCACGTGAAGTTGATAGTGGGTCAAAAAGATCGGAGACCTCTTGCCTAACAGCACTTCGCATCCACAGCCTTCGGCATCGTGGAAGCTTCTACACAACTTCACACGCAGTTCCCCGCTTGCTTCCACGTGTCACCATATATGCGGGACACAGCTTTTCGACGGCCAGCATCGACTTCCAAATGCCCTCAACCCAACGCAAGTATGCAGACCTCCCTTGGTACGGAGCTTTAGGCTTACTGGCCGCCATTGTTCCACTGCGTATGTGGTGCTCTGCTGCTGTTACGCTCCTAAGGTCCTTGCTGATCGCTCTGCAGCCGTCGTGTTACTCTGGGCAGCCATCGTAGGGCCCCATATGTCGCGCAATAAAGGACGCTCAACCAAACGCATCATCGGAGAACGCGCCTTTCGCTACGGAATCAGCAATTTGAATATACCTCAGCTGCAGTTCGCCTTCGGAACCAGCTTGAGCGTGTATGAGAAATGGGCAAACAGACGAAGATGGCCCGGTTATCGATGAGCTCGGGGACGGTGCGAGGCTGCTATGGGTTGGTCCAAAGCGTGTGGATCGTGTTCTTTTCTATATCCACGGTACGCATATTGCGCTGCGCCTGCTTCGACTCATGGCTAAGAGTTATGCAGGGGGATGCTTTCTTTTACCATTGACGGACTTCGAGCTCGATCTCTTCCGCTATGTTCAGGTCGAATCAGAGAAGAAGAACATCCATTTTGGTGTCGCTGTCCTTGAATATAGTGCGTCCGCACGATTCCTACGCGTCCCTCATCCCTCATCGTAATTGCTTCTTCAGCGTTGGCGCCGGCCGCGACCTTCCCAACCCCTCTAAAACAGGCGTGTCTCGCCATGGAATACCTCTTCAAAGCAGGTCTTCAGCCCGGAAACATCCAGATCGTGGGGGACTCGGCGGGAGGGAACCTGGCTCTCCAGCTTGTCTCACAAATGCTTCATCCCCGTGACGGCCTGCCAAATATTCGTCCCTCCGCTCCCATTCGTGGACTATGTCTTGTATCCCGTGGGCCTCGCTCACCGCGGATTCCAAGTCATGCATAGAGTTTGACGGCATCGATACCATGAGCCGCGATGCTCTGTGCCAAGCTGGCGCTGAAATTCTCTCTGGGTTCTCCGACGACGAAAATGCCTTTGCGGAACCGGCGAAAGCTCCTGCATTGTGGTTCAAGGGGGTGGACGAAGTTGTCGAGCGCGTGTTGATCACCGCCGGGGCGATTGAGTGCATGCGCGATGACATCGTTCAAGTCAGCGAACAGCTGAAGCGGCATCACCAGAACGTGGAGCTCGTCGTTCAAAATGGAGGACTTCATGACGATATGTTCCTCGACTTCATGGTGAAAGAGAAGAAACTCGGAACGCTGACACCTCTCGTCGTCAATTGGGTTGCTGCAGGGTTCACTTGATTTAAACATGGCTTGACGTTCAATGGACTGCTTCCATACCACTCGTCTTATTTTTGCTCTGATGCTACTTTCCTGTTGTCGTTACCTTCTCAATAGTTGTCTCTTGCCCTCAATTCATCCATTAGTATTTGCAAAGGTTCAAACTCCCAGGAGTAAACAAAACGGGAGATATGCATCTACAAGATTATATGCGACTCCAACCGGCGTGCACACAATGGCATATGTTTTCATTTCTTGCATTTCAAAATTGCCGTATGTTTAATATCTTCCTACCTCCGTATGTTGCCCAAAGTCCACTATATATTCGTGTGTATCATCGAGGAAATCAGAATGGAGGATGAGACCACTTGATGCTGGTAGCTGATGTTGAACGAGAGTTCGTGACGTGCGCCAATTTGGACGATCTGAGAATATTACTTTCGACAATCTCGGAAATATGTTGCTGCCTTGTCGGAGGAGTTTCGTGATCTGGTAGAATGAATCACTGGTTCGCTGTTTTCTACGCACTGAAATCAGATCCCAGTACTTATTCCGCAGTGACCGGGAAGCTGTGATGAGGACTTGCAGTACTCCGTATCTAGGGGGGAATCAGAATGGAAGATGAGGCCGTTTTATTGTAGCTGATGTTCGACGAGAGTCCGTGGCTCGTGTATGTATGTGGTGCCAGCTGGCAATTACAAGATGATTTGCAGCTTTGGCGGCGAAATTTTCGACGTTGATCACTTACATCAGGAAAGCCGGTAAACTTGCCGCTGGGATCCTCATAAGTGCGCGCTACGGTGGAAGAGGACCGTTCCCTGCCTCATTCGTCTTGTGATCTCGTTTCAGCTTGAATTTATCCATTGAAACGTAAATGATTCCGGACCGTCTTACTGTGGTAGATTGAATGTCTCTTGTTTCGTCCCCTCTACCGAGTTGATGCCAGATGTTATCCGAATCCTGACCTATAAGAATCTATTCAACCTGCAGAAAGCAACTATTGACGGGGATTCCCTGGTGAATAACTATAACAAGCACGTCCACCGCGGGAACGATCAGTGCTAACACTGGTTGTGCCGGCTCAGCTGCAGTTGGGGAAGGAGCGGGAATAATCTCTTCGTTCATCAACACCCAGTACTCTTCCCCTGAATATATAATACATCAGCCGAGAGGGGGCAGGAGCGACGGGCAGCATTGAGCGAGCTGTTATTGGACCTCGGCAACTGCCAAAGTCATTTGGCCCATGCGCGCCTTGAGCATGGCCAGCCCAGTGTGCACGAGAAACGCGCGTCAGGTCCGGCTGGTCGGCGAGGAGTGGCCAGAATAGGAGGGAGCAGGAGCGACGACTCCGACAAGCGGGTTTGGGTCGTAGAAGCGAGAGACCTGGCAGCAGGTGGCAAACCAGACGTCGGCACCTGCCGTTGAAGTCATTTGGAGTGGCTCGGGCATAGCTGGTACAGCGGCGTGAGAAAGGTGCGCCAGCGTCGTGGGAACGCGACTTTATCCGGCGCGTGCCGGTGCCTTCGGCGAAAAGGCGCGCCGTTATTCGATGCCTTGGGCGCTATATGAAGCGTTTCGGGCACCTCGGCGAACTCAATTTTGACACTCCGCGGAAAGGCGCGCCTTCAAAACAACGTTAGATCAGCCGTCAAGGTCGTGAGAAAACCGCCCACACCCTCCTCCGCCGCCTCCTTCGCGCCCGCTCCACGCTCAGGATCCGTATCCACTGGGTTCCGGCCCACGTAGGGATCGCCTGCAACGAGGTTGTGGACGCCCGCGCAAAGGAGGCACCCCAAGGCGCCTCCTCTGCGCTATCGTCCCACATTGTTTTGTTCGAGTCCCCGCTCCGTCTCAGCAAGGCGGCACAAATCATCAAACGCCATCAAACACGTCTTGTTCCTCACCACCAACAACCCTCGCACGCCGCCCCCACCAGTTCCCCTGTGCGCAACCGCTCATCGTCGCGGGGAAATTCTCGAAAACCCTCCCAAACCCCGCGCCCCTGCTTTCGCGGAACGTCGCACCGTCTCAACACCCGTGCTGCGAACACACCGACGCCGCGCTCAAGTGTGACCACGCCGACGCTGCGCTCGAGTGCGAGGACTCCGCGTCCTGCACTCGAACACAAACACGAGGAGGCAGCTGAGGCGCCGAAGCGGCAGACGTGCTGCGCTGCGTCTGCGGCTGCGCGCGTGGCCTCTCGGCGGCGTGCGTGCGGGTTCGGCTCGAAGGACACGGGAGACGCGGGACGGGACAGGGCAGTGCAGGTACGCACCGCACGTATCCGCCCTGCGCTCACTGACTCTGTTTTGTTTTACAGTCCCCTCTCGAGGAGGGTCAGCGCGCAGACACGGTGCCGAGATGGGGATGCTGCTCCTCATCTCTCGTCCTCGAAGAGTGTGAGCACACTCTCCGCACGTCGCACCCACGACCCCGCGCGCCCACCCTGGCCGGCCGTGACGCGGACAAGACCCGCTTGGTCTCATGCGTCACTCTGCTAACGCAAATGCCCGAACGCAGCCGGATTCGCGCCTGCACAACGTGTGCGGCTGGGCATGCGTCGGCATGACTCGCAATGACACATCCGCGCTCGACTCAACGGGTACTTGAGTTTTGGAGTTCCCGCGAGCGGGGTTACGCGTTCAAAGGTAAGTTCATATCATATTAAATTATTCTTGGGTTGCTAACAAATAACCTATGGCTAACTCAATGACGCGTACGGGCGGCGCTGCGTGCTGCCACTGCTCCCCCTTCGATCAGGGACGTCCCACAATCACATCAAGGTCATGCGCCGCCCCCGACCTTTTTATGAGTTTTGGGGTTCCTGCGATCGGGGGTGCCGATCCATGTAAGTTCACGGCTTTCCTTGTGCTTCAGGACTAAAATATGCCTTAAAGTTTTCGATGGTGATCTCAACTCATGCGCTGGCGGCGCCGCGCGCCGCCGCCGTTCTATTTTTGATACCGCAAGTCCTGCGCATCGCCTGAACCCGCCTTCGACACGGCAGCGCTGCGTGCCGCTCTCTATGTTTTGATTTGATTTTTGCGCTCCCCTCTTCGCCTTCACCCCGCCCTCCCCTCCTCCTGCTGCCGCGTCAGCGCCGGGAGAAGTGGCTTACACAGTCGCGGGAACACCGCGGCTGCGGTGAGGGGCCGCGTGCGGATTTGATTTGGGGGCGTGGGCTGCGTACGAGTTGCAGAAGGCTGCACGGACTCGGGTGTTCGCAACTCGCGCCTCGTTCCAGACCTGCGGGCTGCGGTGCGTGACGGTCCGCGGCGCGTTCGCGAGTGCGAGCTTGCGAGGTGACGCGGCACGTCCTGCGCACACGAGTTGACTGAGGGCTGAGTTGTGAGCGCCGCGCGCCGGGTGCTAGTGGGTGGCGCGCGGGCGCGGGCGGAGACGCGAGTCGGCTGAACCTCAGGTGGCGCGCGGGACGAGGAGTGCGAGTGAAGCGGCGCTGTGTGTGCACCTGGTCCGCGGTGCGCGATCCGGCTTGCGTGCCGAATCGCGAGGTGATGGTGCGCCATCTGCGCATACGGGGAACAGTTGCGAGCGCTCCGAGCCGCATTTGCTCGCGGACTCGTCGGGTGCGGGCGTGTTGAACTCGGGGCGGGTCGAGCGGTGGACACACGCTGCAATACGACGTCCAGAGTGATTTTTCTGTAGCGATTGTAAGTTGTTAGTTTAATTTGATTTGTGCTCGAGCAGAAACCAGCGGGAGATTCCTGAGAAATTTTCTCGCTATAACTGAAGATATATTTTACTCTGACATTCATGGGAGCTAAAGCAATGGAAAGCATACTTAGGGATGGCCAACCTAACCCTAACGGACGCAAACCCAGGGTGGACATAGGTCTCACAGATATAGGACATGAGCAGGCCCCCGGTCACTATCTTTGGTGTCGGTCCGCTTTGCGGCCAAATTTTTGGCTGATTTACCCTATGAATTTTGCCTTTGGGAGGCTGTTTTACCCTATGTCGGACCGACTTTAGTGCTATTTTCTTTTTGGCCGAGCTCTTGGCGAGATTTGGTGGGTGGTTTAAGTCGATTTCTGTGGCTATACACGAACCCCTCTTGCACTCTTGATAAAATTACGCCTGCCCGTCTGAAGCATTTTAAGCTCCGCTTATGGCTTCTCAGCCCCAGAACTTCGGAAAGAGGATGACGGACCGCGAAGCGGTCCGGCAGCCGCTCGTGGACTTGGGAATTACGGCACGCGCTTGCAAGCCCAGGCTTGGGCCTGAGCCCGACCCGACCCGACCTATACTGGACGTTCAATTCGACAGTCACGCGTCACACACTCCCCCATCGGTGTCGAATTTGGTACGTGGTCACGCGTCACGGAGGGGTCTGTCGAAACCACCTGGTGGTTCATTCCGACGGAGGTTTGCCAAAAAGGTCGAATTTTCCAAATTTTCGTGTTGATTGTCGAAAATTTTCGATCTTGTCACGCAAAATTTCGGTGGTTGAAAGAGTCACGCGTCACTCCCCCTGTCGAATTGAACGTAATAGTACAGTACGAGATGAATTACATCAGGGTTAAATTCCCGAAGTTCGCAGATAAAACTTGAAGATGGGAGGATGAAACTGAAAGTATGCCATGAATAATCGTGCAGATGATGACGAAAGACTCTGCGCACTTGATCTTGAGCCCAGGATAGGCCCTCAGCGGGAATCCAAATGTGCCGGAAACACGACAGCCAGCATACTCCTCCTGTAGGCGTGATACCCTGGTTTCAAGTGCGGCCACGACTCGGAGGACGAAACATTGTTGACCATTCCGCTTTCCGGCCTAGTAGCATAGCTTTGACTCCATGAGCGTTCAAATGCTCCAGGAGATGCGCCAGCATCGCAGTGGCTCCGTGGACCTTCGGCAAGAAATTCTACTGAAGATGCACCATGGTACCATCAGTTCATCTGTTTGTTGGCTGCGACTCACCAGTGATGATGGCCACTTTGAGAGTGTGCGAGCTGACCATGGCGGGATACGTTACAAAGTCGAGGGGAAGATCAAAAAGCGAGAGCGTTTCAAGCGCGCTTATCATCGTGGGCTGATAAAGCCTCCGCATTCCTCGATGCCAGGGGACGAATGATGATCTGGCGCCAATCTGGCACGATGATTCCGGAGTGAGGATTTCTCATACTGTCGCCCATACCAGTTGAAAATTCGACTTGCAGTTTGTTCCAGGAATTTCGTATATGGCAGAGGCAATTGCGTGCAGCACCCGCCGCACGAGGGGGGGGGATTATTATACTCGCGTTGTCCACAACATGAACAACGAGTTTTGTACTAATTTCCGGAAATGATGGTTTCTGTTACTTTTCATTCATCCAAGAATTTATTCATTTTTTCCCCCGTCCATTACTTACATTCATACACACGCCGCCGGGATAACCTGTGATTCAGATGAGACATTGGCACCATCGCTTGCCCAGCAGAGTCTCCGACACACTGAGGTATGCCGCTGGTCTTCCATCAATGACGGCGAGAGTGCGTCCCCAACACAATCGTCGACGATGGGACTCGGGCACCCAAATGATCAAGTCTCGCTTAGGCCCCCGAATCCAACCAGTGGGTTCAATCTTCGAGCCGTCTGGGAAACCACCGAGAAACATCCCAATTTCGGTGCCCACATCCCATACTCGTATTGAACGATCAATCGACCCCGAGACCAGGCGCACTCCGTCCTCTGAAAATGCCACGGAGGTCACGATATCTTTGTGGCCAGCCAAAGGTCCCAGAATATGTTTTTTGGAGAGCATATCCCATATTTCAATATTTTTTCCAATTGCTGCCGCTATGCGAGATCCATTTACGGCCACGGATTCTATTTCATGGGAGTCCTCGGCCAGGTAAATAGGGTCGCCCGGAACGTTTCTGTCCGACAAGTCCCAGATGGCAATACAGCTACGGCAGCCAGCTACAAGGCTGCGAGTCGTTGTCGCTACGGCGAGTGAGTTGATGGGGATTTTCCCGCGGATCAAGATTTCACTGTGTCCAGATATGTGATGCATATATACGGACCCATCCAACGAGCCGGATAGAGCAATGTTGCCTTCCAGAAAGGCCACGGCAGTTACCCGTGCTGTGTGCTCTCGGAAAGCAGTTCTGGATTCCCGCTGACTCGAAATATTCCAGAATTTGACGGTCTTGTCCTTGCAACCAGTGACAACCACCGTGCCGGTCGGCGAGAGTGTAACACACGTCACTGAACCCTCGTGTGCGAATGCCGTAAGCATATTATGGCTCTTCATATCCCATACTGATGCCGTCCCATCTCGGGAACCAGAAACGAGGAGCATCCCGTCTCTCGAAACAGCGAGGGAGGTTACGGACTTGTTATGCGTCACAAATGGCCTCAGAATCGGTCTACAGGAGCTAGCATCCCAGAATCGAATTGTAGTGTCATCTGAAGCGGACGCAACGCATCCGTCGTCGGTGATTAGGACCGACAGTATGTCATCGACATGTCCCTCGAAGGATCCTGCAACCTCAGTTCCAGAGGGTGAATAGATGATAGGCGCCGGGATGGCACTACGTCCCATTCGGAGACTTTCTGCAGTCTGAACGTTGACGGACGCACAGGGCCGTAGCAATGGTGAGTACGTTTGGTATATCCTTGAACTTGCGGGAGTGAATGTCATCGCTGATAAATAGACATGGGGCGCGCTCTTCCCTATGCACTCTTGGAATGTTTCCACGAATGTAATTGCGTCTGCGACAAAGACACCGAGGTCCACATCATGCGCCTGTAATAACGATCTGAGATGAGGGATCAGTGGGAAAAAAATGACACTTACGCCAATCCGGCTTTTTGCGTAAAGTAATTGAGTCAGTGCGCAAGACATTTGGCTTGTTAAGCTGAGAACTTCAAGCCAGAACAGAAATTTCGTTTCAAGGAAAGTCTTCAAGCATGCTAAGATAACTTCATCTCCGTTGTTATCTCCGACCAGAGTATCACCCCAAAACTGGCAAGCATACGAGAGCTCCCCGGAAATCCGGTTCATGGCCCGAGTTCTAGGATTCGATGCGTAGGATGTTCGGAATTCGGATGGATCGAAACGAAGGCGGTCGTTCAGGAGATTAAGAATAGCAAGGGATATATTTTGCATGTTGACGCTTGGAGTGATCCGAAAGATGAGAGGGCAAGTATCCGAGATTAAAAAATCAACGAAGGATTGGTGACTAAAACGCAGGTGTTTTTCGCTTTCCATCATCACCGATCGCAATTGTCTGCAAATGTAGTTTGTTGTCGCAGTTTCCACGCGAAGGATGTTGAACAAAGGACTCCCCTTCTCCAACGGGCGGTTCGCTGTCACGATGCCACCAACGAAATCGTTGAATTCCGCCAGAAACCTCGAGCTCGGCGGCCGATCTTGGCAGAATGAAATCTCGAGAATTAGTTTGTAGAGGTCAGTGATATCGCCCTCCACATTCATGTTCCCTCTCAAGATCTGCTGTAATATATCGTGAGGTCTGGGCTGATCCACAAATTTTACCAAGGTCGCTGCCCAAACGAAGAGGCCCCTAGCTTTCTTTGCGAGAGCTCGGATCTCGTCTTGCGTCGGCCACGAGTCCGGGAGAGAATGCGTACCCGCTATCCTCTGAAACTCGAGTTTCAGAAATACCTCGATATCACGAGAGGCCTGGCGACTGCTCAATCTCAGCTCCAGTGGTGTGCTGATGGGATTCAACACTTCGGAGATCGGCGTTTCGTCACGGCTCGTAACAACAAGCCTCAGCAACGGGGATAGGGCCGACCATTGCGCGATCACAGCAAGAAGGTCCTGTCGGTCTCGATAGCGGGACTTTCCAAGGCCACCGCATTCATCGAGCGCATCCACGACAACAACAAGTGTGTTGCCATCCCGAAGTTCATTTACGAGACACTGCAGGGGTTTCTCCACCAACCGAATAAACTGGTCCTTGATGCTCGTAGTGCTGAAGTCCATCATCCGCGTCTCCTGATCGGCGACAAGGGCATCCATGAAGACGGGGTGTCGGCATAGATCAGAAGCAATAGTACGTAACATTGTGGACGGTGCAGTGAAGACCCCACCATCGCGTTCGAAAAAGAACCTGGAGCCAAAGCGGGGAGAGTCCGTCAATTTCTCTACCAGGGATCGTGCGATGCAGGATTTTCCGCATCCGGGGAATCCTTTAATCCACAGAATATTGGGAGAGTTGCTGTCTGCTAACCACGAATCGATTTTCCTGAAGATTCTTTCTCGCGTGCCTTGCAAGCATCCAGAAATGGGCCTCTCACGGTCCGTTCCAGGCGGGCGTATACGATCGATTATGTCGTTGCGATGCTTGTTGACTGCGGCAATCAACGGCCGATGATTTCATAGTATCGAGTACTTACGGAATTCCTTTTGGCCTTCCATCAGCTCCTGCACAATTCCAAGCCGCTTGAGACTCTCGACCCCCAATCCCTGACTTAATTGACGGGTCCAGCGCTCAAAGCGTCGTCGAAGAGTGTCATACTCTGACATCTCTGTTTGGAATGAAAGCCCTATTCGTACCGTATTTGCTTACTCAGTCCTAGATAAGTATGACGCTGGCATACTGACCGTGCTGGGGATATTTGAGAACCAGATTTCCTGTGCGTTGGATCATCGGCTCCAGGGTTTTTAGCGTTTCCTGAAAATGTCCAATAGTGGCAAAGGGCCTGATATCGTCGACGTAAGCAAGACAACGACTCATATCGTCGATGAGATCGAGCAATTTGTCATCCCAATCCTTCAGCTTGGCGACGTTCTGTTCCCGATACAGTGTGAGATCGAACCCTGTATAGATAATCATACATACATTATATACGTGCCCCAACGCTCGAGATACCACCTTAGCGATCGGATGCACCTTGGGTGGGTGTTAAGAACGGGCTAAAGGCAAATGAAGAACACACCTCGCTCGCAGAGCTGACCAATTGAACAATATTCTCCATCAAGTCCCGGGAACGACCCAGACGATCAAGGATATGAGTACGGCGGGAAACCATTTTTGCGCTTTGATCCAGGACGGCGGTAGGATCTTCCCATTGCTAGAGGTAATAGATATGAATGCGTGCCACCGCCGGGGAGTATATGCGTACCAAACGGACGGTAATCTCAGGAGTGCCCACAAAGGTGTGCTCTGGGAAGAGGCGAATAATTAAATGATTGGCGGAGCGCAGAGTGAAATAAAGCGCTGACCGACCCCTTCCGGCGGACCTGCGTAGAGGAGATCGTGCGCCTCCGACGCCGTCAGCGAAGAAGATTTTACGACGGACTTTCTTGGCCAGATGTAATATGGCCTGCGCAAAAGGCACAGCCGTAGATCCATCTCATGATGAAAAGAACTAGATAGCTGGATGCGTCAAAATCGCATGTCTCGGAAATTTCGACTCACAACATCGGAGACAGAGAAAACTCCTGAGGGTATGGGGCGCGCGTCAATCTACGCTCGAACATGGTTGATCCGTCAGCGTGGAGGCCGATATAATGGAAGCCGCGACCCGATATGGACTGGTTGACTTTAGCCACTAAGCCATAGCTGAGTAGCATTATGTTTGATGGAGGCTCTCGACTTACTGGATATCCGCACCACCGATCTGATGGCAGATATCGTTGAGCTATGGATTTCCAAGGGCTGAGATGCTCACCCTTGATCAACGGGTGTTAACCTGAAGCGAAAAGCCAAGACGTGGGGTGTCTGGCACCAGATGTAAGCTCGAAAAATTGGGAAGCGGACAGTACGTACATAACCAAAATCGATGTGCAGCGTAATCTCCGAGCCATCGACTGGAGTCGAACTCTCTGGCTCTTTCGTCAGCAAGGGACTATATGACAAACGCTGTTCGCGCACTTGGGTTGACAGGTAGTACTTGCTGGAGGATGTCTTGGAACGCAATATCTCGAGTGGTGATCTCAGGTTTCTTCCACACTTGCTTGCGGTGAGTGCAGTGAGCGACAAGTACCATGCCTCTCCGAATACTGTATCGATCAGAATCTTTGGGAATTCACGAAAACCGTTGAACGTACACGACGGGCGGTTGAAGAGCGCGTCTGGGAAGGCTGCTTTGCAGCACTTCTGCCTCGGATTCGTCTTTTCCGACGGAGAGTTTGCAGGTAACGGATCCTTGAATGTCCGTATTTATCGCCACGGCTGCGTGAAGCGTTAATGTGAGCTTATGGATGGCACGAAAACGGACCTGTTATTTTGAGGCTTTCTGGCGATATGCTGCAGCAACAGATTGAGCCACAAGTTGGATAGTGCGTGATTGAGCTCGTACTCACACTGTAAACCGATCCCCGCCATCGACGAGATTTGGTGGCATGGACGTTGGAAAGAGACCGAATGCAGTTATCACGATGACATCAGGAAATCAGCGATAATCGCCATCAGCTCTATGACATAATCTGACGGGCCGGCTGGCCGGATTACGTGGCAGGTGCTCCTACAGATGATGCTCGCAGCCTCTCCACCAGAAAAAAGAAACCGCCCGCCTGCGATTCCTGCAAGATTCGCCGAGTCTTGTGTCACCCTCAGCCGAACAGTGCCCACTGTCCTTGCTGTGTGGAAAAGGGTGTAAACTGAGTCCGCCTCCTCCACTTTTCTTGCGATTTTCGACCGTATTTTCGTCTGGCTTCAGCTGTACGACGACGCCGGCTACCCAGGGACGACCGCCCAAGAAAACCCGAGACATTTCGTTGTCGGAGAACCCCGTTGCAGCAGAGTCGCTAGTGGCTTCGGGCTCCGGAACACCCTACAATGCTGTCGTAACGCGTGCATCTAGCGATGTCTCCCCGCCGCCCGTGTTATCCCCCGAGCTTGTCCACCGCCTTTTTGAATGTGTGTCGCACATGCATACCCTGATCCCTATACTTAACCTGCCCCCGATGGCAAGGTTTCCTGCAGCTGCCACAAAACCTCCACCCCGTCTTCCACGGGACTTCGCTCCGCTATGCGCTCGCCTCTGTCTCGTGGCAGATCGACCTCTTGCCGCCCCAGGCGCACGTACTCGCGCACTGCGTCCTCGCCCTCGCCTCGTCCATCTCCTTCCGCTCCGCGATCCTTGGCCTCAGCCCGCAGCCCGAGTCGTTCGATGACCGCGCCGTTCTACCGCGGCGCCGACCTGCGTGGGTATGTTTTGCGCCGTGCGCCAATGTGCCGTGCACTCCACGAGCAGGCGTTCGGCCTGGCATGCGCGGCGGGCGTCTTGCCCCAGCCGTCGGAGGACAACGCGGCGTCGTGCTTTATCCTGGAGCTCCTTGATTGGTGTTCATGATTCAGTTACTCTCTGCGTGGAGGGCTGAACTTGGCGCTAACTACTTGCAGGAAACGAGGGTAGCTCGCGGCCCTGGGCTGGCGCGTACATCTCCCACATGCGCACACTCGCTACGACGTGGGACGACCTCAATGTGGGCGCGTGCCGGTCGCTCTGGACGGGTTTCCTCGTGCGTCGTCCTCCCCCCACATTTTCCTTAACGCTGATCCGCCTTTTAGATGGTAGAAGCGCTCTCCGCAACAGCTATGCGCAAGCCCATCCTAATGTGCGTGCGGTTTCCCCCGGATCTCCCATCGTCTTAATGCAGGAATCGCAAAACAGTACCCAAAATGACCAGCTTCTGATGACGGCCTCAGAGCCTCAGAGCCTCTTGCAGCTTGTGGACTCGGTGCAGACGTGCGGCCCGCCAGCATCGCACACGATCTTCAACATCATGCATCCATGTATGTCCTTCCCGCCTTCCTCCCGTTGACTCACAACTGACGCGCAGTCAGACATGTACCACGTAACACGTCTCGCGCGCGAGCTGTCCGAGACCGTCACCGGTGGTGCGCCGCTCCTCCGTTCTTTTCGTTGTTTTAAACTCAACATTCAACACCCAACTTCCCCTGCCCCGAACAGACTAGGCGCGCCGCCACCCGCTCTCCGAGCCCGCGCTCATGTCCTTCGTCGCATCGCTACGCATGCTGCACACCGTCCGCGCACGTGTGTTCGACACACTCAGGCTCGACGCCCCCGACGGCGTAAGCGCGAAGCCGTTCTTCCACGTCTCGCACCAAGCGCGGGGCGCAAGCGGCGTCAACATCTGCGCGTGTGCGCACTCGATCATCGTGGGCTACTCGTGCCTCGTCCTCGCGCTCGAGCAGGAGGTGGCGCTGCGCACGCCGACGTCCACGGTGCACCCGACCTCGACCTCGACGGCGACGCGGCCGGCATCGAGCTACGCAGTGAAGGGGGACGACCCGGACGCGGACTCGTGGCGGCGCGCGCGGCTGGCGCTGCTGCGGCGCGAGGTGCCCGCGCTCGCGCGAAATGCACTGGAAGACGTCGCGCACGTGCTGGCCTACCTCCCGTCGCTGCCGCACCTCACGCACCTGCAGTGGAGCGTTTTCCAGGGCTGGGGACAGTTCTGCTTCGACTGCGAAGAGGGCGGGGTGAGCGCCGAGGAGTGTGCGATGTGCGTAACAAATCGAGTTCAATTATCTTTGCGGAATGACGCGTTGATTTTTGTGTTGGTTTTTGTGTGTAGGATCACGAGCGTGCTTAAGCTGATTGGGTACTCGTGGGATTTGCCGCTGTCAGTGGCATCAGATATGCTCATTGAGCGGCTCGAGGCATGTGCGCTGGCCGCGTCGGCAACACCATTCACTGCGTTCCAAGGCCCTCACCCGTAGCTGTACATTTTAGACTGCAGGTATGTACCTAGCCATATAAACCTACTAACTCAACTTACGACTCTAGCCATGGGTTGGCTAGGTTCATAGTGCTTAGGCTAAATCCTGGGTCATCGGCTATAGTGCCATACCTATATTGAGCCATCCGGCCGGCCACATGCCCAGGGCCTACTATATTGAGAACACCGGCAAGGTCTTTTTATTTACACGGCTACACCGTTTACTTAAGATTGTTGTAAGATTTTGACGATCTACAAATAGTTAAGTAATTCTTACGAAGTCTGATATGGGGATACGCAAGAATGTTTTAAGACGGGGAATCGCACAATTTCTTAAGACAGGTCTGATAACTTTCATAAGATTAACGAGTAACACGTAGATATCTCCGGCCTCCCCAACGCATATATCCACCCACTGTGCAGCTCATACAGTACTTATTAGCCAGCAGAGAGAGCAGGAGATACATGTATTGTCATACATAATGTATCTAAAACAACCTGATGCTGTAATTTATTGTTATAACAAGCACGAGCGCGCCTCCCTTCCCTGCCCCTCCACGTGCGCAGTACTTCCGCCCTTCCCCTTCCCCTTCCACCCCCAGCCCATCCCCATCGTCTTTGCATCCCTCGCTGCCTGCAGGCGACACTGACGCCAGATGGACACACACGTGCCGTAGCTAACGACACGGTGCACCCCAATGCAGATGACGTACGCACGACCGACGAGCACCCTGTGCCGATGCCCACTCGCACCAGTCCGCACTGTACGTGAAGTACATGCGCAACAGCGCATGGACCTAGTTTAGTAATTCATCAGGGACTGCAGGGGGAAAGGAGAAGGGAAGGGAGGGAGGGACACACCCCGATAGCGTCCGTGACCGAGGAAGTGCACGGCGGCGACCTCAGAATGCGCCGCTGTGGCCTCGGCCTCGGGGTGCACCGCCGGGAACTCGCCCGCAGTGGCAGGGAGCGTGGCGGGAGGGGCACACGTTGGCGCATTCGATGGTCCCGAGGCCGAGGCATGTGAGGGCGGATGGTGTTCCGGGGACATGTCTGTGTATCGTGGAGACGGTATGTACGACCTGGGGGAGGAGGATTTTGGACTCAGAACTTATAAGGGGAGAAGCGATACTTGAGTCACAAACAGGGGGCCCAAGGAGCTGTGTGTGTATCAGACAAGGGCAGCATATTTAAGTGGGGGGAGAAGATGGCCACAGGCGGCAGTGATGCGAAACAGCGCAGTAAAGGCAATGAGAGAATAAGAAGAGCCACAGAGGGCTTGGATATGCAACAGGCACAATGGAATGGAGGGAAGAATCAAAGGAATCCGAGGTGAGGTGAGATGAACCGGTGGACAGGGCTGACAGAAGAGTGCAAATGAGAGGGAGAGCAGCGACATCAAGACGAACCAAATTTTTCATGCACAGCCATCGGACCAGCCCGCGGCGGAGTTTGAATGGACTGCGGAATTTTGGACAGGTGTCGACTAGCGTCGCCCGCCGTTCGTGGCTCCCGACTTGCTGAAAGTTAGGAACCCCGAATTTATTTTTGTGTTTCTTTTGCTCATTGTGTTCTCTACGTGTCAATGATGTCCGACTCAGAGTTCATCCCCAAGCTCCAGTACAGCTAGCCAGCCCAATATATTCTCGTGGCTCCCAAAGGAATATGTACAATGTGCCTGAGTTCCACAGTAATTAGTGTTTGTCCTCTTGCCTGTTGCGAAACTTGGCGTAAGGTGTGGATCAGTACGCAATATCTCATTTGCTTAGGATGCGGACCAAATGCGGACGGCTCGCTGCTTAATGCACCGGGAATGCTTTGTTCCCGGACCCAAGTTTGAAGAATTTGCAGGTTTTAAGATCTTCGTATGAATGTGTTGTACGATGTCGTACAAATCCATGTTTCAGGATTTTTTTTTTTTTTAGATGAAATTAACTCAAAAATGTCGTAAGATACAGTTGTACTAAATTGCAAGACAAGCAATCTTGAGTTTTCTTAAAATTTCCGTTTGGCCGTGTACTTCATGTTTCTTCGATCAATTTTAGTTACCACAACCTGCAAGCGATGAGATATGTCCGCATGGAGCAAGATGGAGCAAGATATCGGCAAGAGACAATCACATTTGAACAACCTTTCAATGGAAAGCGACGCCAAGCGTCTCCGAACTGGCCCGACTGTGCTGAGCACCGCTGTGATGGCAACATTAATATCACGCATCGTGGACGCAGCCATCAAAGCCTCTCGACATCGTCTCCCATGATGAGCTCAATAAACACCGATAATCATTGCGCAAAAATAAAATCAATCAAGCAGACACTAACTAGCATACAATTGTAGGGAGTAGCAAGGCAAAAGTATACAAGGGAAAGCTGCAAAAAATACAAGTTTTATCAAATTGCCCCATAACGGCTGCAGCCCGCCATTGCGATCTGTAGCGCCGCACCAGCAAAGCAGCCGCTGCACGCCGGTCTCCACACCTGCGGATCTCCGCAGCGCTGACCGCGCCACACCCACTTTTGCGGTACTTGCACTGGTATATGCACGTTTCCATTCCCGTCCCTGGCCCCGCCGGTTTCAATCATGCAGGCACAGCCTGCGTGCTCCACCTGCTCCATTTGCTATGGTATCAGGCCGTACTTTGCCGATATCGGCTGAATATCCGCTAGACCTCCCCAGCTGGGGTGGACTGGGTCCGAAGGGGCTTCAAATCATCCGCAATGAGTGATTTTATCATGCCGACGTCTCACATGGACTGATTTCCTTCCCACAAATTGTCCGTTGCCCGTACTGTACCGTATATGTACGTGATCCGTTCCGTACCGTTGGCTACGGCAAGGCCCATCATATCATGCCATACGTATACGCATGATGGTCCATAATCCCGTATTTTGACCTGTACCGTATACGGTACATACGGTGCGGAGCCCTACAGGAGAATTCAAAGCATCTGAGTTTCAAGTCTGAGCAAGAGAAAGGGCAGAGGGCAGAGCGTTGGGCACACACGAGTTGGGCGATGGGAAGCAGAGAAAGCAGGATCTCACGTAGGTCACACATGTCACTAACTCAAGCACTCATCAGGCGCCTGCCAGTAACTTCCGCCGATGAACCAAAATTGTTCCTCATGGCCCCAGATCAACTCCACACAACCTACTATTTTGAGTGAAGGTTATATATGTTTTTACTGATTTGATGAGAATTTATCTGGATTTAATGGAAATGCAAAGTGTTCGATGCTCAAATGTTTCGAGATAATGAACATGCTCCCTGTACGATGTTGGGACCCTTTTCAGTGAACCATGATTCTTGTCTTCCCATCTGGAATTTTTTATTCCACACACCTAAGTACTCAATGAATGCTATGTCACTTCAAAATCTTCAATTCTGTATGTCTACCATGTCCCAGCGGCCATTTTCTACTCAACTTTGGCCTCAAAAGCACCCTCTTTTAAATTGGTTATGCTGAGTACAATTCTTGCCCTAAGGAGGAAAGAGTTTATACAGTGCTAGAACGTTACGCTCCGCTCCCTTGAGCCGAAATCTGGCTAACCAGAATCACCATGTCATTCACAATGCCACTTCGCGGCCAGTTGTCAGAAGCGTGGTGAGTGCGAGAGACACATGTGGTGAGTGCAAGAGATTCCAGGTTTCAATGAATTGCAAAGCAACTGGCTGGAGTATTTTGGGCTAAAATTTAGCACAAGTTTATTTTTTACTTCGCGGGGCATTTCCTCGGTGAGTTGTGAACTCTGCCTCGCAGAAAACCTGAAACACGGGTTGTGACACCGCGGAAAGGGGCCCTGCGGGGCTACCAATGTTCAAATAGTCGGATTTTGTGGTTGGGACTATGATATAACATGTATTGGTCTATCTCTGTGAAGACAAGAAATATTCCAGGGACATTTACCATTTTTCCAGTCAATTTCTCGACCCTAAGCGCCCGGGCGCTTGGCCTCGGATGCATGATCCGATGATCATTGCCATAGCTGTCAATACCTGATTAGGGAACTCCGTGTGTACCCGAGCAAGCTGACCTTTTTCCACGCGCTTTCATGTAAGAAAAAGGGGATTTGAAAATGAGATTTAACATTGATACTGTTGATTAGAGCAGAAATGAGGTGGGAAATTACTGTTCAAACATAAACCTAGTAAAATTCTCAACCACATGAAGGAGTCCACACCTGTTTCTGAATCACGGATATAGTGATTGTGGGGTATCAACAAAAGGGTTTTGGCAGCAGGTATATCAAGGCAAGAATGGCTGAACCGATCGGAAATGAGGCGGTCAAAACAGGTCAAAGCGAGGTATAGGAATTACGTACATTGGCAGCACGAGCAGCTGTCGAGGACCCAAAATTCCCATACCAAATGCCAATCGCATGCTAACCGACGATGGTAATTTCAGTGCCAAGCCATTTGGAACACGGGGATATTGTTTGATGGTAGAAGTTCGCATATTTGCCAGATCAATCTCATATGATCCTGTCCGGACCTCAGAATAAACAACAACAACCCAGAGGGCCGGCGAACAGCCAAAATGGGTGCAGGAACCCTACCTATAGGTGTAGCATAGCTAGCCAACCCATTGGCTAGAGTCGTGGGTTGAGTTACTAGGTTTACTTGGCTACAGCCGTATACTTTATTCTAAATATTACAGCTATGGCTCAGGCCCTAGACTCAGTGGGTCTAACTTTGTCCAGGATCAGTCTAGCTGTGTTTGGTCACTAGACAGACCCTGTGTAGGGTCCTAGATGGAGATTTTGCCCAGGAGTGGCCAGGTTTGTATAGCCTCTGTGGAGGTGAGTCTGGGGTCCCTAGACTTGGTCTGTCTGGTGCAGCATAGATCAGTGTAGGTCAGTTTGGGTGAGTGTAGGTGAGTGTAGGTGCCTAGTCAGAGCAGAACAGACGTACTTTCGTGCTTTTCGTTTCAAAATCTTGATCGCGGTGAGTTGGGGGTTCCGTTGATCATCAATGCACCAACATCAATGTTAACTTTCTTCCTTAAGATCCAATGGGGCTGCTTGAGTTTATGTGCTATTTGGGTGTCCTAAAATACTTATATTTATTGTGGGATGATGTTTAACAACTTATTTTGGAGTGACAAGTAGATGGCGGATCTGTCTAGGTCACATTCCCAACCTAGACTGACCCGAACTGAGCTGGGCAGACCTAGTCTGACCTACCAAGATGTAGACATACCTACACTGAGCCTAAACAGAGCTCAACAGACTGTTTCTGGTTACCTAGGCACAGACATGTGTGTAGGTATGTCCAGGGCACCTAGATTCAGCTAAGGTTAGGGGGGGTTGGAACACAGTGATTACCGCCGGAGTCTTTCAGTGGGCTTGAGACCAGGCAGGGCAGCATGGTGGTACAGGGGTCGGGGCACTTTGAGCCGGTTCAAAATTCCAGGCATAATAGTGATGTGGATGACAGTGTGGTCGAGATGCTGATGGCCCCACTGGATTACGGCTGGATGGGCATGGGGTGGTGAGGGCGGAGGAGCGATGCTGATGCAGATGCAGATGGCGACTTAATTTTTGCTGCGTAAGTTGAGTGTGTACTTGTAGAAATGTAACAAGCTCTGGAGTCTAACCATGATGACTACTCATGGCCAGGTCCAGAACAAAGAACCTAGAAGATTGTGCAGGAGATGCTGTAGGAACGAAACCACGAGGCATGTGTTCGGCTCACTGTAGTCTCCTAGACAGATGTATGGGCAGTACAGTGTCCAATAATTAGCTCCAAAACTAGCCTGAAAACATGTTGTAATGGATATTTAACCACCACCATGGCAAAGACAAGATTTGGGGAAAACACAATGAGTAGGCCAGGAAAGAAAAACAATCTGCAGAATACTTCAAATGAAACCTGATATAGTGTCAAGTTCCATGGGAGTTATTGTATTTGGACAATGTGGTCACCGTCTAAGCCCAATGGCAGTTGAAGCCATCAGATGCCCATTGGGGTAACACTATCAGCCCAATAAGATCCAGAAGTACTATTGTGCTGTCTAGATCCATTATCAGAAGAAGGTATGAGGAGGAAGGGGTGCGTTGGATTGTAACTCAATCGGGAGAAGAACTTATGCTTCCAAGTTTTTTCAGTGCTCCAGAGCACCAGTGGTGGGTTGGCTCACACGACTGCTTTGTACTTTGGAGTTGAAATGTGACCAATGCATTGCCCAATAGAGCTGTAGACTTGGATATATTTTATAGCCCGTGACGTTGCCTGATTGGCCATGCCTATCTTGTGTTTGCGCAGTGGGCCAGCACATGTGACACATATATCCTGATCCAGAACAAGATGGAGCCCAACAACCACATCGGGCTTTTAACAATTTACTTGCCGAGCTCGTACAGGCATCAAAAGTATCACAACTCATCCAAGTCAATGACATACTTATGCAGTGTTGAAACAGCCTGTAAGGCTTCTTTTCTTGTGGCTTTCGGCTCTCCAGAGGAATCATCGTAATCATAGTCTCCTCCATTCACTTCCATATTCTGCTGATCGCTGCACATCTTCTGTGCGGCTTCGAAATTTTCCTCGTCGGTTGCGTCCTCAATGACCTGCTCCTCCAGCATGTCAACAAGATCCTGAATATCAATTTGATTGCCTTTCTGAAGGATACCGATTGCTTGCAGATTGTTCAACACCTGCGAGAGCGCGACTTCTGCTTCGTCTTCAAGATCAGGAAAGAGAGCAGAAGTCATGCTCGATGAAGGGAGAATGCCAGATTTCTGCCCGCAATTACCGATGGTCTAGGCACAAGTGGTTTCTTTTCTGTACAACTGCTGTCCCTGACATTTGGTGAACAACGCCTGCTGACCATGGTCTCATGGAGAGACAGATGTCTGGTGTGAAGGGAATCAAGAAACACATAACTTATGCACTCATGGCCAACACAGACAGTACGGAGAGGTTGCCCTGGGTAAAGCAGAACATCCTCGCGCATTCAAAAGGAAAACTGGTGCACAATTGGGCGCTTTCTATCGCAACAATGCTAAAGCATAGGTGACCACCCTACTCTACCAAGAGTGGCTGAGAAAATCGACAAGGACATGCAGATTTGGGGGTGCCATATTCTACTCCTGCAGGACAACTGCAGCGGCCATGATGCACCGTTGAATCTTACCAATGTTTGCATGGAAAATTTTGCACCTAATCTCACTGGGTACATTCACTGGTTCGGCTTTGCCTATGCGTGCCGCCAGTCGAGGATTTGAATTCGCTGAGCCCATGTAGCATTCTCCTTCTTGGTGAAGACAGGTGTGGTGGGTCCGAAGGCTGTGGAGTCACTCGGATCAATCAGGGCCACATCCACATCCCGAAACTCGAAATCCGTTGAACCTTGCGCTGAACTGCGAGACGAAAATACATTGCAATATTCAAACAACAAATCACATTTGAAGGAAGTAGATGAAAATACATTTGAGGTAATCAAGTGAAAAGAGGCACAACCTCTGTCTCAATGAACTCATCCACCGCTCCCATCTTGATGCCCAGGGCCACAAGGTTGGGGTTCGGCATGGGCATGCTTGTGTACATCCTGATCTTGACTTGGAACTCAAACTACATCCAAGTATGGTTAATTTAACTATACGAGGAGGCAAAGTGGAAACGGACCATCTTGTCAAGCTCTGTCATGCCAGCACTCTCAAGCAGCATGAAGACAACCTCCTTCCCAATGGCTGGGAAATTATGGTTCAGTACCAATGTGTTCCTGAGGCAATGTGCAGCACGGAAGCAGACACACCTTTGGATATCTTATCCACCGGCGCCGGGTAGGTGATTCACACTGTGACAATGGGGTACGCGTGCCCCAGCATGCCCTTCGCCAGATCGGTGTAGTTATTCAACAGCGCAACAGCAGATTGGCCGAGATTGTGCGCCACCCAGGTGATCTATTGGGTGTTGTTTGGCCTGTATTTTGCTACCGGAATTTGGTAGCCTGTATCTGTTTTCTCGAGGATGCTGAAGCTGCATTGACGGTGCATGTTAATTGGAGAGGATGAGATGATGTTGCGGGGGCTGTGTACTTCCAGAGGTTGCGATTCTGCCCTGAGGAAGAGCTTAAAACCACATTTCCAGCGAGAATTAAGGCTAAGTTCTTTTTTTTGGTTGCCAAAATTTCTACAGTCACAGGGAAAATTGGGTGGGTTGCGTTGCCCAAACCCATTGTCAATGTCACGCTGGGTTGGCCGGTTGCCTCAGTACAAGTACTTACAGTACGTGTCCGAGTGGACCTTCAACTGTGTGGGCCGTGTCTGGTCGACTCCCATCAATGCTCGCTCCCAGGCCGGGATCGAAGGAGGCATTTCGGGGGCCTCAAAGACCGCAATCTTCTCATGGCTGATCTTCGCAGAAGACGCTGCCGTTGCTTTCGTGTCTCTCGTATTCTGATCTGCAGCACTATGAGCGATGGACCTGTGTGAGGATTTGAGGCCTGACTTACATGGCGAATACCGCTTGCCACCACCGCCCTTCTTGGCACCTCACTGGTTATCGAGCCGCCCGTGATCACCGCTGCCTCTCTGCTGACTAGGACACGCTTCTGGGAGCTTGCCAGCACCTGTATGCTGGGGATGTGGATTGGATCTCCCCTGCTCAGGAGTCTGGGAAGTCGAGCTTTCTATCTTGCAGGACTTGAAGGGATCCTTATACCATGGCGTGTTGTACGTGCAAAGGTGGAGCGCAGGCATCTTGTCCTCAGTGGTGGCACCAATGGTAATCACAGGATATCCCACTGCGGGCTCCAGCTGAAGCTCGGCTGCAGGGTAGAGAGGAGTGGCAATGCTCAAGATGTTCTTGTGCTTGAACGCGAGCATCGGGTGGATGAACCAATATGGGAGGCACGCAATCCGAAACTGCTTCGCGACGGTGGGGTCAGACGTGTAAACACCGACACAACCGTCCGGGAGAGCTGAAACAGTGTCGGGGTCCTCCATACAGGGCTTGTAGATCGTCATGTAGCTCAGCAAACCACGGAGCTCAAGGTATGCGCGCTGGAGGTTGGTGACCCCAAGGACCATTTTGCTATATGTCGAAGGATTAAATCAATCACTCTACATGTCTCACAATGTGACAGCTTCGCCTTTGGACTCTTCAAATACCACTTCCCCGGGTACCACCACTTGTTCTTGCCATCATGCCCATCGTGTCAAAGGAGGCCCTGGGAAGCTCCACCAAAGCCTTGTCCGGGCAAAACCCAAGGTTTTGGCCTCAAAAACCCCACGTTTTGGTGAGTTTTGGACCTCAAAAACCCGAAGTCGGACAAGGGTCATCACGTGGGTCACGCGTCGCCTGTGTGACTCGCCCAAAAATGTCACAAAATAATGTCTGTCAATCAAAACCTGGCCACTCTGGGCCCAGAATTTGGGAAGAATTCTTGGGAAATTTCCGTCAAAAACCCCAACTCTGGACAAGGCTTGGCCATTTTTGGCCTCAAAAACCCCAACTTCGGACAAGGGAATCACCATTTTTCGGCCTCAAAAACCCCAAAATCCGGACAAGGCTTTGGTGGAGCTTCCTGGGGCCTGTCAAAAGTCAAAGGACAGCAGCTCGCTGGGTGGAAACTTCTTCTCATGAACGGGTTGATATCCCTCGGCTTCCGAATCACTTCTAGTGGAGGAGATGGTGCCGCGGTCGAGCATGATTGTCACCGCAGGCTTGCCGCCTCTAGCAAGCTCTTCGAATATTGCATCAAGCATCCCAACCCAGATTATCCAGACATCATCGTTGAGCTCTGGGAATTGAACGGTAATATCTGGGTCATTGTTCAAGATGCCAAGCATGGTCGAAAGGCATTTCGGAATAATGCAGTGTTGGGTGCCCGTGGCTTAATTCTGGGCAATTTTGTTGTCTATTTCGAGCAGATATACAGCCTTGCGATGAAGCCCAAATCTCCGATGTATCCACGGGACTGGAAGAATCGCGACTGCATGGACGACCCAGCTGTGGCCCGCCTCTTCTCCGCTGATACTCTTGAACAAGCAGCGCAGGATCCTGCCAACCATCTTGGCTTGGTTGTCTATCTGCTTGTCTTCGGGGATTTCATTGACGCATACCAGAGCCGCACTCTGAGTCACCAAGAGTGCGCTAAAATTGCGATCTGTACCTGTCTCTTCCTTCAAACATGGTGCATGTACCTCAAGAAGGCTGGATATTCCGAGGCCCGCCATTTCATTTCCAAGGAGGCCTTCGACATCTCCGAAATCCTCGTGAACGGACTACTCGGTCTAATCATCAACCACCGAGATTATCTTGGGGATAATTCATGCCCACTCCTTCCTTGGTTCAACGCGAGTGAGACAAATGAGCACTCATTCTCTGGTCTCCGAGATGTGTCCGAGGACTTTACACTGCAAGAGGCAATCCTTATTGTTCCAAAATTACGCGCAAAGCTGCAGGCAGCGGTCTGCACTGTCCTAAATCCCACCGACTTCAAGAACCAAGCTTCAGGGTATTCACACACTTATTATACCCCTGACGACATCGACTTCGCACTTTTAAGCCAGTATCCAACTGATTTCGAACTCTCAACTGCGTATGGAATTGCGACAGAGGAGAACAATTGCTTATGGTCCCTCCTTGGCACTCATCCCATGGATATTGAACGCGCCCCCGTCCCGGGACTTGTGGCCCAACCGTCTCCCAATCCTGACTTCGAGCACCTATATATGAATGAAGATACAGATGTCATTGAAACACCCGAGTCGACAGCCGTGGTGGATAGTTTGAAGAATACTATCAATATTTCCCAGGCTGGTGACGAGGAACTAGATGGGTGTGTTATGGCCTCGGTGGCACTGTCGATGGGCGAGCTTGCAAAGATGTAAGTGCCACTTGCCATTTATTATTCCAAAACAGAATAGCTCATTAAAATATCCGTAGTGAGGACCTTCCCAAGAGTAATCCCGAATGATTTGCCGAAATTCAGAACGAAATTATGCATGCAATGGCTACTCAGTCCACCGCGTTTATCATGCTTCTGCGGGGTATTATGCAATCCACATCCAAAAACATTCAAATTCTGCTGTGCAAGAGCCAGTACTTCCTCCATTGTCTAAACCTCTCGTCGATATCTCCAGCAGTGATCTTGCCCCCCTTGTCGCTCTAAGGCGGGAGCATCAAACACGAGAGGAGGGGTCCGAACATATGAAGCATCAGGGACCTACAAAAACCACAAAACAGGGGTCGAAAAACCACTGACTGATCGACAGCTCCTGGCCCAGAAAATGCAGGCAATTGTACGAAGGGATCGAGAGCGCGGCACCAGTACAGGTCTCAACCAATAAATCTATACAAAGTTTGTTTAAACAATCTGCGTCTCAACGTAAAAACCTGTTTAAGCAATGATTTATTTAATAGTGTCCATCACCATGGAGGCACCTGGGAACCACCATAGGGTGAGGGGCTTGAACGTTGGGGTTAAAAAAATGGTGTTTCATCAGTGTTTTGGTTCAAAATGTGATCAAACAGGGTTTAACCAATGTTCGAACAGGGTTTAAACAATGTTCAAACACTGATTGAACACTGTTCAATAGGACAAAACTAAAAATTCCAGATACCCAGGGGAGTCGAACTTGGGACCTCCCGGTTTCTCTGGAAACCAAAGTGAGGACAAGTGAGAGCACAATAACCACTAGACCATGCAACCAATGTAGAGCTGTGGAGTAGCACAGCCTTATTCATGTCTGATTTCTGTTTTCAATCTCAACAAGTATCATTGTGTTGTTCCTGAACTGTGGACTGAATTCTTTTTCAATACCATGTAACCATAGTATGTATTGAAAGAGAGAGCGGAACGAAGTGCTTGCAATACTTCGGTGCCTCTCTGTATGCAACCCCCGCAACTCAGACAAGGAAATTCAACTTGACACCTGAGTTACTGACTACAAATGAAAAGCAAACTGATGTCCCCATGGACTTTTGGACGTTTTGAATGCATTGAAGGTAACTAGCATTTGAGAGACTTCTGAACTGACGTTGAACTGCTTATATATCACTGCTGCGCAAGGTGTGATGGACTTGTACTTTGAAACAGTAACCTTATCTGTTTCTGCGGTGTTTCACGCATTTGTGCGGATTGTCATCAATGCGATTTTGGCTCAGTTGGAACCTTGCTGAAAGTTTGCGTGTCGAATTCTTGGCTGGTGTGTGTTCGAACCCCACCCCCTGTGTTTCTTTTGCTCCATGTTTCAACACTGTTTGAACCATGATTAAAGGCATATTAAGTAAATCATTGCTTGAACATGGTTTTACATTGAGATGCAGGGTGTTTAAACAAACTTTGTAGGGTTACTGTCAACCGAATGGTGCGCTGGCGAACAGATTCTGGTTCGGCCCCAGCCCCAGCCCCAAAGACTGGTAACACAGCCAATGCGGAGCTTGCTGCAGGTGGCCATGCTAAAGAAGCCATGAAACAACGCCAGGCCATATTCGGTAAAGTCAAAGGCATCTCAAGGGTGGCAGAAGCTGGCGTCGGCAGTGGTTTTCAACTGGTGGCCAGTTCCTATGGCTTTACTATGATTGGATCTGAAATTGTTGTAGTGCAAGGTAAGCTTATATATCCTCCTGTCAGACCACAACAATTGATAAGTTTTTACAGTGATAACCATGTATTACAAGAATGGTGGCAAGGCTGGAGCCCATTCGTGGGTTCCGAATTGTGATACCATCAGCTCCATGTCGTATATGATCATACAGGTGTATCAGCATTTCTACCGGCGCCAGTTCAAGTTCAGGCACCGTGATTATGCAACCCTAGGAACATTGCAGTTTGCCCATCTACCATCGAACTCCTTCCTCGCTGTTCTACCCCAAGACGAGGAGACAGTGGAGAGTTTCCGAGACCATGTGGAAGTCAGGCCATGCACTGAGGAGATCTTTGAAGAGCTCGTCGTGGAAAAGGAAGTGTTGGCGAAGGCAGTTGCAAGCCTGAACACAGTGCAGAGGAAGGGAAAGTCAAATGTCAGCATTTTGGAGATAGAAGAAGATGAGGAATCACTGTAGTAATATAATGACGATTTTTTTTGCGATTTTTGAAGGCCCTGGGAGATTTTTTTCAGGTAATTTGATGTTAGATGCAAAGTTCGGACAAAATTTGGACCAACCACCCACTGGAGGCAGAATTCGGACAAAAATTTCATGCGTGGCCAGGGCAAAAGTTTGGACAAAAATTTTCAGAGTGTCAAAATTGGTATCCGACCTCCTATAAGATAATCACTGGCCCTTCTGTCAATCACTGATTCCCAGTAGAAACAGGTCATGCTCGGATCTGACCATCCAGACTGAGGGCACCTTATAGAAGACTGCATCAGTGGCGGAATGGAAGATACACAGGAGATGCTGATGACATCCAGTGACTCCCATTGAGCAGTGCGACTTGCATGAGCGCAGCTGATTGCCACCCACATTTGGGACTCACACGCGACGACCCTGCGCTGCAGAATCAACCCACAAAAGGGCGGTGACTCGCACACTGCAACTCTCCCGTGCATGCCATCGTCAGGGTGGCATTGTCTTCGCAAATGTGGCATCTGCAGAGAGGTGCAGACCGTGCACACTCGGGACCTCATGTGGCTCAGTTCTCACGTTCCAGCACAGACATCCGACATGTGCAGTCGGCACGATGAGGAGGCCTGGGGGGAAGAAGAAGGGGGTTAGTGTGGATGGGAGCGTGGGTCAGAGGGTGTGGGAGTGACAGGAGGAGATGGGGAGGGCATCAGGAAAATCCCCCATCACCATTTGTTGACAAGTTCGGAAAAGTTCTGACAGTTGTGGACACTTTCTCAAAATTGTTAAGAACTCGCAAATTGGTGAAGAATCTTAAAATGGATTGGTCCCCATAAATTGGAAGAAATTTCTCAACAATTTCCTGATATTTGCTAGACAATTGAATGCAATTGGCATGGAATGGAGCACTATGCATTGCATTTCAGGGCTCTTATTTAAAACACAAGTGATAAATTGAAAGGTTTGTATATTGCAATGCTACATACAAACATACAGTACATAGGATACACATAAATACCCACCTCACAACCAGGTGATGGCCGTCTCTCCCCAATGTGCAGGAACCAGCCTGTGCACATACAGCGAGTTGCAAGCACCCTTTATAAACTATGACTTCATACACGAACCCAGCATGGACAAGCACTTACACATCTGGTCGTGGGGCAGGTGCAGCAGGGAAGAGGTGCATGGATGAGGATGACAGGGATAAGATGGGAAGGATATGACCAATGACATACATGACAGGCCCTGGGGCAGCAGAGAAGCAGGGTTAAGGCAGCAGCAGTGGCGAGCCCTGTGGCACATCAATCTATGGCAGCAAGCCTTTATGGAAAGTAGTGAGCAGTTATGTAGAAGGGGAGGAATCAACTCAGCTTCACTGCTGCCACCTCGATAATGCAGCCTCGTCAACAACTGGGCTGTTGGCATGGGTGCCAACAGCTGTGCATTTTATCAGAGTGGATGGATGACAATGTAGATGCAAGATGCAGCCTTAACAGTTCTATCAGATGTGGGACGATGAGCCACGGGAGTACAAAAACGAATGGGAGATGTACATACCGAGCTACACAGACATAGACAAAGGCACATCATCAAGTCCCCTTTGACAAAAAGCCTGTGTTGCTGAAGCAAACAATGTCAATGTGGGTCAGGAATGAGCACTGAAAGTGAAGGTGGTATGACATGCAAGCATGTGCCCCACGAGGAACCTCTCAATCATGGCCCTTACACAATGTGCAGTTGCTCCTGCCAACAGCACCAGCAAATTAGGTGCCCGAGAGATGACCTTAACTAGAAGGAATGGCAATCAAATACTGCAGGGCTACAAATTAATATGCTCACCTGGAGAGGACGAGAGTACAGCATGTACACAGATGTCGAAGCTACAGCCAAGACCTGATCATGAGTCTTTTCGACAGTGGGGACAGATAACATTGAGGACTCACACCATGGCTGCCCTGTACTCGGATATGAGGGAAGAAGAGGGGATTCAGGACGTACAAAGAGAAAACGACAGAGGAGTTGCTGGGGGTAAAGGAAGAAAGATGTTTGTGGGCGCCATCAACCTTTGGCTCTGTGTTTGGCTCGATCGGAGTTTAGCGGAGTTTGAATGACTGGGCGAATTTCTCTGGGATACCAAATTGAGCAAAACTGCGCTTTATGCACTGCACTCGGTCTTCCAGATCAAAGTCATTCGGATTCAGCCCCAATGACCTATTTCTTACACAATGGTGTCATTATGAGTGTGTTTAATATAATGTGCAGGAATGTTTTGACAATGCTAATGAATAGCAACATTTGGTTAGTGTTGTCAAAGTTTGGTTCGGTTCAGGTTCGGGGCCTCTTTCTCCGAACGCCGAACCTGAACCTCGCGGTTCGGTTCAGGAGATTGTTGAACCTCAAACCTGAACAAGGGTTCAGGTTTGGTTCAGGTTCGAACGTGTTCAAACCTGGAAATTTCTTCCACCCCCAAATCAGTGATTTTGAAGACTCAAAACAATTAACAGTGTCTCCATATGTCACCAACCACACACCAGAGAGACAATAAATGCAGTTGAAGATGTCCAGAAGACTGATTCAAGGTAATTGATCCTCAGCAATGGTCCCACGGATCGTCAGTGAGCCATCATAGACAACAAAAATATTCAAAAACACCTCTGAAACCCATATGCAGGCGAACATGAGTAGTTTGAGAGCTCCGGGTGCTGTCCGAGTGCCGGAATTTGACTGAAACCCCACGAAAGCTCGCCAAAATCTGTCAGAACAGCCCATTTGCGGTTCAGGGTTCGAACAAGTTCAGCCGCCCTCGAACGCTGAACCGAACTCTAGGTTCAGGTTCAGGCATTTGCTGAACCTGAACCTGAACTTCGCGTTCAGTTCAGTTCGGTTCAGGTTCAAACTGATTTTCCGAACCGGACCTTGACAGCACTACATTTGGTTGCCAAATACAAGCCAAATGTTGACAATTGTCAACATTCCAGGATGGTAAAAATTTTCTGAGATTTTTTTGGGAATTAGCAAAAGTGGATTTTCCTGATGGGGTACAAGGGGAAAAAAGGACAGGATGGACTGGAGGTACATAGTATGGACTCGCATGTGCAGAGACATGGCCCCGAGCGCTGCAGACGATAGTGCATTTGGTTGCGCACAGACCACGTCTTGTCGCCATCGCGTCCGGCATCTCCCGATGAGCAGCTCTGCACCCTCTCGAATCCTTCGATCGATGATGAGGGTCAGCATTTCTAGCATGCAGCATTCCAATGCTATCAGATGGTTGCTCGATGCATCTGATGCATCTTTGTTTTTCCTAAGGATGGGGTCCCTTGACCCTCTGAAAAAAACGTTTCGGGGTGTAGTGCTGATCTCGCAGATCGGTATCCCCTTGAAAATGTCCAATTATCAGTGATTAGTAGGCATCTTTCATCAGGAAAACCGAAAATCGCTGTATAGCACTATGCAGTACTGGGCAATACTCTACGGAACTGATGTAGCTATGAGGCACTATGCAGCACTGTACAGCACTGTACAGCGCTGCATAGTGCCTCATAAGTACAGTGCTGCATAGTGCCTCATAGCTACCATATCTGCGGTTTTCCTGATGTTTACAGCCCTGAGTACTTCTGTCAACCATACGTTACTAAGCGATTTTTCTTTTTCGTCGATGACGGTCATGCTAGTACTTGACTTTTCCGTAATTGGGGATAATTGTCAGATAATTATCAAAAGGTTCTTTTCCTGATGGCGTTCCGAGGACAGAGATGCAGGCTCTGCGAGTGTCGTGTTACAACGACGACGTGCAGCCAGGCAGCGCCATCGTGTCTTCGGTGCCAGATTCCTTATCTAAGATGTATATCATTTCTCTTGATTTTTCTGTGATCTTGACAAACTGGCTCATTTTTTTTCTGGCCTCTTGATGCTTGTCTCACGCCTACTGGCCAACCCTGGACCCTACTCGGTGGCTTGTTCGCGGATCCAATGCTGGTCGTTGTTCCGACCGCAGGTGACTCGGGTGCTGTGTTTCAGCCAGGTCTACGTGTAAAGCGAGAAGTATGTGTAACCCGCGGTCTGATATGTGAAACTAACCACAAGCGTCTCAAGGCTGATTTCTTGCCTATAGGGCCACTGCAGAACCAGCCTCCGTCGTTTCAAGTGGAAGAGACTCGGATCCGAAACGAAGACCCACCCTAAACTTCCACTGGCAGAAAATTCCCTCCGATATAGGACAACTGCGTAGCTGATGGAAATTTGGCTTCGGATTCTCCAGCATGCACCGAGAAAGGGCTGCTGCGTGGTACTTCGGCTGGCCAGGTTGACCGTCAGTTCCCCTTCCCTTATCCGGGAAGCGTCGCTCATCCAAATCTAAAATCCCACAGAATTCGGCTTCCCTAGAGCCCTCTCGCATCGAGATCATGCTTCCCCTGCTACTAGCAGGGGCACACTAGTTGAATAATGGGTCAAGGATAGACTCCGAATCTCTTTAACTGCCGATTCCGATGCGATTGAGGAAGCGAAGAATGTATATAAGCAGCAGAAGAATGTTCACCAACTCATAATCTGTGTCCGCCAATCATGCAGATTACTTACTCTTTACTTTCCAGCGCAACTCTTCTCCTACTCTCCGTTGTCGATGTTTGCGCATCACCGGCGTCTGGTTTAACTCATGGGCACGCTCTTCCCACCCAATTTACCACTCTCCACCCTGGGATCCACCCCGATGATAATCCCGCCGATCTTGACAACCTCAAAGCGCGCCTGACTAGCTCACTGTATTACCAAGCGAAACCTGGTCAGGATTGTTTATGGCCCTCGCATAATTTTACAATAATAACTTTGCTTAGGTTCACATATTCAGGGCGCTGGGGTGATGGAGCTGACTCACAAGTATCCGGCTGTCTCCTTGGAACGATCCCACTTCATCTCTTCCGTCACTTGTAATTCCGTCTCCAACTCCATGGACGTGACCTTCAAGGATTCCGTGTCCTTTCACACCGCTGTGAAGGACTGGTCCTCCCATCGATCGGGTTTCCTTCTGATTTCCTACGTGGCTGGCTGCGGGTTGGGCACCGATTCGGCGGAGCGTAGTTTCCATTTGATTTCCCACATTGTGATTTCCAACGCGCATCTCCACATCATCTGCCGGACAGTCCCGATGTCCATTCACAACACCCTGGATCAAAACCACAACGTTAAACTTCACGTGGCGACATACAAACTTGACGATCCTGCGGGTCCTTCACCGGTGACACCGAATCCGAGGAACGTCACACACTCGGCGTCAAAATCTTCTCGCGGGATCACTGCGGACATATCGAAGCGCGGCTTCTAGGATTGGGCCTATAAAGCTGTCGCGGCCGCAGTGACTTATGTCGTCGAAGTTGTTGTCGAAGTTGGTAAGCACTCAGACCCTCTGATTATGACTGAATGAGAGGTGCTAACTTATAAATTTGACCGCTGTAGTCACGACTGTGGTTCGAGTGATTCCGATCTCTTTTCATCCTAGTTTATCGGCCCACTTCAATACACAGTCGTTAAAGGCTTACGATTCCGCGTTCGGCCCCAAGGAACTGCCTGCTTATTCCCTGTACCACGAGGAAGAGGACAACAAATCATTCGACCTTTCGTGCGTGGGATGCGGTGCTGGTAGGTGTCACATCCCGTCTCAACTCCAATGTCACTCAAATCTGTGCAGCTGTGATAGTGACTTTTATCGCAAACTTTGAGGGGAATTTTGCAGGTTAGTGTCCAAAGAAATCCCAGGGTGTGTGACTGATGAATAGCAATATCCAGATGGGTTCACGGAAGCGAATATGAAGGTCCAACTGGATGTGGATGTTACGTTTGTACTTGGCATACACACAAACTGTGAGCTGGCATCGGATCATCTGATTGTATCCCTCTCATCAAGTCCCCCAGTCAAATACGAGGACAACAAGGACCTCCTCACCATAGATGCATTTGTTCCTAGGTTCGTTCATTGTCTCGTTGTGGGTCCCTCCTCACTCACCGTGTCTCCGAAGTGCAAGTATAGTTATTCCTGGCCTTGTGGAGATCGGTCCTGCTGTTGGGTTCGCTGTCGGAGCCGGGTACTCCATTAACCTGGACGGTCTTTTCTCCGCTGGATATACTTGCTCGTGGAAGGAGGTGGGAGGCCAGTTGGATCTGCTGGACCCCAAGCAGTCGAAAATCATCGGTGACTGGGGACTCGGTACCAATTGCAAACAGGTTCTCGATGCAGAGGTTACAGCGACCCTCAACGTCGAGGTATATGTAAAGCTCTCCCTAAAGCTGAAGGTCTCCGTTCTCGCCGTTTTAACTACGAAGTTGACTGGGGAGGTGGCCCTGACTGAAAAGCTGTCGCTCGTCCTCACGACGTCCCTTTCCACCAAAGCCGACAAATGCCCGAGTTTGGTGCCTTACCTCTCGGCGAGCTTGCAGAGCCTGTTATACCTTTCCCTCACTAATTTCGACGACATTCCACTGCATGAGCCGTTCACGTATGAGATATTCGGTCTCTGCCTTTCGTGAGTGGGGATTCAGGCCGGTGCACTGATTTCGCAGTTGACATGAATATCCAGGATTTCCAATGGTGGTGCCCTTATGCTCGATGCAACTAACGGCAGCACCTCCATCGGAGCGGGCAGTAACTCCCCTCACAGTGAGAACCAGTCCATTGCATTCATCCGAGATGCTGATGCCAGTGCGAAGTATTCATTGAGGAAGGGAAACCAGATTCGGATGCCCAGGACAGTGGGCCGAACTCAGTGCCAGGCGACCCTGCGGTGATTTACAGTGTGACCGATGACACTGTTTTGGACTGGGACACCGATGGTCGCTGCGTTGTTAAGGATCAGGACGTGTTTTATGCCGGCTGGAGGGCCCTCCAATATAAAGTCTTCGCCACTTCGGCCGGGCAAGCACTCTATCTTGACCCTTCAATGACATCTAACAACGCGACAATGGGCGAACTCAGCTTGAAAAATGAAACAACTTCGGAATTGACCCCTTTGTACATTTCCATCCTCATCGTCACATCTGTGCTCACCGTCCCATCAGGATTATCGCTTTACCTCCCAATTCAACGTACGTCGTCGTGTTAGACGACGTGAAAGACATGGTCTACTATTTCGTTGGTTGCAATTATGACGATGGAAACACGAGGATGTTCTTGACAACCGATCCCGAGTCTGGCGTTGCACCACTGCAAAGCGAAACCACCATAACAGGGGCTGGAGTCGTCTCTTGCGACTTGGCATTCTTCAACATAACCGTCGGGAAGATCGTCAGTGCTTAGTCCTTCATCGGTATCCGTTTCTGGTCCGTCGAGTGGTCATTTTTCTTGCCTCGCCACCAGGAAACAATCGGGTTCTTCGAAGGGTACTCCTTCCCTTTTCCCTCCTTTATTTAACCAATGTATTACTTATCCCTCCGTTTCCTTTGCAGACGCGACAGCCGGAGCTGTAACGTCTAGGCTGTCATCGTACGCACGATACCTGTAACGTCTTATGCTGCGATCGTCAGGTACTCAGTGGGTCCTGCGGTCATTTACCATCTGGATTCATGTTATTCGTACTTCATTCCTTCTTTCACCGCGTTTCATGCCTTCGAGGTTTCAACTTGTTCATCCCTTAGGGTACTCGATGCTTTTTATATCCCAGGAAATCATTTTGCAATATATTTGTATCTGATTTCTACCCCGCTTCCCAGTTCCATGGGTGATGCCCTGAGTCGGAGTTGGACACATATTCTGGGTCGGTACCTTCAATTTTTACGAAGAGGTTGGTCCGGGGGGGCTCCTTGATGATGAAGGCTTGATCCGATACCACCACCATCCCCCACTTTTCCCACGCTTGCTCGCTGGCGGCGTCGGGCTAAACGGGGTGGGTAGTGGTTTTTTTGGACCAAGGAGGGTCCACAGCCAGGGTTCGCAGCCCAAGGGTGACCCCCACACCCGCGTAGCCTACGAGCTACACCGCACAGGTTGCGGAAGGAGCCATAGAGCCCATATACATTATCGTGCCATATCAGGCCTGTACATCCAGTGAATGCTGGGGAAATGCTGCTGGTATGTTTTCCTCCATCCCCATCTCCTCCTTCTTCCCGCCGTCGACGCCGACGACCTCGCATCGGCCTGCATGACTCGGAGCCGAAATCACGTGATCCGGTCCGGCACGACTCTGATGCGAACCTTCGTCAACTCGTCGAGCTTCAGTTGAGCTTCAGCCTCTGTGCCGCCAAGCAGCCTGCTAAGAGAGCCTGAGGAACAGACCCTATATACTCTCATGACCTACTTTCAATCCATCCTTCAATGCCTGTTATCCTGATCTCTAAATACAATCTACATAAAAATTTGATGCATTGAGACGTAAATCGTCCAAACTAAGTGGCTGCTTTCCCATATCCATTGAGCCTGGAACCCTCAACATGCCACACTGTCAAGAGGTACAATTCTGGCCAGAAATATTATTTAAATCCTATGACGGCGGTCTTAAAACGCACCCAAAACATGCCTATGAACAACACAAATATTCAGATTGGTACCGAGGGCCCTCCTGGTTCACAGGAGGGTTTCGGGGACGTGGTACATCCCTCTCGTCAGTGCCTGCCAGCTACGAGTTCAGACAGTGAAATCAGCAGGAGTCGGGGTGATCTGGGGCCTAGCTCCGACTACCCAACACACGGCCCCTTCTGTAGTGGCTCTGCTGCTCTGGCTGCTACAGCGACAGGCGAGGGGCAGCATCCACTTCCCCCTACAGACCTTCGAAATATGACTACCACAGACCATGATTCACCATGGTTGATGCCCATATCAACTGTGGCGACTCCTGATCTGTGGAACACAAACGGCCGTATTATGAATGGTACAAATACAATTCCAGATATAATATGGGAGATGTAGAGGGAACGTATAATGACTCCCATCCGAACAATTCTAACACTGCAGCACAACTTTTGAACGAGCAAACTTATTATGCCAATATCGACTCGCTGCATGTACTGTCAGACAGAAGCCAAGAAAATAAAGACAGGCAATGCCTTATCCCTGAAAATTGGGAAGAATTGGATACACAGATTAGACAGAGGAATAAACCTCTGAAGCTCACTCGTTCAGCGAAGTTCACTCATTCGAACGTAACAATTGCGTCCCAAAATATAAATGGGAGAGACAAAAATAAATCCATGAGCAGCACAGGACACAAACTCAATTACATGAAGAGAGTAGTTGACGAGAAGAGGATAGGTGTTTTCGCCTGGCAAGAAACACACATGGATCATATCGCTGCTAGCCAGTTCAAATGGGAAATGGTTCAAACTGTTCAACTCTGGACACCCAATAAAACCTAACTCCACAGCTGGAGTTAGCATCCTTCTGAACAAAAATATGTGGACACGGAAAACGTGAAAGAGTATGTCCTCATTGAGGGCCATGCAATCATGCTTGTTATACCATCACATAGGGGAGAAACAATAAACATTCTGAACATCTATGCCCCAAACACCCCTCTGGAAAGAGAGAGGATGTGGGCCCGATTATGGCATTGTTACTTAGAAAATCCAGAACTTCCATTTCCAACTGAAACACTGGGTGACTGGAATTTTGTTGAAGACATTAAAGATCATACATCGAACAAAGAAGAGACAGTACCTCTGAGCTTTATATGCCTAAAGGCCCCCTTCCGCATGCAAGATGGTTGGCATACAACATTTCCTGATGCGAACAAATACACTTGCTTCCAGAGGCGCACCAATGTAACCACGAATGAGACACATATATCAGGCTCACATCTTGACCGAATCTATGTACCGGTAGACCATTTTAAACGATATCGAAATTGGTCAATCGAACCTAGTCTAATCACCAGTGACCACCACTTGATTTCTGTCCAATTGACATGCCGGCCAGATGAGGAGTATGGGCCAGGAATTTGGAACTTACCTATATACCTCCTTAAAACTCCAAGTTTTATGAACTACATTTCTATCCGGTCAAAAAAGCTCACAGAAGAGCTGGAAGAGTTGAGCTGTACTGAACGGAAAACCCAGCAGAACATCCAAAACCTTTGGCACAAATTCAAGATTGACCTTACTGCGGAGGGTAAAAAATGCTCCTGCTTGGTGACTGAGAGATCATGCCAAATCCGTACCTGGACTGCACAAAAACACCTCGTTATCAATGATGTAGATATGCCTACTGAGGAAAAACATCTCGCAATTTTACACCTAGAAGGAAAGGTTGAAACCTATCTCAAATAAGAAGCCGGCCAACAGAAGGCACAGTCCGAAGCTCGATATGACATTGAGGGTGAAAGTTTGAAAACTACCTATTGGACTCGATCCACCAAGGAGTATCACCTGAGGAACACTATAAACGAATTTAAGACAACAGATAATGATTCAACTGTACCCTGCTTCGAAACTCGCCCAAAACGGATGGCCAAGATGGCCTGGGATTACCATGAGGCAACACAATATGTTGATGTTTCCGACGACGACTATGGTCGAATGATGTGCACTGAGGAAGTGCTTGAAAAGTGCGATTCACGGTTATCTCAAAATGAATACAATGAAATGAACAAGAACCTTACTGAAGAGGATATACGAAATGCATTGAAACTGTCCAGCAATGGCAAAGCCCCTGGAATAGACGGCATCCGATACGAATTTTTCAAAGCCATGGACATTGAATACAAAAAATATAAAGACAAGCCAGGCAGGGCTTTTAACATTTTGGGATTCCTGGCAGACTTATACCACGACATTGGACAATTTGGATTATCTGATGGATGCAACTTCAACATGGGATGGTTATGCCCCGTGTTCAAAAAAGGAGACACAGGTCTCATTAGCAACTACAGGCCAATTACACTGTTGAACACAGACTACAAGCTCATGACGAAGGCTTATTCTATTCGACTAATGAATGTTGCCCCTTCTTTGATAAAACCGGACCAAGCGGGCTTCATGAAAGGGCGGAAAATTGAAGACCAGGTCAAATTAGCGAAATTCCTGCTGAACTATGCGGAAGTTGCAGAACAAGATGGTGTACTTATCGCCCTTGACCAAGAGAAGGCATATGATCGAATTAACCATGATTACCTTCTTTGTGTTCTAGACCATATGCAATTCCCTCCCAAATTTTCGAAGACAATCAAAACTTTGTACACTGATGCCAAAACTATCATGATGATCAATGGTGAACTCAGTGATCCATATGTTGTTACCAGGGGTGTGAGGCAAGGTGATCCCCTCTCCTGCTTATTATTCAATCTGGCTATCGAGCCACTTGCATGCCTGCTGCGGAAATCCGATATTGAGGGAGTGGTCATTCCTGGAACAAATAAGACTCTAGTGGTATCTCTTTTTGCTGACAACACCACAATCTACTTGAAATCCACTGACTCCATGGAAACTCTGTGGAGCGTTCTACGCCTCTGGTGTGCTGCATCTACTGCAAAATTTAATGAGCATAAAACAGTGCTCCTTCCTTTTGGGAGGTCCTCCTATCGTCAGAAAGTCATAGGAGAAAGACGAATCAACGATCACTCCCCCATTGGTGACATCAACACAACTATTAGAATTGTTCCTGACAGCGAGAGCTGCCGTATGCTAGGTGCATGGATCAGAAATAACATCCCTTATACTACACCATGGCCCTCTGCCCTAGACAAAATCAATACCGATCTCATGCGCTGGCAAGCAACACACCCAACTCTGGAAGGGAAGTGTCACATCATTAGTATGGTAATCGGGGGTCGAACACAGTATCTGACCAGAGTCCAAGGGATGCCAAAGGACATTGAGGACACACTCGAAAAATTGATACGGTCCTTCTTGTGGGAAGGAAAAACAGCTAGAGTATCACTGGAGACAATGATCCTCCCAGTTGATCAAGGAGGCAAAGGAATTTTGGATATATCCTCTTGGAACAAAGCAATTCATCTTTGGAATCTTCAATGCTACCTCATCCAAGGAGACGACCGACCATCGTGGTGCTATTTTGTTGACTTCATTCTCAGAAAATACCTGGAGGCTAGCTACCTAAATATTAGACCAGGTCAAATCATCAACATTTTCTTCAACGAGATCCATTTCCCCATCCCCAGGTCAGACAGGATACCTGACGACCTGAAGGGTATGATATCTGTAGCCCAGGAGTTCAACCTCAAATTTACAGCACTCTCAATTGACCGTGATGTGCAACTTGAGATGCCAATATGGAAACACCCGGCTGTCCGCCAGCCAGCCTATAAAAATGCCTGCCTTAGAGATGCAGCAACTTGCCTCAGAAACCAACATGAGGTTCGGACAGTTAAAGACGCCCTCATAATAGCTACAAGGAGAACTATGGTGGCAAGACGGCCACACACAATCAACCCTAGTAGTGGCATTGCCCGTAAAAACTGTGGATGCCCATCTTGCAACAGAGATCGAAATGAACTTGATTGTGTACACCCTGGCAAATGCATTGAGACCGCCCAGACATTGGTAGACTGCATTATGCCAAAATGGAATCCATTAGCTCCAATGGCTGACCTTTGCAATGAGCTTAAACTGACAGCAGAGGAATTGGAAGCCAACCAAGGAGGGGTAGAAATTGATAAACCAATGACCTATGATGCAAACTTCAGATTATCCAGCACCACAAATGGCTTCCGGATCTTTGCTGGGAATGATTCAATGAATGAGATTCCGGCACGACGACACCTCCGATTGGAGCCACTGCCTGATCAAATAACAGCCTTTGTACATATCAAGGTCCTGCATGCCGGTCAGTACAACCCTCAAATTATGGCAAGATTTAAGATTGTTTCGGATGACCTCAACGAGGATGCAACTATCCACCTCACATTTGACAACCCAACCATAAAATTTAACTTTAAATCAGGAATATTGGGGGCTACCCTTACAGTGCTGCAGAAAATCCCACACAATGTCCCCTTACTGCTATGTTCTTCATCCGACTTTTTGCTCAAAACACTAATTAAGGAGAGAACAAAATCTGAAAATGACATGTTAGACCCCAGTTTCCTGCTCTTCAAAGCAGTATTTGCAGCTCTGAATGAGCGAGTTGCATGAACACAGTTCAAGCAGACAACAATCACTTTCCCCGTCACTGCAGGTATTGATTCATACCCTCCGCTTGAGGTTGATACCCAAATCGATTTAATGTTCAGCTGCCCGGGTATCCTAATCTCACATGCTTCTGCAGACTGAATTTCATTATCCCAAACACTCCAAAAAAAAAAAAAAAAAAAAAAAAGAAGAGGTTGGTCCCTTTGTTAAAAACGGTGGCAGAAGAAGGACATGTTCGGAACGAGGTCATCATAAGCCTCAATATAGTTGACTCCTGCTGAGATGTTACGCACTCAGTCAAGGATGTACGAGTGTACAATGTCGTTCGCATACGAAATGGATGGATGAGGCTGGGCAGCAATCCAATGACTACAGGGCAATGTTCGAGTCAAAAACTGCCATGGTGTGCCAATTGAACTGGACCTACCTCGGCAATTACACAAAGTCAGTTGGCATCCGAGCATGGAAAAACAGTAAAGACAAATATATTGAAGAGTTAAGAAGTCAATGAATATGCTAGAGTGGCCAAAAGGATTGAAAATTAACTAGAGTAAAGTCAGAAGCCTGAAACAGTAAACTGGACAAGGAACTTGGGTCAATAGCCAGGTAATAACGCTAGACATTTATACAGAGGTTGTATAGGATGGGATCATCAATTGGGATATTTATTTGGCACATTTGTGAAGAGCGATCAGTTATTTGTAGTGAGAGGCAGTGAAAAACAAGGACCCATGACAGCTGATTGCGTTAGGCCATCATGAAACCGTTCAGATAATGCTCTCGGAAAGTGAAGGTGTGTTCATTGAAGGGTTAACCTGTGAATTAAATTGATGTCTAGAGCCAAAATTGAAGCAGAACAAAATGTAAACCCATACTCAGGTTGACTACTATCTGCGAGGGGTTAGTCAGCCACCTTAAGAATTATGTGTACGTAGTGAAGCTTGGGACATATTTCCAATGGGTTTTAAGGTCCTGGCGTGTCATTTGGGATCCTACAAGTGACCTGTGGTCGGCGGCTGTCTTGGTAACCCAGATGTTTGGTGTGATCCAGCGGAGTTTGAATAAAGGATAAGAAAAAGATGGACCCGGATCACACCAGAACGTCTGGGGCATTTGGTATACAAACACCCCCCATCGAGTCACACTCCCATGTCACACTTGGGTCGACATTGTCTCTTGTATGTTCCAGCACTCTCAAAACCTTCCCTAAAGTATTCTATCTCAGACATACAATGCATCTTAGTATTTGAGCAAATTTTTCTGGCTGTATGGAGGTCAATAGAAGGCTAAATTGCACCAAACCATGTCATTTCCCAAATGCTACCAGCTGGGCCAAAAAGCAAGTAATAAAATTAGGGAAAGCCGCCAGATCCAGCCCAGGATGTATATGGAGGAATGACCACTTTGGTGGGAGTGGAACTCGGCCACTCCCACTGTTGCTAAGCGAGTCCCACTCGCAGCCCGTGAGCAGTGGGACTCAGGGTATTTAGTGTGACTCGGACTTTCCGCAACAGTGCGACTCACCATCAATGGTGGGACTCGCTAATCAGGAGTGGGACTCGCTTAATTCGGCTATGCCAATTTGATCCACTCTTGGGCGGGAGTCAGCGAGGGCGGCAATTTTCACCTCTTATCTTCATCCCATACCCTCTACCAATGTTCGAGCAAGCATCTGACCTGACACGTGAGATCAAGTTGTACCGCAAATTGTTAGCTTTCTTTCCTCGAAACTTTTCAATAACTGCAATTGATCCTCATCGACTTCCAGGTATCCACAGACGCTGTCAGCGAACCTGGACATGACCTTTTTTTCTCTGTAGAAGACGCACCGTTGTGGATGACTTCCTTGGGTTATCAGCTCTATGCTCTGCACGATGAATCTTCGAGTTCTGCCTCCATTTGGACTCCTGAGGATGCATCCACCAAAGACCTGAAGGCATATCAGAGCTGTGTACGCCGTTTTAATATGTCATTAGAAAAGTCTAACAATAATTGTCAAGATTCTCAGCGAGGAATATCAGACTCACTCTTTTTTCACTTTGGAGACTCCAGAAGTGTGGATTAATCCCATCGCATCCCAAGCTTTCATGGACAGTCGCGCAGGACCTCGCAATATGCATGCGGAATCTACTCCGGCCAGCTCTCGGGCACCCTCTCGTGCTGCGTCATCAATATCAATGGTGGTGTCTCAGGCCAGTAGCCGTGTCTCTCATGTTCCCTCTTCCAGAGCCAGTTCACCTGTTTCCCATGCGCCATCTGATATCTCTCCATCTGCTCCTTCTTCACTCGCTAGTCCCCCAGTGTACAACCATGGATCTCGTCCACCAAGTGCAATGTCTGGAGTTATTGAAATCTTTGACTCGGACTCTCAGAATGATGATGTACTTGCGGCGGCGTCCAGGGTTGAATCAACTCCCTCTATCCCAACGGTTCTTCCCAAAGTTGAGGAGTCGCCTCCCTTTCTCCCTGCTGACAGTCTACGGGCGGACTCACTCATCTTGAAGGCGACTAACTCAACGAAGGGCAAGAGGAAATTGCAGGTCTCCAACCAAATTGAAATCACTCGTGAACTCAAGGTCGATGAGATTCTGCATCGCACGTCCGTTCCACCGACGTTTGACGTTCCTCGGAACTCCTCCGTCACCCTACTCGACCTCTCGGGCTCAGCCCATCTCTTAATCAAACCTGGCGGCACATTTATGCCGGTGGATAAGGTCATACGTGCAGAGGCATGTCACATTATTCACACACATCCCGACTTGCTTGACCTATCATTAGAACCAGGAGTCCTGGGGTCTTGGATCGGGCGGACACGCTAACGGCGATGTCTGGGTCAAGGGATTCTCCCCCGACCTCGAAAAGGAGGTCTGGTGCCGCCGAGTCACTCTGACATGTAAAGGTATCAAGGTGTGCAAATATCTTGACCCGACTCTCTTTGCTGATTTCGAACGCTACGAGGCCGATCAAGAAGCGATGCGAGAGTTATGGAATCACGAGCTGGATCAGAATGAAGCCGAGGCAGCATCACCATTTGGAATTATTGCTCGGTACGCATTACTGCGATGTCCGTGCCATCTATTGATCGTGTTTAAAGATTGTATAATCGAATCCAAAACTCCGAATGCAAGGTTGAGTGCAAGGGAGTGCCAGTTCTCGTTCCCCTCAATGTCAGTTACGGGTTTTCTGTGATTTTCCCCGATTTAACTGTTTCACAGCGCCCATCTGCGTATGGAAAACAGCATTTCATCGGTTGCTCGAAATGGAAGAGATCGGAGAAGGGCAGTCATCTCTATTGGCCCATGCCCCAAATGTCGACGAAGATGTTCTCCGTTTTGTGATGGATAACGGGTGACGTTTGCCGACTGGTCCAACAAACATGAATATCCGCTGTGTTCTCACGGTTCATCCCCAGGTGGCCCTCACACGCTGCTGTACGTGCTGCATTGAATGCTTTCGTCTCGATCTAATAGTATGGTTCACAGCATACAGTCATATCATCGATGGTGAAATCACTCCTGCCGCAATTGAACCACAACTGTGCCCTAGTAGGATGGTCATACATGTCCCCGTAGAGTCGACACCCGCCACTCTCCACAAAGCCGTGGTGCTCTTATGCACTCCTCATAACGATCTAATGCATCCAACAACCAAACCAAGAGCTGAGGACAAGTTGAGACTCGGTTCAGCCATCAAGGTGACTGGGCTCACTGGGCTGACCGTTCAGAAGTTACTCAATGGTGAGTTGTGTTCATTCACTGTTCGATTAACCACTGCTGATACGTAATATCCAGCCCCATCTACCTCCAGCGTTTACGGAGGAAAACTTGTTGCTGAGAGCAGTCCAGCCTATATGAACACTCGCAAAGTACGACAGTTCATTAGCACGGTGAAGAAAATCGAGCACCCAAAGGGAATGGACTGGGAAGGTGGAATATTCATTTGTTTCGAACGCGGGGCTGGACTGACAAATATCAGGTGTTATTCACCACCTCGACACGAGGGAAGCCAAGCTTGCGAAACAGAGCATTATATTCATAATGCTATGTCGAAAAACAGCTTCCGCCTCGTTGTCACCATGCATCCAAAAATTGTGAAGCTGGTCCACAATGTCCTTCCACTCATCATCGATTTCACCTTCAAGCGAGTCGAGGGCAAAATGGACGAGTGGGAGGTCATAGGATTCGTCGATCGGTTCAAGAAGCGTAGGTTCTTGTGTTTTTCTAATTATTCGTTGTCCAGGGTATACACTTGCCAGCCTGTACTGCGACACGAAAAACACGGAGGCCTTCACTCAGCTTTTCATCGAATTCTTCGATACCATCTATCATGTCATGGGTGAACACTTCAAACTCGCTCTGTTTTACCCAGACGCCAAGTGTCGGATTGTCATGCTGGACGGCGAGGTTCCTCAGGCCCTCGGCTTTGGGGCGTTCCTTGCACATACAATAACCCCCAAATCAGTGGAATATGGACCAGCGACCCGGTCAGGCTTCTCTCTTACTGCCTGAAAAATTGCGATCTCCATTTTGAACGGTATTTCTTCTTCTGCCCTCGCTTCGTTCAATCACTTACCATGTGCTATTATAAAAGCCACGTTGACGAGCTCCCCGAACATATCCCGAGAACAGTCATCGCGCGGCTTAAATCAATTTTGGGCTTGAAAACACAGAAGGAAATCAATGAATGGCACGAGTTTTGTGCGGCGCAGGAGGACACGGATATTCAAAGTAAGGGAATTGTTGACTGTTCCAAAACTTGTGTGTCGGATTATTAATTGAATTCAAGATTGGTACAAGCACAAGCTCGCAAATCCATGGATACTTCCGGCCGTCAATAGGTTCTTGTCCAAAATCGACCCAGGGTATTGGGACACCACTCCCAATCACTCGAACTATGTTGAGTCAGCACATGCTGCTCGCAATGCTGAGACGGGCATCCGAAGGCCGCTTCTTACAGCAATTCTGAACTCGGTTGTATTTTCTGATTTTTTCCCCGTCTCACTCACTGCCGCTGGGCACAAGAGTGCGATAATATCAAGGTCCTAGAGTTGGCTGTACTTCAACAGGACGCTGTTATGCCAAAGCAATGGAACGGCAGCGCCGAATGGGAGAACACTTCGGCCCAACGCAAAATATGGGCGGGCCATAAGGCCGCTGAGCGCAACGACCAGTTTACAAGCTATGACACACTCAAGCTGGAGCGCGATACCGGTGCAGAAGATAGCAAGGCCTCCCTTGAGCGGCAGAGTACCATCGAGCTTCAAATTAAATCGTTGCAGGAGCAAATGAGACTCGACTGGCACTGTTCCGACCTCAAGGAGCAGGTTGTGGCACTTCGCAGGGAGGTCGACAACGAGAAGTCATCGAAATTATCGCCCGTTTTTGGATCTAAATTAATCCCAGCTGCGGTTCCGGATTTCAATTCCATTCCCTTTTCTCTTCAAGATGATTCGTTTGACAATGCAATGAATTTCAACAGTACGTTCAACTCAAACGAGACCGATTTGGGTCCGAATTTCTTGGATGAATTCCTGGCGAACTTAAATTCTGACCTTTCCACCTCAATGTTCGCGGATCCCGGCCTTACCACAGCACAATACGGTGACTATCCTTCCCATGATGGTCTGCATATTTCTGGTGAGCAATCCAAGGGCGATTACCTGGACTACAGCCTTGAATATATTGGTTTGCCTATGGCCTCAGCACTGGATCGACAGGAGTTGTTCATGGGATCGGTTCTGGTGCAGAGAATCAGCTTGTAAGTCTCTCCTCGTCGATGTAGGATGTGTTTAGAAAATCTCCACAGCCTCGTTGGAGTGGTTTGCGGCTGTCACAAGAGCTACCGCCTCTTGCACCTCCTCCATCGACACCCCCTTCCGCCCGCACAGAACCCGATAAATCCATCGCAACTGGAAATGCGGTTGATCCCCAGGACGACGACGACACTGTTGCCCCTCGAGATATCAACCTTGTGTTCGATGAGCGGAATATTGTCACTTGGAAACGCAGGTTCACCCAGTCTAGTCGTGTCACCGACCCCAATGCAGCTGATGCAAGGCCAACCAAAAAAGGAGCACGCACCACCAAGTAAGTCTATGAAACCTCTCCGGGAAGGTCTCTGAACGAGTTTCAAGGTCACATAAACTTTAGACGCTGTTTTACCTTTGGGCTTTGAGAATTCAACTTCTCTGAAACCGTGGGAGCTTGCTTGGGAATTCAACTTCATGGTGATGTGAGTACCGGAATTCAACTTCCTCATTGCAATTTCACGCGATGGCCAGGGGAATCCAACTTCCATTTTTGCTGTAGATTATCATCCCAGCGTCGAAAATGACTTGGCGCAGGGCCCAGTTTATCTCAATCAAAACATAATTTTTCTACAAGCATGAGATTGTCACCCGCTCAACTCTCTCACGGTGAAGGCACTGAGAACATGCTTCAGATACCCAAAAAGGGTTTATATCATCAGAATAGGTCAAGAAACACTTTCCGCGAGCTGAATTCAACAAACCTTGGGCGCACTCTGATCGCGCCGCAAAAATAAACTAGTAGTTGACTTGCATACTCACTTTTGCTTGCGTTACCGTGCTTTATGCTCTATGAATTTTCTGGTAACCACTATGGGCGGTCCAAGCACGCGTAAACACGCCAGTGTTACCATCCATAACGACTTCAAACTAAGGCTCCAACCATTTCCATTTATAAATGTTTATAAATGGAAAAAAACCGTTTGTATTTCCATTTAGTTTGCGGGGGCTCGCAAACGGTAAGCAAACCGTTTGTAAACGGTTCAAATGGTTGTCCAAACTCACCCACTGTGCTATCAATTATATATCAAGTGTTCAGACCCAGACACAATCTGAATATCGTTCATGAAATGCACCCAAGGCCATAAATGAGGTACTCACTGAGGAGTGTTGATTTGGTTGCGATCCAAGCGATAGTTCCCAATCTGGTAATTATTCAGTGAGTGATGGCGCGCGGCCATCTCCACCTCGCCACCCGCCAACTTCCCGCCCTCGTCCCGCCGCCCCTCTTGTGCTCCTGTTCTTCTCCGAGTGGAGCATAGGGATCTCTCTGAGGGCCTCTCTGTCTGTTGAAGTCTGTTGTGGATAACAATTTCAAGTCTACAGGCCTGGAGTGTCTCCGGAAAATTGCCAGCCGAAATTACCATTTATAAACAGTTTTAAACGGTTTTAAAACATTTACTAACCGTTTCCGTTTAGTTTGCCCGTTTCTTCAAACGAAAACTAAATGGTTGGAGCCTTACTTCAAACCATGTCCACTGACAGTCCACAATCCTCTCTTGCTCACTTACTGTGAATTGGTAAAAAAAAAAGTCGCGAGGTGGTGCCCGATGCGCGCTCTGATGCGAAGTACATCAAATCTCGCCAAGCTCTGACACACGCTAAACGAGTCGCACTAGCGCTCATTGATCCACGATGAGTCCCACTGCCGACAGAGCTTCCAGTGGGACTCGCTTAGCAACAGTGGGAGTGGCCGAGTTCCACTCCCACCAAAGTGGTATATACTCGCAATGGCGTGCTGCTCATACGTTCACGCCCGGGCTCGACTCAAACCCGGCCCTAGTGCTACTAAACTTTTCTCTGACTAGACCACCCACCGCCCACTGGGTCAAGTCCGCTACGCGCCGTCCATCTGCAGTGGTGCAAATCACCCATCTCAGCGCTTCAGCAACATCGGACGTGCTACGCCTTCTCCATCGAGTGGGGTACTCCCCCTCGTTGCCGCCATGCGCGTGGGATGATCGATGAGCACTGAGTACTGAGTGTCAGTCCGTGGCAGACGTTGGCGGGCGTACTGGTGGTGCTGGAGGAACTTCTGGACCGCACGGGTGAGCCGTCCAGTCCGCATCGACACCTAGCCCACCACCGCCAAAGCCCGGATTGACAACTCTTGCTCTGCGCACGCAAATATACTTCCAGGCTTCCCAACTGTCGCACATCGCCTGTCTCGCGCCCGATATGTGCGTCGCAACCCGTACGCGCCGTCCCCCATACATCCCGCCATCCTGCAGCAACCCACGCGACACGCAGCTGCAGAGGCGCACATGCCCCACCCCTCTGCCTTTCCGTTGCCCCTGCACCGAGCAGTTCGTCTCGAGAAAGCTAGCGAGCATCGGGTTCAGTTGGAAGTGGGAGAAATGCAACAAGTACAATTCAAGTCCGTGTGCCCATCTGCATCCACGTTTCCCAACTGAGCCATACTGCAGATCGCGGGCCTCCCCGCTTCCACCCTCGACTTGACGCTACACCCTTGCCCACGCCCAAATTTGACTGTGAATGTGAGTTTCCTGTCTCACACAAAATGAGCCGCTTCCTCCCGACTACGAGCAGCGGTCCAGTGTCCCCACCCGTATCTTCCGAGTACGTCCCGCACACAAGCTGAAGTATACGTTCTGCTTAGCGGTTTCGAGGGCAATCGAACCGACCGCACGAGTCGGGTGGGACGTAGAGGGCGAGTGACGCGCGGAGTTGAGCGCGGGCGGATCTCAGGAATCGTGTACACCCTACCTGGTGCGCTCGCTTGCCCGCGTTTCCAGACGCAGACTCGGCATGGGTGACTGGTTCCAAAATCACTTTCAAAATTGGTCCATGTGTATATCCCCTGTGGCTGTTCTCTCATTGAACAGAGGGTAAAAAAAATAATCGTAATTGACGATCGTTAGACGCTGCTCTGCCGACATGACGTCTCACCGTATCTTCGCTTCCGATGGTGCAGGTACGTCCCGCCACCGAAAGCGAGTTCGTACAAGATACGACGAGCTCCACGGGGAGCTGTGGATCGCCAGAACCAGATGGGTGTTGATACCTATCGGTGTAAGTCCGTCATCCGGTCATGTCTATCCCTCTCTCGGCACATACCCGACTCCTTGCTCATCGTCGCATATCTACCGGCCGTGCAAACGCGACGTTCTTGCCGCCATTTTTGCCACCGCCTCTTCCTCCGGCAGTCACCATCGGCGGCGTATTCTTGGACCCGGAATGCACGCAAATGCAGGTCATCACGGGCTCACTATATGTCGTAGAACACGGCGGGGTCTTTCCAAGCTTAGCAGCCTTATGGAGCGCGCTATACCGTAGAGGCAGTAGATTCTGAAGTACGCGTTGGCACATAAAGGTGTGGTGACGCGTCAGCTTGCTGCGTCGAGCACCTAGAAAGCTCAAGGGCGATGTTCCGCGCCCCAAGCCTTCGGCGTCTCGCAGAATCTGTGCGTCCACACGTCAAATTAACGCGAATCAGATCTTTGAGAGCTCAGGAGCTGCTCCGAGCCCGCAGAGCATCGCCGGATCAACGCGACCACATGGTTCACCCAGTACATCCAGACGAAGGCGGTGGGCTTCTCAGATGTATCCAAGTGAGGATAGGAGCCGAATCCCTAGCCGAATTCAAGCATATTAGGATGCCCAAGAGAAGTTTAGCGTGTAGTATGCGCATGGCACGCGACAATGGTGGTGGTTTGGGCTTGAGTTTGACGTTGCAGCTGTTTGCCAATCACGGCTTTGGCTGTGTCGTTTGCCGTCTGCCTCTGAAGCCTCGCTTGACGCCTGCAAATTGCTACGCGTACAGAGCCTATGTAGCGCCGGCCCGCCGCGAACGTCAGCGCCAGATACTGGTAACACACACCCGCAAACACATCCTTGCCCGCATCCCCACCCGGCCCAGTTTGCACGAGAAAGGCGCGTCTGGTCCGGCTGGTTGGCGAGGAGTGGCCTATCTACGCCTACACACGACGTCTACGGCTACTCGTGTACCGCGAGTGTGGCATTCAAGCTGTGTCCCAGCCCATATGCTGCCGTGCCGCGTACACCACGGGGCCCAGTCAAGCATATTCTCTTCGACGTCGGTACGCGCCATCGTGCACCTGCGCATATGGCCTGCGTAGGCCGTACAAGGGATAGCCCACGCCGTCGTGCGCAGGTCTACGCGCCTCGCTTCCGTCCTTACGCGTGCCTCTGCGATCCCTACACTCATGCAGCCGTTCTTACACTCATGCAGGCGGACGCGCACCTCATGCAGGCTTCTCTTCTTCGCATTTCACATTTCGCATTTCGTGATCGTTGTTCCTTTTCTCGTTCCCTCCTCCCGCGCACTGTATTCCCACCAGCCTTCCAAGCCCGTCTTCGCGTGGTCGGGCTTCTTGAATGGTCTTCGAGGGACCGGCGCCTCGCATCGTCGTCGAGCCTGCTACGCCCCGCCTGGCTCTGGATTTAGCGGCCTTGTTTATTTTTCTTTCTCCCTCTCTCCCTCTCCCCCTGTGGGATTCTCAAAGGACGTGCGCGCGGGGTAGTGCGATCGCGTGCTCTGGACGTGGCGCTCCTGCGCTGTCGTGTGAAGCGGGGACACCGAGGTTGGGTGCAGTAGACAACGGGAGGCTTGCGGCTTCTTCCTTCGTCCGTCGTGGGGCGAGGATGGGGGGCCGACGAGGAGTGTGCGGGTGGCATTTCCGATGGGTGCAAGGCGCATCCGTGCCCTCCGTCAGTTCGTATTTCCTCCGAAGTCGTCTCGGGCGCCTTTTTCTTGCCGCATCGATGATGGCCTGTGCCCCTGGATGCCCCAGTTTATAAAACGAGCTTTCCGTAAGGTGTAATCGCTCGGGAATAATGAACAGCCCTGTGATATATGCCATCCTGGAGCTAAGACATTCATGAAGCTGTTGGGTACTGAGTACTTAAGCGCTCTAGCCGCGAGGCGGCGCTAATGGCTTGACGGTATCGAACAGTATGTGCCCAACAGCTTCCTGCGTGACAGGCTGTGTCCTGCTCCTTGTCGTCCTCTCTCTGCCCCTCTCTCCTCCTCCGCCTCGTCCACAATGCCTCTCTTCCGACGGAATCATGTTGAACTCAACATAGCTGCAGGAATCAATATACTCCATCGCGCTGTAGTTCGACTTACATTCGCAGTGCAGAACATATCTCTTTGGTCAAAGATCCTCGGGAATTATGTACACATGTGTTGAACTTGCCATGGAACTCTGGTAGGCCAGCCTTCAGGCCATGTCGGTGCCTGGATTTATCATGATACAAAGGTGGTTGGCCGTTACGACATACGCTGTCTAGCGAAGAGAATTCGGGTGCAATTATGTCACTGATGAAGATTGGGTCAGCGTTTATATACGTTTGTATCTAATCTAACACGCCACCGCAGATGAAATAATGCCGTGAATGTTGCCGCGCATCACGGACTGAACGTGTCACATAAGGACATATTGAGTCCTTATACGTGACATCAAACGTATCTCACCTCTTTCAATCGCACAAAGACAGCGCTTCCGTTCCCCTCCGTGCATCCTACCCACGTTACGCTGCCCTCACCCAATCTGTGACACAACAGACATTGGAAATGGCTCCATCGCTATTCGCGGGATTTCTCTCCTCAAGTCTCTGTCTCCTCCTCCCTCTCTTCCCTCAATCCGTCTCTGCCACCTTCCCTTTCAACTCCAAAATCTCCCAACCAGTCCTCAAGCATTCCAACGAAGTAAGCTTCGACCCGCTTGGCGTGGCCGCGGTCCTCCACAACCCCCGCGCCGAAACCAGTGCCGCTCGCCTGTACACGCAACCCGACCGCGCCATCTTCCGGTGGCCTCACACCATGATGATCGGGGGCGTCCTACCGCCTCTCAGCGTCCTCGTCGCCTATCTAACCTCAAAATTCTCCTCCATCGACCCCGCGGTATCCATGTGTCTCAAAGACCGCATCAACCTCCCCGTCCGCTCAACAATGGCATTCCCCGACATCCCCATCTCCCTAAGCAACGCCTGGCTGCGGGACATCCTCGCGTTCAAACCCTCCCATTACCCTGAGAACGACTTTGCAGTTGCGGAAGTCGGAGACTCCTTCGAGCAACTCAACCTCGGCGAACCAACCGCATTCCACACCCACGTCCTCACCCCCTTTCCCACCCCGACAAAACCCCGACCTGCTCCACTCACAATCCTTGACCTCCTTGACCTCCTTTGCGGCCTCCTCATCCTTACTGGCATGGTCTTCAGCGTCTTAGTCGGGGACGTCTGGGCAAGAACCCTCTTCCTAATCTACACGCTGCACTGGCTGGCCGGCACCATCATCTCCTTCAACCCGCTGATAAAACTCCAAGAAAACAAAATCGTCCTCGACACTTCGACCCAATACGCCGTCTACCAGCGCCCGGAGGGCGGGACAGTCGTGTTTAAGGGGCGGAAGGACACCCTCGAGCGCTGGGCACGAATGACATGGCAATTTGACTCCCGCCCACAGAATCACTTCCTTCACTGGTTCTGGACCATCACTGGCACACTTGCTGCAGTCGCGAGCGTGGCATGTATGGTCAACATGACTGCGTACCTACAGCTCGGATTTCTAGGCGTGCTGGGTTACTCCAGTCTCGCTGAAATCCTGGCCACGCAGGTAGCCCGCAAACTGCAAGTCGTGCTCGAGGAGGGACGGCGGCTTCTGGGAAAGCCGCGTCGCCATACAGCATTGTAGGGGAGAATAGGACGAGGACGATGGGGATTATCCGTGCAACCCTTACGTGCGGATTAGATGGGCGGATGTGGTTTGACCTCAAGTTGCTGCCAAAGGATGAGGTGTTTGAGAAAATGTTGGCGTTGTTGGATCAGTTGAGGACGGTGGAGGATGAGCAACGCATGCAGACAGACATTGCGGAGTTTAGGGCTAAGTTTGGGACGGTGGGGGAGGGGGAGAAGGATGATGTAAGCAAGTTGGCTGGGAGGATTGCCGAGGAGGTGAAGGAGGCATGGAGGGAGTTGAGGGTGTAGATGCAGGTTTGATGACTCGGACTAGCTAACTACTAACACATACTCATATCTGTTGCGACGGAAATGGTGATGGCACCTAAGTAGTCAACTCTCATGAGTCGTCGATATGTAAACCTAGAACTAGTCTCGTTCCAGGGCAGTTTGCTCGCTGGTGCTCGCGGCGGTCCACCGGACCGCTCGGAATGATCCGAGGCGGAACTTTTGATGGAAGTTGATGGCAGAGCGCTGCCCTATAACGTCTGGGTAATAATATATGTATTCCCCTGATTATACCTTTGAAGGCTAAGTCACAAAAATCCTGGATCCGCCGTTTTCTGTCCGGACAGATTTTCCCCGATTCTTGTACCCGACCTAGCCTATCCCCGAATGCCAAAATTTTGTCCGGACATGGGGGTATAGCAGGACTCCTGATAATAGGCGAAATCCCCGATACGAATACTGACAAATTTGGGCGATTTTGGGCCTCCAGAGCTGGTCCAAATCCTGACAAAATGCGCCAAAATGGCCATTCGGGCTGGTCGAATCCTGACAAAATCGCACCAGCCAAAGGAAAAATTTCACAAAAAGGTCCGCCCGGAGCCAAAAATTAGGCCCTGGATCGAAATCCTGACATTTTTGGGTGTCAGGTCTGGTTAAATCCTGACAAATTTCTGGAAATGAAATCAAGCCTTCTCACCTATTATCAGGGGTCCTGGTATAGCTTAATTTTCGCGGTTTTTCGCAGTTTTTCCACTTTTTAGTCGCTTCCTCGCGTGTCGGGGTACCTCAGAACTCGATATTTTCGCCCTCTCCCGCTCCTACGACGATAAAATAAATAATTTTGCCCATGATCTACTCCCCATCCTCATCTGCATCATCACCCGAGCCCTCTCTGGCGGTTTCCGCTCTTGCCCTTTGCGGAAGATAACCATGGCCTCGTTGAATTTACCCAGGCGCCCATTCAGCTCCTTGAACCGTTCCGCGTCCTATCGCGCTAGCTCAAGGCCGGTGGGGAGAACCTTGGGAGACTTCGATAATGGGCAGAGAAATTTGATGGATGGGATGTGGGGGAATTGTTTCGTCTGTAGCATTGCTGTCGCCGTAGGAATGGATAGGAATTGTGCGGTGTATTGGTGTCGAAGACCTGTACCGAAGTGTATATAATTGCCGTAGTGATTGACGATCTTGTGTGTGCGCAGTTATCGGCCTCATCGCCTACGTGTTTCAGAGAGTGTCGGGTTCAAACTCTGGCTCATCGACATACAGGAAGTCGAAGTCTTCCGGTTCCGCCATGTAATTCTTGAATAGGTATTTAATTAGGGGCGTTATCAGTGTGATATCATTACGATCTCCTCCGGGACTGACAAGATGCAACGGACACACGAATAGCAGGCAGGGGCCGGGCACCATTGGTCTGTAGTGGCTGTAACACTATCTGCTCTCAAACTGGTCCGGGCTGGCATGGATGAAGCTGGCAGCATGGTTGGCCCGGCCACTTTGTCCCAAAGCCAAGGTTGCCGGTTGAACGGTGCAGCGTGCCGACGGAATTTCCCGCCATCGCCGCCAAAAACTCGAGAAACAGCGTACTAAAACTAAGTACGAAATCAAAGAAATTCGATGTGATTCAAAATATACTACACAGTCTAGTTTACACGATCTACTAGTGCTATGACTGCAATGGACCTCCAAAAATCGAATCTTCAAGTTTCAAGGCGCCCTCAGTGGCCGCGAGACGATGATGGATGTTCGCGGGAACTCCCGAAATCGTATAAAACTCGTGAAGCCACCCACCCTGAACCTTTGGGAGGGACCACTGGCATTGAGTTCGATTGGAAAATCTGGACTCAATCTTTCAATGAACAGAAAGTCTGAAAAAAAACGGACCTACATACATCAATAGTAAGCGCAGTACGACCATCGAATCTCCTTGGACAAAGCTTCCCACTTTTTATCTAAAATAATATCACTTCCCCCCCTCAGTCCCGCGCGCCGTCTCCCGCTCACACGCCGCTGCCCCACGTTGGGGAATCATTTGTTGAGTCTGATCCTGGGTCGAGCTGACCGTGACGGTTGAAGACGATCGTGGAGGGCCAGGTGGGTGGGATGAGATTAATGCCCAGCTGGAAGGGCTCGCGTAGTCGCACTGAGGCGTCGCGCGGGGCGCGGGTGATGCTGGTGGTACGGTGAAAGGGATGTATAGGCACACACAGAACTGGCACGTGGACCTACCAAATTCGGAGGTGCCTTTCTACACATGTGCCACCCTTCGTGGCGATGCGCCGCGCGCCATAATGTGTGTGTCCATCGTCGCACCCCTCGCATCACAAGCCACAGACACAATCCCTCATCACCGCAACAACTGCGCACTATCTACCACGTCTCGCGGCACTAGTATCTAGACCACCTCATTTTCAATCCGCTCCAAAACTCGAGCATAGACCGAAAGTAAAACCTCCTTTGGCTCCGACTCTGTATTTGGTAGCCCTTCGGAGAGGCCTCGCCATCGCCATCGCCGTACGCCACCGCCAGCCTCGTCGTCAGACAACGCGAGTACATCCCCGGAATGGCCACCATTGAGCAGTGACCCAAGCCTGGAATAGGACATCCCGAGTTGGAGTGCGGATATGCAGACTAGCCGCAGCCAGAACCCGTTGTAAGACCGCACGCTGGTGCTGAAAACTGCGAAGCACATGGTCCGGAGAGCTGGTATGGATGCCGATGTGCGGCTCGCTCTCTCTATGAGCGATGGACCTCCGAAAAGTGACAAGATTGGACCCGTCACCTTCCCGACATCCTCCTCCTCCCGAGCAGCCAGCTCATGCCGTAACAACACAACCGCAGCACCATAACCCATGTGGTCGAACTCAGCCGCGCACTCGGCGAACGCGAGCAGGGGCTCGACGGCCGAGACGGGGGTGCAGCAGAGTTCCAGGACGCACCACGGCCGCCTTAGCACCGCGAGTAACGTCTCTACCGTACTCCCCCTCCCTGCGATTGCATGTCTGAAGCATCCGGCGGCGTTGATGAAGAACCACGGGAGTCTGTTTACTTCTCTACCCCTACCCGCAGACAATGGTGGGCAGGGAAGCGAAACCAGCTCTCCATCGAGACTGGAAATAGTGAAGTGGATCGGTATTCTTTCCGCGACGGTGGAGGCGAGGGAGGCGAGGCCGGGTGGTGGGGTGCGACAGAGATGCTGGAGAGAGGGAGGGACGGTAGTGGCCGTGTAGACGACGAAAGTGGAGGTGCAGTTGGAGCTGGCGAGACCACCGCCATCGTGGTCACGCGTGGAGCAGAGGGTTGGGAGGTCTGCGGTTGGGTCGGAGGATGGGCGAGAGAACGGTGGGTCAGGCATGATTCGTTCTATCTGTGATATTTGGACGGAAAGGGAAGTGAAGGGGTTATGGCAGGCGGAACGTCTAGAGTTCGGTGTGGAGTGGGAGACACGGAGAGCAGCGTGGTATGGACGGTGCGGATAAATTGGAGAGCAAGCTTGAAGTAGGCGACTCGGAGTCAAAAAGAGTGCACGTGACTTAGAGAGTGCTTCGGAATTACTAATTACTAATTAGTCAATGGTTCTAGACTGCTTACTCATCCAAAATACGTCCATATCTACAGAAGATCCACGTTGAAAATTATTCCAAAAACGCAACGAGTCCACGGAGACACGCCGTAGCATCTAGGCTGCCAAACCTTGAACGAGTACCGCATGCGAATTTCGTGGGGATTCATGACTCAGACCGTGTTGCTGAAGGTACTTGCCAGTGCGCACGAGATTGACAAAGGTGAGCCTGCTGTTTCGCCGCAAATAATGGTGCGCACCTTACTCCATTCCGTGCCAGCGCTCCGCCACACACTCTCCCCGGGAGCGCCCTTACGCCGCCGGCGAATCTCATTGCCCGCACGCGCGCACACGGCGTATTTGCCCTCCCGCATTCGTCTCAAACCCGAAAATGGATGCATGCTTGTGTATGTGCAGTAGGTCCGCTCGACAACCGGGATGGGGAACGTAAGTCGTAAATCGTCCATCCACAGAAGAAGAAGAGGAAAAACCTAAAATCAGTCCAAAACCTGCATCCACGGCCCGTCAAATCCACTACCCCCTGATTAAATCTGGTCCCCATACGCGGGCGGTAGCCGCCCGCTCGCACTCTGTCCTAGACGGAAGTTCGGGACGGGGTCCGCGTCCCTATGCCGGTCGGTCTCCACCTCGAGCACGGCTCGTGCTCCTCCTCCAAGAACGGCTCCGCGAGTCCGCGCGCCTCCCACTGCCACTGAGGCGTTGCGGAGGTGTGATCCTGCTCATCTTATAAAAATGGGTCTCAGAGCTCTTGCTCAAGTACCTCCACTTACCGGGCTACCATTATCGTCCCGGTCATCCGGAAACGAATTAGGGAGGCTCAGAGTTCGACTAAAGTCTAAGACCGATACAGTGGAACCTCACCGCCACCAACATACATGCCGCCGGCATAATCGTACATATGCAGCGATGCGTTTCTCTGGATGGTAGCTTTCTGCCGTACTCACGTCTGATAGGGCACGCTCCTGGCGTTGCTGTTGCTGCTGAAGATGTGGCTCGCGCTGGAACTCGCAATGGACGCCCGGGCTTTGGATGCGCACCGGCGCTAGTCTGCTCCGCGATTTTTGTAGTTCCACGCATCTGCGCCTTAGCCTCCATACTGACGCACGATACTACGGGACAAGAGTACACCGGTTTGCGAGAGGCGTCTAGCATACGACACCGCAAGTACGAGCAGCATGGCTACCCGGCAATCGACATCGCTCTGCTGTGGTTTCAACTTTCAAGGTGTAAATTAATATTGACCGTTCTGAGATGCGATGTGGGCTTGGGCTGATTCGCACACGACAGGTCATATTTGAGGATCAAGCTATTCTGGATAGTATTGTTGGTAAGAAAGAGGCGAGCAGGGTGCTGTGATCGGGCGATCAACGTTGCGGCAGTTGAAGCGCGCTTCAGTCGATCAGTAGGGATGTGGGGTGGACCCAGTGTTCATAAAATGGGACAGGCGTGCGGCGGCAAGATGATGATGATTGAGTCACTGAAGAATTCCACGCGGAGGGAGTAGTTGCGTGTGCGCATGCGGTGTGCAAGAGCGTTACCGGCGGGTTCTTCTACAGTACGTAAATGAATTGGATGCTACACGGTTTAATTGGATACCACGCCTCGATCACGCACCCGACATACAGAACGCTAATGAGCGGGATGACCGCTCAGTCGGAGGGCTGGATATCCTAGTCTACATATCGTATATCAAATCGGGCATGGAGCGCGGGAGAGGTGATTTACGGGGACGTCGGCGTGGACTATGTGGCTACGTCAGGACGGGGTATATATGTAGACCAAGACGTGGGAGTGGCAATAAGGACACGGATGCGGTGCAGTCTATCTTGTGATAACCGCTGCCGCAGATTGGGGACACGTAAGTATGTGTGGATGAAGCGCACAGATTGAGGGATAGCGAATGCGGAGTGGGAGGATGCGAGTTTATCGAGTTCGGAATGGGGAGCACGGACGATTTGGAGCGGGCGCCGGTTTGGATTAGGACTGGACATTGGATGGATTGGGCGCTGGGAATGGTTGACATGCGAACCGGATTCGGACGGCGACGCGGAGGGAGTCTGTATGTAAAACGGAACAGTGGGATAGGAGGGTGGCGAGGGTGGGATTCAGGATGCGGGTGAAAGTTTGACGATTACGCGTTGACGGACCACGGTGAGAGGGGAGAGTGTAGATGCCGACCCGCTCGAGGAGAGCACAAGGTGGGAGCGAGGATGATTCAGCATACGGTCCGCAAAATGCCACGGAAGAGATCGGTTATACATGAGTTGAGTGGCGCAGATGACTGAAACCGATCGCATTGCATACTATGAAGTGGCCGGGCGCCCAATGTGAGGGATACCCGGCGGAGAATTGGGAGCGTGCGGTTCAAGATAATCCGGAACGTGCAGCGAGAGAGACGGATATCACAGTTGCACAGTACGTGAAACGCGTGGTATAAGCGTGGGTTCAGCCGTTCTGTTCGGCTCAGCGGGGTGAACGGCGCCATACGCGGGGCTCAGTCGCTGTGGGACACTAGGGATTATTCGGATGCGGAATACGAGTACATCGATAGCGTGGACAGTTATAACCCAGATGAATAGGTGTTAAAACGTCAAATGCTGAGCGCTACGAGTCGAGGATTCGACAGCCTAGCCGTTGCGGGATACTCATGGATGAGGCGGTCCGGAGCTACGGATACGAGGATGTTAATATTAACAGACATCGATGGCTGAAGATGCGCGTATATACATTGATAGACGGAACGTTAACGCACGGTTATGCTAGATAAATATTGATGAATGGGCGGTTAGCGCAGACGACGCGCGGTCTTCGTTTTGATTTGGGGCGGTTGTGTGCTGGCTCAAGGTAGAACGACAATGAGGCTTATAATTAGGAGGACTGGGGTTGGCTGGACGACTTCCGAGTCGGCCCGAAATGTGGAGGGCCGCGCCAAACACACGCATACGCTACTTCTTCATCGTCACACCTTGGTCTTCTCCGGATTAGGCTTTCCGTACGTCGCAGTCTCTCAGTTTATGCTACACCAACTGATCGTCATCTGCGCCCGCCAGTTGATCGTCGCTCATCGCAGCCATGCCACCCGCGCTCGCCCTCCCGCCGCAGAAGGTCCGCCACCGGACGAAGGCGCCATCACCATCGACACGCCGGCGCCGTCTTCCTCGCCGTCTACCGCGACGGCGACCGCGGCATCAAGTCCCCCAATCTCAACACGCATCGTCCCCCCCGCCGATGTCGCCCACTGCGGCATCGAAGCTCCCGCGCTTCCTGCAGTCCCCGGCGCAGCGCGACCGCTCCAAGTCGCTTTCCGTCGACCGCCCACCATCTGTCGCCAGCAACAACACCTCTACCTCTTCCTCGTCCGGGCGCCGCCGCCTGCTCGGCATCGGCAGCGGCGGAAGGACAAGGAGCGCGAGCGCGAGCGGCAGCGCATTCGCGAAGCGGAGCAGCGCGGGCTGAGCGCGCAGGAGCTGCTAACGCTGCACGAGGCGGGGTCGCCCGACTCGTATGTGTGTGGCGAGGAGACGGGGATGCAGACCGGCGTGTGGGGCCTAGTTCGTACGGCGGGACGGCGCGGCCGCGCACGCGCTCGGAGCGCCACTTTTCTGCGTCGACGCCGCCATCATCTGCGTCTGACTACGGGCACGGCAACGGCAACGGCAACAGCACCAACACCAACACGCTGCAGCTGCAGCGCTCGCCGAGCCGCCTCGACGGGCCGCTCGCGACGCGCCTCTCGGGATGGTTCGCGCACCTTGCGGGCAGCACGTCGGACCTCTCGCTCGCGAACACCATCTCCGGCGCCGTGGGGCACTCCGTCAGCACCGCGCATTCGCTTTCCAAGAGCCGGGAGTCGAAGGAGAAGGACGCCGGGGGCAGCAAGACGAGTCTGCTCGACAAGGCGGTGCGTTACCTGCTCGACGGTGACGCCGCCCCCGACCGTGCAGCGGCGGACATCTGGCTCCTCGGTGCGCGCTTCCCCGGTGGGGCCCCGCGGACGAGCGCGCGTGCTCGCCGCGTCGGTCTCGTCAAACCACAACAACTCGTTTTGCACGCGCACTCGCACCACCACTCAAAAAACGCACACCCGGAGGCGGGGCTGGAGGCCGCGCCGTGGCCCGCGGCGTTCCACGCGCGCTTTTACGCGCTCGTGTGGTGCACGTACCGCGCGGGCTTCGAGCCCATCCGCGACCTCCCGTCCCTGTCCGCGCTCCCGCCCCCGCTCGTCGTCCCGTCCGCGCTCGCGCCCCCTTCGCCTTCAGCAGCATCCCATAATCACAACAACACCAAGCACGGCCACGGGCACTCGCCGACGCAGAGCGACTCGTCGTACTCGTCCGCATACTCCAATTCGTCCGTGTCGAGCACGAGCTCGCACGGGACGCGCAGCAGCGGGGGCGGGAGCACCGCGAGCGCGGGGGGCACGAAGAAGAAGTGGTGGCCGCTCGGCGGCACCAAGGGCTGGACGAGCGACGCGGGGTGGGGGTGCATGCTGCGCACGGGGCAGAGTCTGCTTGCGTGTGCGCTCAGTCGGGTCGGCGAGCTGGGTGCGTGCCTCTTGCCTTTTATCTTTATCTTCTGTCTTTTTGTGTCCTGACGCACCCCCGCAGACACGCTCCCCGCGCCGCACTTCCCCCCGCCCACCGCGCGCGCGCACGCGCTGCACGCGCGCCTCCTCTCGTGGTTCCTCGACGCGCCCGTGGCGCCGTTCGGCGTGCACCGCATGGCGCTCGCGGGCAAGGCGCTCGGCAAGGACGTCGGCATGTGGTTTGGCCCAAGCGCGGCGGCGGGCGCGATAAGGTGGGCATTCTGTTTTTTTCTTTGCTTCGTCTACTGCGGTCTTCGCCTTCATTCCCATCCCATTTCTTGTGTATTGTCTCTGTCTACTTTTCTCTATCTGTACCCCCTTCGCGCACATCTTCTCGCTTTTACTTATCGGCGACACCTCCTCCTCCACATCTCCTGCACGCTCTCCCCTTATCGTCGCTCCTTTTCGTCCCTCCCTCTGTCACTTCTTGCATCGTCGCAGTTTCCTCGTGCTCTCGCCCTTCATCGAGCGCAGGACCTCTCTCTACCCCGCTTCTCCGCCCCCATGCACCCTCAGAATCCCTCCACCTCCACCTCAACTTCCCTGTCATTTTTCTTTTGGCATTCCCTTTCGCTCCTTCGCGCATACGTCCCGCCCCCGCCCACCCTACTTTCCCTTCGCCCTCCGTTCATCACTGTCCCTCTCGTCCTCCATCCATGCCTCCCTTTCCGCGCGCTTCTCCATCCGGTCCCGCGTCATCTGCCCACCTTTCTTTCAGCCCGCTGGGCTTGCACTCCCACCTGTCCCCTCTTCTGTCTGTGCATTCGTTACTTGCGCGCACATCTCCCCCCGCTCTACATCTCCCTTTCTCCCTTTTCCTGCGGCTGCTCCCCGCGCCCGCGTTCTGCGTCCGCGTTCTGCGTCCTTGTCCTCGCACCTGCTCCCCGTCCCTTCCTCACACCGCCGTCCTCTTCGCCCATTCCCCGCCTCTTCCCTTGTATTTCCATCTCCCTCTGCGCCATTCGTCTCTGTCCTTCTCCCCCCTTTCTCCAATACGATGAACACAGCGAAATGACCCTTCCCAAAAAACGCCGATTAACAACGGTCTGGAGACGCCAATGTCAGAACTGAGTCGATAGATTGAAAGGACTCAATCGAATAAGCGCTTTAGCTCTTTATACTGAGTGATTCTGCTCAGAACTGCTGTAGATATTCGACTTCCAACAAATCCCCTTTTTTCACGAGTTTGCGGCAAGCCTGTCTCCGGTCCGGTCCGGCAAGCCGAGGACCCCTGATAATACCCTTGGATCCCAGATCCCGGTTCGAACAAAATTTCGGCGATTTGGACCTTAAACCTAGGTCCGTTTCGGACAAAAATGGGGGGTCCGACGACGACAGCCTAGGTCCCAGTTCGGACAAAATCTTCGGGCCCTGGGCACCTTCACCCGCGGGATCTGTGTTACCCTCGTAGCCTACTTGGTGTGGTTACTTGCTTTCCTTATCATGTAATATTTTCTGGTCTTTTTGCGCGTTCGAGCCCAGGCAAGCGCAATTTTTTGCCTTCAATCACCTTCCTTTTTCAGATTTATTTGCATTCAGACGGCGTAGCCACATAAATATAAATACCTTTTTTTCGTCATCTTCTCGCACTCGCCGGGCGCTCAGAGTCAGCATGGCCACCATCGTGGTCGACGATGAAAAAGAATTTATTGCGGACGACTGGATTAGGAAGGGGAAGGACTATTCGGACCACCTTCCTTGGGAAGTAATCCAGGCCAAGAATGCCGTATTCAAGCTTCCTGCACCCGTCGTGGGGCGCATACCTGCCAGAAACGTACCCGTGACAGAATTTGCGGCCCTCGCCTTACCTCGCCAGTCCTCGGAGCTCGCCTACGGGGAGAGTCAGCTGTGGTTTAGCAATGACGAGCCAACAACCGATATTGGTGTTTTCGTCCACTGGCCTCGAGCTGGCACCCGAGGACTCTGATCGATTCAAGACGCTTTCTCGTGGCCTTTCTCAATTCAATACTGCTATGACACTATTTAGAAAGCAGGGCAAAAAGGCGGCGGCGGCAGAGGGTGATTCTGGTGAGGAGGCAGAATAAATTCTTGGCACGGAACCAGGTGTTTTTTATACACTTTAGATTGTAAAAAACGCTTTTTTGGGGCGCCTGTAGGCCATATACGACATGTGGAGCAAAAAAAAACCGGACAAAATCTGTTCGGACAAAAATGGGCCGATCGGGTCTGGTCGGGATCTAGCCTCCAAAGGGATTATCAGGGGTCCTGCAAGCCCTGTCTCGGTAACCCAGACGTTCGGGTGTGATCCTTTATCTTATCAGTAGCACGGACTGATCCGGCGGAGTTTAAATAAATGATAAGAAAAGATGCGCAGAGATCACACCCGAACGTCTGGGGCATTTGGTATAGCAACACCCTGGGTGGTGTCACATCAATCACTTCCCATCAAACCATCAGCGCGCATACGGAGCCGCATTTGGCCGCACGCTTCCCGACACCTCCCGCCGCCCTCCTGCCGCCCTCCCATGGCCGAATTGAATGTCTTCTATGGCCAATATTCAGATCTTGAATACTCGGAGCCCGAATCTGATGAATCTGACTACGATCCCCCGGATATTAATCTGTCTGACACTGAGCCCTCGACAAGGGCCACTTATCATCACCCCGAGCCTGACACGATGTCCAATGAAACTGCGAGGCCCGCAAAACCACCTCCAACTCTTCTCTCCAAAAATGTCAATGCTATCGTCACGGTGATTGCCGGGCTCGGACTTACTGTCGCGGAATTTTTGGATGGTCTGAGCTGGGGGGATGCGGCTTGCACATCGGATGATGAGATTCGGACTGCCCGTACTCAGCTTTTAAATAGCCCTCAGCTGCCAGGAATTCTTCAGCGTTGGCACAAGCCACCCAGGCCGCCGAAATCCAGGGATGCACGTCCAAAAGGTGCAACGGCCGTAATGGAGCAATTTGCGATAGACTGCTCACAGCAAATGTTGGAACGTGAGTTGGAGCTTTTAGCAGATGTTTTTGAATCCTCCTCTGGAGAGGACATCACAGAGGAACACCTCACGGGATTCTCATTTCCCGAAACTGTCAAACGAGTCAAGAAGATTGCACCGACCCTATGGTCCGTGCTCTTTCAATTAGCTCGTACTGAAGCCCAACAAGAACGGAACCCAAAGAGAAGTGTTGCAAATGTATGCTGGTCTACCTTTTTTTTTTATCATCTTGTGTTCTGACCACGTAAATTAGACTGTCTTGATTGTACTCGCAATTTTTTCATACACCCACACACACCACCGCGGCCGCCTTCAAAAGCTGTTCGCAATTTATTTCAAGTTCCGTGGGCTATCAGCCAAGGGATTTGACACCCTACATGCCATTGGCCTAACCATGAGCAACAAATGGACCGGTGATGCAGTTGAAAGAATTTCGGCCGAGTCAATGGAGGCAATGAAATCACTTATGGACCGCTTTCCATGGCTGATGTCATACGACAACGCACTTATTGCCTTCCGCGTATTCTCTCAGCGAGTGGACAAGAAAACCCTACATGGAAGCGGTACAGCGGGGACAGTTTACATCAAGCGTAGCGCCAAACCATTTCCCCGGGAGATTAATCGCATGCTCCAAGAGTTTCGCAAGGAAGGAATGCGAAAACCACTGACAGGAACAGAGATATTGAAGATCTCCATGTCTGCCGACACCCGACGACTGCCCCACATAATATTCCTCATCCTGCACTACCTTTTCGAATCACCCGATTTCGATTTTGCGACCTACTCTGGGAAGGATCATCTGTTGCTCCAGAAGCCCGATGCAATTCGGCAACTCTTGTTCGGAAAAGAGCACATAACACTTCAGTACCTCCTTGGTACACTCGACATTCCAGAGGCCTCATACGAAGACACTGCTCGGATTATTCTGGAATGGCTTCGGCAGATAAATGCCCATCTTCCCGACGCCCAAAAGAAAATTGGCTTAGAGCAGGTGATGGCATGGGTGGGAGATCAACTTACGGTTGACCGTCTGCGCAATTTATTTCGATTCCGAGCCGAAGACGATAACTCATTTGAACGACTCGACTGGCTTGTTATTCCACCAGGATGGTTGCACATTCAAATGGCCTTTGCCAATTCCATCCACAAACAGCACTTGGGTACGGGAAAGGGCAGGGGGCTCAGCGTGGCATTTGATGTGCTGAATCGCAAGGGTCTCCAGTCCTCTGCGACTCAGGGACCTTTTTTCCATGATCTCAACGAGACGTTGCACATAATCACTGAAGCTCAGATCCGTGAAGTCTGGTTGGAGGTAGGCAAGGTCAAAAATCTCAAAGAGCTTCGCAGCAAGACGCCCGAAGAACTGTATGACTTAGCGAAAAAAATCCGGACAGAGCACGCCTCCAGTGCAGCACTCACTCGAATGAAGGCCAAGCCCCGGCCCGACGAAATCAAAACTCAGTCAATTATGTTTCTCCGCGATGTCCTTCCATATGTTCTTCTGCGGTCAGCAGTGAAACATGGAGACGTCGGATTCATGGAGGACATGATCCCCTTCATGCTCTTTCGATTTATTGGGGGCAAGAACTCCAATTATACGGGTGAGATGCTCGAATTGCTCCAGGGCTTACATAGAGAGTGGCCACCTGAGCTGTGGTGAGTACAAAATTATTGGACCTAGATTTTACGGTTCATTGACGGGTTTTCTCAAGTGACTTTGTCCGAGAGAATTGCTGGGTGATCAATAATACCGGCAGACATGCCGGATTCATGCCTGTGGACGAGGCTCAAGAAATGAACATCAAAGATATCAAGGTTCGCTTTCTTCAACGGATGAAGATTTGAATCTGACTCTTGCAGGTAACATATCGTTCAGAAGGCCCAAACATCGACTGGGAATATCTCAAGAAACTGCACCCTGCAATACATGTTATCAGGGCAGTTAACAACCATATGGAATATGAATTCAAAACGAAAGTACGCGGACACAAGCACACAATACCCAAGAAAGAACTCGACCTGGAAGAATTGCAGAAATGGTACCGTGCTTCTGACGTTCATGCATTCAAACCTGGTCGTGTTATCAAAAGCCGAGATAAGTCTGCACCAGATCGTCCAAAAGATACAATGTCCAAGGGTGGTGCCGCGTTGCAAACCGGTAAAACACTGGCACGGTGGATCGAAAATCGCACCATTGAGAGGTCAACTACCCAGATTTGGGACCTCTTCGATGACTCCGATGATGAGAATTAACTGGGGTTAATATTATTAGGCGAATGCTGTGGTACAAATGGTGGTGTGTATATGTATCTATTATCACTGGAATGAATTTGCAGAGTTGCCGGATTAAAATACAGTGGGGGTATGGTTGCGGCGGAAAGTAAGGTTGATAAGGAGAACCGTAAGGTGGAATGGGTGTGAGATAAACAGGATACGGTTTCGGCGTTGTCGTGGCATACGGAAATTGTAGCCGGCGAGGTGATGGGTGACAGGTCGGGGCACAGGCCATTGGTGTCTGCGGAATAACAGGTCTCCCAGGTGTTGCCAGTGAGGACTACATACCAGAAAGAAAATTAGTACAATAGTACAATCCAAGACCTTTAACGGTCACGTACAATTGTGTTCGCAGAGGTGGTTGCTAGCGGCACCCGTGCCTTTGGCAGACATCCACGCCGTTTTCGAGGCTGCGGGTTTGGGTTTTCAGCAGCACATTTTGCCTGACGCTTCTCAACGCGATCCGCGGCGCGGAGTTCTTTATCGCGCTGCAGTTGTGCTCGTTCCTGCTCATCCACCCGGGACAGGGTTCGCATAATGTCTGGGATGTGCTCATCTGCGAAAGCCCAGTCAGGTACGAGGTCACGGAGCTCTTGAAGCGTTTTGGCCCGCTTGGATCCTAAGGTTGTCAGAAATTTATCCGGTAGAAGTATATCGGGAGTCAAGGAGGTATCGCCGTAGACATCAAGAGATGTGTTGATACGCCACCTGTCGAGGGCGGAACGCGCACTTTTCAAGTGGTCTTTACGATGAGTTTTCGGGCCCTCGCCATATGTCATTGCACGCTTCCCGTTTGAGTTGCGGTTTTTTGAAGGTGTTGAGTGCGCGCTGGAGGACGGAGATTCAGTGGGTTCAGGAGTTTGTGGTTGACTTGGGCGCTCTTTTTTCAGCTCAATGGCTGTACAGTTGTCGCAACATTCCCCAGTTGGAGCTAAGATTTTAATCAGCACTTGGAATCTCATAATAAACTGAGGACGTACGGCGACGAGGCGGATTATTGAAGTGATCATCTGCCATGTCACGGCGGCACTCGAGGGTGGAAATATACTCGCGCAGAATGGGATCTACAGCCTTGCCCCATTCCAAACCATCCGCCGGCTCACCCGTCTGCGTAGGTTGAGCCATTTGCGAGTCCTGCGAAGTAATTCCGTTTGCAGACTGCACCGGAGCCCGTGCCGGCTCGTCTGCGCCGGATTCAGAACTCGAGTCGTCCGAGTCAGAAGACTCGGGTTCTCGCGTTGACTTGGCCTTAACCTTGCCGCGTTTCCGCTTCTTTTGGCGTTTAAACATTGATTTTTCAACCAAAAGGATTGCCCGAGCATGTAGCTCAGGAGATCGGCCCGCACGCCCCGCGCGCTGCGTCCACACGGAGAGAGAAGGTGGGACACCGAACTGGATGACGAGCTCGATGTCGGGGATGTCGGCACCCTAATAAATGATTTTAGCACATGCATAAGGTTCCAATAAAATATATGTTACCATTCCCGCCGCTTCCGTTGCAACTAAAAATTTTATCTTCCCCTTTCGAAACTCCTTCATAATTCGCCGCTTTGCTTTAGCAGTTCGGTGAGCGTGGAGGAAGGCGATGCCATCCTTGATCTGCGAGTAGCGTCGGCGTAGATGACTGCAGAGAATCTGGGTCTTCTTCACGTTGTTGGCGAAGATGATTGTCTTCGGCACATCAGCCATCGATGTTACTTCCGCGGGGTTGGGAAGATGTGCGTTGACGGCGGCGTAGTCTTTCCCGCTCTTCATCCGGACTACAGATGGCGTGATGTTGGGGCGGTCGTTCCCCAAGTTCAGGAAAAAAGAGTGGCGGAGGTCGATATCAAGGCCCGAGCAAACTTCCGTCATCGCAGACGGACTCAAAGTAGCGGAGGTGGCCAGGATAGGAGTGCCAACAGGCAGAAGGGCTCGTAAGCGATGGAGCAGCGCATAATGCGGCCGGAAATCGCCGCCCCATTGCGCCGCGCAGTGAGCTTCATCCACAATGACCGCCAGGACGCGCTTCCCCGTGTCTTCATCGCGAAGCCATTTACGGAAGTCTTGATGCTCGAAACACATTTCCGGGGATGTGAGAATCGCGTTATGAGTCTGGGTGCGTAGATCCTAGACAATATTAGCTAGAAACGCGAGACGCGTCGCGTAATCAACGCACTTTTTGAAGCTCCCGTGAGTATGTATCTCCATTGACCGCCGCGGCCTTTAGTCCCATCTTTCGGAAGCGCTTGGCCTGCGAATTTGGATGAGAGGTAAACGATAAGAATCAGTTATTATTAACCTGATCTTCCTGCAAAATCTTGAGCGGGGATATGACCAGCACGAACTTCTTGCGATCCAGCAATAAGGGCATCATAAAAGGTATTGTTTTGCCCGCGCCGGTGCCAGCAATCACGACGGCATCCAGTCCGAGTACGAGAGCCTCGGAAACGTCGATTTGCCATTCATATGGCGGCTTCTTGAATTCTTCGTCGAAGAGACGCGTCAAGTCGCGTCGCGTCTGCTCCGAGTCGTAATTGTTCTTGCGACGCGCTTTTTCACGTGCTGCCTGCAGAACGCGCTGGGATTCGGCCGTTCTCTTGACGTGTTCATCGACAGCTGGCATTGGATGGAGAAGGAGCGTCCCACGACGGCGGCGCGTCGAAGACTGTCAAAGGAGGGCTTGGGAGGCTTGCGGCCAAATGCGGCTCCGTATGCGCGCTGATGGTTTGATGGGAAGTGATTGATGTGACACCACCCAGGGTGTTGCTATACCAAATGCCCCAGACGTTCGGGTGTGATCTCTGCGCATCTTTTCTTATCATTTATTTAAACTCCGCCGGATCAGTCCGTGCTACTGATAAGATAAAGGATCACACCCGAACGTCTGGGTTACCGAGACAGGGCTTGCAGGACCCCTGATAATCCCTTTGGAGGCTAGATCCCGACCAGACCCGATCGGCCCATTTTTGTCCGAACAGATTTTGGCTACTGATAAGATAAAGGATCACACCCGAACGTCTGGGTTACCGAGACAGCTGCAAGCCGGCCTTCTCAGAATTCCCTGCGAAGCACGTAAATATCATGTGATCTGAGAAGGCGGCTTGTTCCGAACCTAATTCCGTGAAAACACGAAACTTTTGCGCAAGGTCACGTGGCTGAGGTAAGCCTGATGTTGGGGAGTGCCGAAAATGTAAGGGCTCACGGAAACACATCTTTTGCCAACCATAAAAATGTACATAGCCATAATTTGTGATAGGTGTAGAACTGAGAGTCCTTTGACATAATTTGAGGGCAAAATCTGCATGCTTCAAGGTGGGGGCAAGCAGGACCGATGTTTTTCCCTTTCGAGGTTGGGTACCAAATTTTGGGGTCCCAATAATTTTGTCCGAACTTTTGACCAACAGGGGCCCCGAATTTCTGTCCGAATTCTGCTTCCAACCTCATGTCCGGTTTTCTTTTGTCCGAACTTAGTATCTGACCTCAATTTTTTCTCAAAACGTCCCCAGGAGCTGTAAAAAAGGGGGAAATTTTTCTATTAATTATTCTTCTACTCCGTCATCTTCAGGAAGCTCCATAATATTTATATTTGCTTGCCCTTTCCGTCGCATGGTGTTCAGGCTAGCAACTGCCTTTGCCAACAATTCCCTTTCAGCCATAAGATCCTCAAAGATCTTATGAGACCGCCCGTCAATTTCCACATGGTCTCGGAAAGTTTTGACGGTGTCATCCGCCAGTCCCACGAGAGCCAAGAAGGAGTTAGAGGGTAAGTGTGCATATCGCAGTGTACCCAAGAATACATCACTGCGATGTATCATCTTGAATTGCCGCCGATATGAGTGTTGATATACTTGGACAACAAGATACGAAAGAGCATCAATGCTCTCACACTTTGGAGTCCATGCGTGAGCGCTGGCCTTGCCACCGTTTTTGGCATACATGGTTTTTACTTAACAATTTATTTCAGTTGCCGACCACCCAGAAACCGTGAAAGTTAAACACACCTCGAAGAAGAACGATCTCAGAACCAATCATGGCAAATCCGTAGCACCCAGCCTCCATCGAATGATCAGTTCCAATGCCGGCTTCGGCAACCGTTGAAAGGCATTTGACTTTTCCAAAAATTGCTCGACGCCGCTTGATGACCTTGATATGTCCAATTAAAACCAACATATTCTGCCAGAAGGTGGTGAAAAACATACCTCCTTTGCGCGGCTACCTGCCGCCAACTCTGCATTTGCAGCATTCCCAGACTTTGCGGCCGGCGGGCCGACACTCCCAGTCCAGCGGAAAGTTCTGTTAAGCCCTGTACTGGACCCACGCTCCTCCTCCTTCTGAACAATTGCCTGCATCTGCTGCGCAAGAAGTTGCTGGTCGGAAAGCGACTTGACCTCCCCCGTTTTGTGGTTTTTGTACGTCCCAGATAACTTATAGGTGCGTACACCCATTCGTTCTTCTCTCGTTTGGTGCTCCCGGCGAAGCGTGACAAGTTGTGCGAGGTCGTCCGCAGAGACATCGATAAGTGGTCGAGATGAAGGAGGATTTGACGGGCCATCAATTACAGACTCCGAAGATTTCATGGACTTGGAGGTTGTTTGCACGATTCCTTGTAGAAGGGTAAGAAAAGCGGCGGGCTGAGTGGCAATTGCCCTTGCGATGTCGTTTTGTATCTCCGCGAAGCGTTCCGGATCACTGTCTGGTAGATCTTCACTAATATTTATTTATCATAAAAGATGTTAAAAATGCGTAGAAATAGATGGCCCACATTTTTGCGAGTTCATCCATCGACAATGCGACGGAAGCCATGACACATGCATCGAGCTGTCTATCAGCTGCCCCGGACAAGCCTACCGCGGTCGGGAGTGCATCTATCATGCGCTGTATCTCCTCAGCAGCTGTAGGCACAGTTGCTTCGGCTGGGACGTCATCCTCATTCAGATAGAGATGCTCCAAATTGGGATCGGGAGACGGTTGTGGGACGAGTCCCGGTGTTGGCGCGGCCTTGATTTGTGATGGATGGATGCCGAGAAGCGACCACAAACAGTCGTTCTCTTCCGCAGCAATTTGGTACGCAGTGGACAGCTCAACATCAGTGGGGAACTGACTTAACAGTCCGAAGTCAATGTCTTCGGAGGAGAAATAGTGTGGCAGTATCCTGAGGCTTGCTTCTTGAACACCGATGGGTCTTGACGAGCACGAACTGATGCCTGCATTTTAGCGCGTAGCTTGGGCACTATAAAGATGGCTTGCTGCAGTGTAAGGTCCTTCGAGATGTCACGGAAGCCAGCGAAGCAGTTCTCGTTCGGCTCGCTTGCAAAGAACCAAGGGAGGAGGGGGAACAGTTTGTCGCCCATATGATCCCGGTGGATAAAAATCAGGCCAAGAAGGCCGTTGACAAGAATCTTGGAAATAGCGTAAGCCTCCTTGGAAATGAAGTGGCGGGCCTCCGAGTATCCCGCTTTTTTCAGAAACAGACGCCAAGTTTCGAGGAATAGATGAGTTCGGATCGCAATTTTTGCACGTTCATGGTGACTAAGAGTCCGGCTTTGCCACGCGTCGATGAAATCGCCGAAGACCAATAAGTACACAACCAAGCCAAGATTATTTTCAGGGTCCTCCACTGCCTGCTGAAGTGTATCAGCAGAGAACAGACGAGCTGCGGCCGGGTCGTCCATCCTATCACGTTCCTTCACATCCTGCGGATACATCGGAGAGTTGGGTTGCTTTGCGAGCGTGTATATCTGTTCAAAGAAAACAACGAAATTGGCCAGAGTCAGACCGCGTGCCCCGGTGGATGCATTGTTTCGGAACGTCTTCCGACCATGCTTTGCATCTTGGATTTCGACCCAGATATCACCATCCAATTCCCATAACTGGACGATAATGTCTGGGTAGTCGGGGTCTGGATGCTTTATGCGAAACTCCAATAGCTTGCTAGCAGCCGCAGTTCTACGTTGGCAATCACGCTCAACAGTGGCACCATCCCCACCGCTTGATACAATTCGGAAGCCACGGGAAATTAAGCCCTTCATGAGGGAAAGTTGCCATTCTGCAAGCTCAGCGCCCTTGACTTTGGAACCAATGCCCTTTATAGCAAGGACAAGGGGTGGAACACCAGGCAGGGGTATTTGCAAGACCCAAAGTCGGAGCTGCGTTGAAAGGTAAGCATCAACTCATAGAATTTCGATACGGCTACTGACCTTTGTTGCCATCTCCGCATCTTTCTCGAGCGCGTCGAGGGTTTTGTGTAGCGCCTCTATGTTCGGGACCTCGACCGGCTCCCCCGTCGTCCCGACGATGAACCACTTCTCTTTCACTCCATCGTATAATGGACGAAGTGCCGAAAAGAGCTTAGTGTCGTCAACAGAAAGGGAGAGCGGTAAACCAAGAGCATATTTGTAATCCTTGCAGTACTGCCATGCGTAACCATATATTTCGTCTTGTATTCCCAGCGGGAACCTCGGAGATTTCGATATTACGTGCCTAGAAAATCAAGGCATGAGTTTGACCGTCAAATTTAAAGATGAGAGGGATAGTTACTTGATGGAGTGCTCTGACCGAAGATTAAAGTTTTTTGAGAGCTCTCTGTAAGCTCGGGGGCTAATAGCGTGAATCAGACCGGACACAGCATCGACGTCCTCATTGTGCTTGAAGTTCTGCTTGCCCAAACCTTTGATTTCTCGGGTTTTGCCCAATACCTTCGCCTGTACGATCCCATTGAATACGGTATCATCTTTGAAATCACCGTTGACGACGTGCTGGAAAAAGCGGTGTTCAAGCGAATACTCGTTGTCCTATGTGAAAGGAGTGGTTTGAAATCTCATGCGGGGACAGAATACCCTGTCGTACCTCGGCCATCAGTGCTTCCAAGCCTTGGAATTTTGCATACAACATTCCAGCGTGCTGGTTTTGATATACATGGGGAACATAGCGTAAATTCGATTGATCTGGAGTCGGCTTGTTGATGGTGTTCTTGTAAGCCCTCGAAGTGAAAAGCTGCAGGCATGAATCACAGGGAACGGGCAATTCCAGGGATTCATGATCAACATCGAAGGCTTTCAAACACACGGTGGCACCCGTGGCGAAGGAGGCCATGACACCGGGACTGGTATCATTTTTCCATGTACGGTCATGAAGTTGAGCTGTGTGAACTTGGCGCTTTTGACCGTTGGTGAGATCATTAAATTCCTTTTTGAATAATTTGTCGCTATAATGGCCAATCGCATGGGCGCCACCTCCCATGGATACTGTTCTATCCAGGTAGATCCCGACCTGTGCATTGAATGCTGCCGTAAGACCCGGGCATGGTTTGGAGATCTTGAGTGCACGCGGCGCCAGAGGTTTAGGCATAGGACACATTCCCAACACAAACTTAAATTGACCGAGAGTGTGTATTGTTGGGTCACTCGGAGGAGGAGGAGGAGGAGAGCAAGAGGATCGATCGTGTTCCTTGAACCGCGAAACATTGTATGGTTCCTTCATTTTTATCCACCTCTTGCAATTAGAGCACTGAACCTCCCTTGCCGTCGGCTCGAAACAAGCATCGGAATCGAAGTTGAGGCACTTCTCCCGAAAGTTTTGAGTTTTCGCAGCTGAAGCTTGGAATGTACCATTCTGCACGTCTGCTCTCAGCTTGCGAGCCACGGTGGCAGCAGCACTGAGGCCAACTGAAGAATTGCCAGTTGGACTCGATGCGCGGTCCTTTGCCACCCGTTTTGCATTCCCAGATTTTGTATTGGTTTGCTTCCCATTCTTAGTCGTGGTCTTAGGTGTTGGGACACCATTCGAGACATTGGAATTCAGAGCGAAGAAGGAGTGCATTGGTGCGGCGGACCGGGCCGGAGTTTCTGTCGCTGTCTTGGCAATCTTCGTCTTTCGCATGTCAGCGTCTTTGGTCTCTTCTGCCGCTCTCTTCACCCCGTGACTGCCAGGGTCAGTCTGCTGCGCTGCAGCGCGCACGGTAGCCACCCCTTTTATGGCCTCAGTGACTTTCTGACCCACGTCATTGTCTGAAGCCACCGAGTCGCATTCGCTGGCCATGAGCACATCATTAAAGTCAAGATCAACCCCGAGGAGGTTTTCTGCGATGTCACTTGGATCGGAAATCTGAGGCTTCGACACAGCACCGTTCTGAGCATCAGAGACCCGTCAGTATAGTCTTTGCTAATGGAGCAGGAATGACTGACCTTCACAGATAAGGAGTACTTTACGATATCACAGAATGCCTTCATACGCATAGCCATTGCATTTCGTGGTGTCCAGAGTGGGTCACCCAGCGCGTTGTGGCCCACTGCATTAACGGAAATGATAGGACAGTTGTAGCTGTCGGTTTGGAGCACACAGGGCAAGTCGTCGGTAACCATGAATTCCGTCCCGTTGTGTTCCTTCAGCCATGCCTCTATTGCCTCGAAGAACTCCTTAGGCCTGCTCCAGCGCATACCATCCCCGTAATGAACCCGATTCTCTTGGAAGTCAATCGAGCATGTCGTCCAATGGTTGGGAGGCTGATACAGAACGAGATATAGGTGTGTGTGATCTGCGCTCTGAAACCACTTCCCATATTTTGCTAAATATTTTTGAGCTGTAGGACTAGATTTGATAGGCCCATTTGCCACTCCATTGACGATCGGGAGGAGCAGCTGGAGGAATTGTGCGAAATTTGTATAGACGATGAGAGTAGTATCGCTGATTGAATCCGCAGATACTCTCAGGCGGAATGAGAGCAGGGCAAGCATGGCGTCGACAATGCCTGAACCAAGGTAGTCCGCTGAGAAGAACGATGCCAGGTCCAACACTGTTATGCTGCTGAATCCGTGCAAACTCCCGTGTCAGCCAAGTGTACTCCATAGTCCTTGAATGGTGTGTTTCAAGTTCGTTTCATCCTCTGTTTTGCCCCGTTGGCTTAACCAGGAGTCCGCCCGAACCCACTTATCCCTTGCTTCGCAAATATCCAGCATTTCACCCCAATAGGATAAAATCCACAAGGGATACAAGATTTCTGGATTGATCCAAGTATGTATGGACTTATTACCATCGAACCATGCCTGACCAAACGAGTTGATGATTTTCTGAAGCATTGTGCGACTCGGCAGGGTTAGGTATGGGAGGAGTTCTTCCAAAGGGGTTGGCTCGTCCAGAGAAAAGAAATCAGTATCGTCATCCATGGGATCTGTGGCATCGGCTCGCGATGGTAGGTCAAGTTGGAGAAGTTGCGAGATGGATATGGTTTTGGAAGGGAGGTATTTGTTGAGGGACGGAGGAATCTGGAGAGTCTTGCGTCGAGCGGCCCCGACAAATGCTGGAACATTTTTGTATTTTTTGCCGCATGAAATCCATTGAGCTGGATCCCAATCTGTGGCAAGACGCGAGTCGTCGTCGTCGTCTACCTGAATGACATCCATTGGTCGAAGAGCAGTAGAAACTTTGAAATTTTGGCAGGGGATTCAGCAATGTTTCGAGGTAGTTTCGGTTTACGGGTCGTGATAGTTTGTTGCACCTCAAACAATGAATTACACTGGCGGCGATGCCCAGAGTGGCCTGAGCAAACTCTGCTCTACATTGTCTGAATTTTATCTGAAATAGGTACTTGGTCGAGGTGGCCACTCCGATCAATGTCCGAACTTGGATCTAACCACGCCTCCCGACCATCCCACTGTCCGAACTTCCGACCTGAGCTGGCCCGATCGGTGGGTTCAATTGTCCGAACTTTGCGCCTAACATAGGTGGGCCAAAATCCAAATTTTGTCTGAACTCCGTATTCAACCTCGAAAGGGAAAAACATCGGTCCTGGGCAAGCAAGCATCACATGCTCGGCACTTTCCGGTGATGCCGCCTGTGCAGCAAAAAACACACCTCTCGAGTTCTTTTGCCAACCCACAAAAATGAAGGGGTCTATATTTTCTAATAGATCTAGGTTTGGAAGCCTTCCGAGTCCCAAGTTTTGAAGTCTGGAGCTTGGGGCAGGCCCGGCAGTCCCCGGCATCAGGCTTACGTCTAGACCTGGTCTACTGCTTACTCATACAAAATACGTCCATATCTACAGAAGATCCGCCTTGGCTATTGTTCCAAGAACGCAGCGAGTCCACAGAGACATGCTGTAGCGTCTAGGCTGCCAAACCTTGAACAAGTATGCAATGCGAATTTCGCGGGGATTCATGACTTGGACCGTGTTGCTGAAGGTGCTGGCGCATGAGATTGACAAAGGCGAGCCTGCCGTTTTGCTGCAAATAATGGTGCGCACCTTACCCCATTCTGTGCCAGCACTCCATCACACACTGTCTGCCAGGAGCGCCCTTATGCCGCCAGCAAATCTCATTGCCCGCACTCTCGCACACAGCATATTTTCCCTCACACATTTGTCTCAAACACGAAAATGTATGCATACTTGTGTAATGTGCAGTAGATCTGCTCGACAACCGGGATGGGGAACGTAAGTCTTAAATCATCCATCCACAGAAGAAGAAGAGGAACAACCTAAAATCAGTCCAAAACCTGCATCCACAGCCCATCAAATCCACTACCCCCTAATTAAATCTGCTCCCCATACGTGGGTGGTAGCCGCCTGCTCGCACTCCATCCTAGATGGAAGTTCGAGACGGGGGCTGCGTCCATATGCCAGTCGGTCTCCACCTTGAGCCATGGCTCGTGCTCCTCCTCCAGGAACAGCTCCGCCAAGTCCGCACGCCTCCCACTGCCACTGAGACCCACGGTACTAGCGCTGGGCGGGAGGCTCGTGTGTGCATTCACAGACACGGTGCTGCTCATGTCCGCCTGCCACGTGGTGTGGAGCCCGGTGCTCTGTGTGTCGTAGCCCGGTGCATTGTCCCCCCCAACGCGGTGCCCCGCGCCCCGAACCCCGTGAGGCTCAGTGAGGCACGCCCATCTTCGCTGTGCAGCGCAGACATCATTGCCGTGGTGGGCGCAGCAAAGTAGTCTGACTTCGTCCCGGTGGCAATCAGCGCGTCAGGCCTGTAGGTGTAGCCTTCAGGGAAGAGGGGCGTCAGTCAGATGAAAGTGGTGTCAGTCAAGATGGCGGGAGGTTAAGAGTGAGCGCCGGTGGGGAGATAGAGCTGGTAGGCAGGAGGACAGGGCAGAAAAAAGAAAAGAAAAAAGCGGTCAACACACCATGCATCACCAATCTCTCGTCCAGCTCCGCCGTCTCCCTCCCATTCTCTCCTCTTCCACTTCCCTCAAACACATCCCTGCCCAAAAGCTCCTCCAGCACCCACTCATGCCGCCTCTGTTCCCACCTCTTCGGCCAAGAGCAGGACACCGCACGGAGGAAAAGGATGATGGCGCTGCCGATGGCGCCGCCCGCGATCGCCCCCATGCTGGCTTTTTTCTTCGTGGGGCATGGGTGGGGCGACGGTGTTGGCGCTGAACGTTGGAGAGGAGGCGGTAGTGGAGGAGGAAGTGGTTGTGTTGGGTGGTGGATGAGTGGAAGGAGGGTTAAACAGAAAGGAAAAGACACACACGACGCAGACGACTTGGAGACGGACGAGGATGCACTGACGGTCATCGACAAGGATGCGCTGCTGGTCAGCAATGCGCAGTGCATGAACGAGTTGTTGCTTTTGATCATCGCGCTTGAGTATCCGCTGTGTTTTGTGAGTCAGTCAACTTAAAAGTCGGGTCATTAAAGCAAAAAAAAGAACTGGATAATACAGGGAGGAACGGGCATGTGTTGCTGTGCCTCAGTCAAGCCGTGAAATAGATAGAGGAAGGGGGAGGGGTTACAATGAATATAACTTGGCGGAGGAAGAGGGGGAGGGAAGGAAAAGGGAAAGGAAAGGCACATGCAAAGACAAGAAGGAAACAGACATGCACATGCACTAGAACCATGCCCCGCTGGGCCACCCATTGACATATATGTAGTCCTCGATCCTGATGGGCTCGTTGCCCACGCGGTCTGGATGTCCTCTGGCAGGCTGTACCACTGGGGGTTGCTGCACGAGCCCAGGAAGTCTGAGTAGCCGCCGGTGCCTGCGGACCAATGTAGACGAGCAGGGATGACACAGACAAATAGATGTAAGTGGGAATCCCGAACAAATTGAATTGAAGTGAGAGAGAGAGAGAGAGGAGACACGTACCTGTTGGTGGTCCCGATGTCCTGCTGGCAGCTGTGAGCGCTCGTTAGCCACTGTCCACAAAAGCAGAGGGAACAAAGCACACTTCAGACATAGCATGCTCAGCGCCCACTCAATGGAGTTGCAGCAGCAGCCCGCTGGCCCAAAAACGAGTTAGCACTCGTGGATACGTGTCTATTTGGCATCGGGGCACGCACAGACCGGGTCGGAGCAAGTGTCGGGCGGTATGACGGTGTTCATCATGCCCACGGTGACTGCGCGAAAAAATAAAAAATCATCAGTCTGGGTGGGCAGGCACAGGGGAGGGGATGCAGAGGCACACTCGGGGTTGCAGATCTGGCACAGCTTCTGGTATGTCTGGCCTGCGGGCGCACCATTCATGATCAGGATGTCAGTAATACTACGCAACAGGTGGACGTACAGGGGGTCTCGCCGACCATCACGCTGTGCCAGTCCATCCCCGTGCCATTGCACGTGAGGGCCACTTGGGTGAGGTTGTCTGCCGCCACTGTGTGCACCGCAAGGAGGAGTGCTGTGGACGCCGTGAGTCAGGGGTGCATGGTGAACATGGGGCGGGTCATACAGATTTGTACAGTTGAGGTCGGCCAGGCCGCGTGTCTTACTTGCTGGTGTCAGGATGATGCGTTGCGGAGGTGTGATCCTGCTCATCTTATAAAAATGGGTCTCAGAGCTCTTGCTCAGGTACCTCCACTTACCATACCGGCCATCTGGGAACGAATTAGAGAGGCTCAGAGTTACTCTTTCGTTGGGCGTGCTGCATTGTTTTCTCGGTCCTGTCAATCCTCTCGTCGGCTCTGCTTCTTCTCTCTGGAGTATCATTTGAGATAAGGGGGCACAATCTCCTCATGTTCCCCGTTCCAGCATATCCGTGGACTGACCCATCTGGAAAACAGTCGTATGTCGACAAAATGATTTGGATTATCCTTCCCACTGATTTTCTGCTTCTGGACTGATACTTGTGTATAACAGTACTCTTGATGCGCTGTTTCTTGATTACTTGAGGAACAGTTCTAGCAACCACCTTTACAGTCTAACACGGGGCTCGGTCGCTGTGGGATACTAGGGATTATTCGGATGCGGCACCACTTGCGCCCTGCCGTGCCACTGCGCCCCACACCGTTCGAGGTGTTCCCCACTGGATCATTCACCGCTTTTATCTTTTTGTCTTTTTGTGTCCTGACGCACCACCTGCAGACACGCTCCCCGCGCTGCACTTCCCCCCGCCTACCGTGCGCGCGTGCTGCATGCATGGCTCCTCTCGTGGTTCCTCGACACGCCCGCAGCGCCATTTGGCATGCACCGCATGGTGCTTCCCACTTTTGCCACTGGCTTTCGCGCCGTCCTCACGCCTGCATGCGACTCCCTGCCTCTCCACCCACCCTACCTTCTTCTTTCCTGCTGCCCTCATATCTCATTCGTCCTGCCGGCATACCTCTCTCTTCGCCCGTGTCTCCTGCTACTCGCATCCCCTCCCACCTCACTGCACCTGTCTATGCTTCTGGGACCTTCATGTATCTCAGTTATTGTGACCGACTTCAGCATAGGCACATCGGCCTCCGTATGGTGTGACACGCTCGCCAGAACTGAAGGAGGGGCTGTGAAGCCGATATGCTCCCAACGGGATGCGAATGGAACTAGGGCCTGCAGGAAAACACATTTTGTGGTTGCAAAGATTCCAGTATGATGGTAGGTAGATTGGAGCGAGATGGACAAGGCGCACTGGCTGTTGCACCAGCTTCTCCTCGAATAACCTAAGGCCCATCTCATACAGGAAGGTGGGCTCGACGATGTGGAGCCTGGACCAAAGGCGGGGTGTCGAGAGGGATATGATTCGCCATGAGCTGCATATGCGCCCCAGGAGGACAGGCACCTCTGTGGCATGCATAACACAGTTTCGGTGCGTTGGGATGCAGGCCACAAAGATTTCTTGGAGAATGTCGAGCGGAAGCTGTCGAACTGGTGAAATTAGAGCCTTATGGGTGTCCACATAGGCCCCAAGCCTGTCGTGTTCTTCTGTTAGTTTCTCGAGGGCCTTCTGCAAATAGGTGATTTCATCGTCAAGACACTTCAATCGAAGGGCAGGGCCAATGAGAAGAGTTTCAATCTCTGCTATTTCTTTATCCTGGGGACAACAATTGGTCCCCAGCTATGAGGGGAATGGAGACGACATGAGTGGATAATAGATATGGCAGTGCATCGGCTGCGAATTGATTCTTCAATTGAAGAAGAAGATCACGTGATACCTTTCCAATTCCTCTCCTTCCTTGTCTCCTTCAAGTCCTTGTCCTCTCCTCACCTGGTGTCGTGCATGCCTGTGCTCTACGTCCGTATCGCATGCCTCGGCATCATCCGGCGATCGGACCCACGTGACCAAACAAACCACCACACTTTTACTTCCACCTTGCTTTGGTCTCAGACACATCCTACGTCCCGCACACAGCCTGCACGCAAGAACCCCGCTATGCCTGACATCTCTGACCCACCCATTCAGTTCCTCTTCCGCATTTATTTCCCTCCACTCGCCCTGGTTCTTCTGACCCGAATCTATTCAGTTATCACTGCCTCTTTCTCCTGTACTAAGTCTTGGTCTCTCTTTCTATTGAGTACACTGCACTTGTCTTGATTTCCCTTCTTGTATAAATACTCAGGCTTTCTGCTTAATAAATCACTTTTTGCCTTCCCGCTCAAGTCACCCATGCTCAGTTTCCACCTCCGCCTCTGCCTCCGCCTCTCTTTCGTCTTCGCCTCTGTCTTGTGCTCATCTTTCTCTCGTCCTCATCTCGCCATTGCCTTCATCTCTATCGCCTCTGTCTACGCCTCTGTTTACATCTCGATTCGCCTCCGCTCGCAGTCTTCGTTGTGTCCGCCTCCTTCCGACTTGTCAGCCTCCCATGTAGTCAGCCTCAAGCAGTTTCCAGTCTCGGAGCTGTGAACCACCGAAACACTCGCATCATCACCTTTCCTCCTTCGAGCCACGCTCACCTCTATTTTTGTGTAGCTCGCGCTGAGACGGTTGACAGGCACGTCACCGGACTTGGCACTCTGGGCCTTTGGTTCTGCTAACGGGCCGCTGGCACGACTTTTTACCCTCCCTCGACGTAATCATCAATGGGCGGCGGCCAACTGCGTTTGCACGCTCCAGATCGGACGTTCAGTCAACAAGGATGGCCAAGACTGGCTTCACAACTGATGGGATGACAACCTTTCAGTGGTCCTGCTCATTCCTGTGACACAACTTGCTCCATCGCTCCCAACATTCACATCATCAACCCACTTTGATGTTCGATGGCTCTCGGTACTGGGGTCAAGACATACTTGCCATGCCTATAAAGATGTCCGTGCAATGCGCATGCAGCATCCTGAAACCATATATTCGCAATGGAGCCTCTCTTCCCATCTGTCTTTGCAACTTTTGTCGTTTTGACGCTTTACAGCATCTATCGTCGATGGACTCGCATCTCGGTCGCTGATATTCCTGGACCCGATCCTGAGTCTTTTCTTCTGGGTAGGTACATCATTAGCAATTGATCAAGCACTTCACCCAGAAGAATCCGACTACATGTAAATTGAGACCTTTTCCACCTATTCCATGACCTCGCCAGCACCATTAACTGTGTCCGTCGGAGCCTGCAGGCCTAGCGCGGTAGAACATAGCACTGCCAGCTGATCTGTCCCACGTCAAAGGTGCTGGACCTCGTGTTGACCTCAACCTCTTTTCTTTCCCAAGACACGCTCTCGCCGACCGTAGGAACGACGCGCCCTCCCGTTCCAATGCTTGAAGCATCCTCTGGTCCCGGAATTGGCACTGGAACTGCAGCCCACGCCCGAAATCCATGATTGTATCAATGTTCTCGTCCATCGCCTCGAGGAATGACATTTGCTCATCCTCTGGTTTCTGCGTGTCCACCATATCGTCTTCATCGTCTTCATCCTCCCCCCAATCTCCTCTTGCATCCGACAGGGCTGTATCCAATGGAGCCGGCTCGCTACCCTCATTCAGCGGTCCAGCATCATCCACCAGCAGTCATAGAGTCGGATGCACCCAGAACGGTGCGGTCTGCTGGCGCTTAACCTCTAAGAAGAACACGGGGGGGATGGGGCGACACTTTGGACTGTATGCTTGCAGATGAGGAAACGGCTGATCGGCAGCGACGGACAGGTACACAGCATCAATTTGGTGTCTGTCTTGTATGCGGGATTGACAGGCAGTGTGATAGATGTCTTCTCCAGCTTCCGCCACACGTGCTTGAAGTCCTTGTGCCAGGAGGGGAGCTCGCGATAGCGGCCGGTATCGGTAAGCAATCAGTTGAGTTTGCGGTAGTAGCTGGGCGCTAATTTGACAACAATAATCCAGGTGAGCAAATCGCAGCGAGGCATGTGGAAATGGTGGAGGAAGTCGTGCTTGATGCGATGCCAGCCACACGCAGTAAGTAAATGACCTGATGATCATTGGGCGCTACTTACTGGCTTTCCAGAATCATTGTAGTCTTCAGCACGGAGATTTCAGGGTGGGCCGAGCATGCCCAGAGCTCCCACCATGATTTTCGGTACCAGTTCTCCCAGAGGTATGCCCACACCTCACGGAGCCCGTGTTCGACACAGAATTTATACATTTGCAGCACAGCCCAGCGCTTGATGCCATCGGGACTTGGGTGTGCGTATCTGGGAAGCAACGGGTGCACACAGTAGTGCTTCTCAATCATGGTGATGATGGGCTCATGGTACGCAGCTGGGCAGAAGGTGTGTCGCCTCTCCTTTTCATCCTCCGTGGGCTCATCATCAGTCCCAGACGCCGTATCATCCCCTTTAGCCACTGCCTTCGCTTTCGGCGCCTTTGGTGCAGCTACGCGGGTTGCCCGAGCCCGCATTTCACTCACCAATGTCATGGGATCTGCTGTATCGGCATTGTGCGTGGGCTTTACGACACGTCCACCTCAGGTGTGTACAGCTTCATGAGTGTCGGGGCTAGTGTGGTGGGCAGAATGCTGCCAAACTGCCGAATGGCATGGCAGAATGGCAGGCAAAATGGCAGGATCCCGGGAGGCCTGGCAGAACTAGGCAGATTTTTGGTGGTCGCGATCATGTGCCTGAACATTTTGCCATTGTTCGAGGCCAAAGCGCACAGCTCCGAATGTAGTAATGCATATTTCTGTGCCACCGTAATTGTGATAGCCTACCTTTCCTTTCCCCACTACCATGGCTGGCCGAAAGCTCTCCAGCTTGTTCAGAATCACTACACCGCTCTTGAGAAAAAGAACGACAGGAGCAACCGCACAATATATAAATGCAACTACTGCGGCGACGACCCAAATAGCAAGGGTGCCAGGATTGAAGGAAGGGATAACCGACTTCCTGATCATATCTCGGACAGCAGAAAATGCCCCAAGGCTCCCACTTCTGCCAGATCCGAGGCCCTCCACGAAATGGCTTCGAAGAAACCGCTTACAGAGCCCGAGGAGGAGTCCACAAGAGACATGGTTATCGATGTCGATGCTGTCACCTCCTCAGGGGCGTCGGAGACTATGGTCCCCACCAAGAAACGGAAGCACGATGTGCAGGGGACTCTGGAGGGTTTTGTTGATAGGCCGATGACCCATGCACAAAAGAATAATGCGGACAGAAAATTTCTTCGGTGAGTTCAGCTTCATTCATTAGCCTGTGCATCGCCTTATTCGTGGTCCTAGCTTCTTAATCCATGCCAATATATCATTCCGAAGCGCAGAGGACGACTACCTTGACGAGTTTCTCCAAGAGATCCGTCCTTCATATAATGCACCGGGGAGATATTTCCTCTCGCACACACTGCTTGACAGCGAAGCCGCCAATGTCTTTTCAAAAGACTGCCAGCGGCTCCAAAACTCGAACCTCCTCACCATGCTCGAGGATGGATGGGAGGACCGCGTGAAGCGCAGCATTTACGGTGTTGTTGCCGCCGGAATTGGCATGTTCCCCATCTGTATGAGCCTCAACGACCTGACTGGGGAGCGCAGGAATGCCGATAAATGTCTTGAGGTCGCTGAAGATGCCCTGAAGATTATGGGTGCTGAGGAAGGCCGGAATTTCATTGCGCTCACCACCGACAATCCGACCACCATGCAGTCATTCCAAAAGAAGTTCCAGAATAATTTTTTCTGGGTCCTCACATTTGCGTGCTTTCTCCACAGTCTGAACACCGTCGTCGGGGAGATCTGCGCTTATCCGTTGATTAAATACATTGTCACGAAGGCCAATCGTACTGTGACTTTTTTCAATGGATCCCATTATTGGGGCGGGCAGCTTAAGGACGAAGTGAAGCGACTCAACGTCTCTCGGGGACTCAAGAAGAACTGCGAATCCCGGTGGTACACTCTTGTGCTCCTATGCCTCAGTGTCGCATGCCACCAGCAGCCACTCTCGATCATTTGAATGTGTAAGGATGCACAGAAAAAGACCAAAGGCCTTTCAGCTGTCGCAGAGGATGTGATTGCCACCGTCCTGAATGCACCCCGATTTTGGCCGTTGTTGAGCCAATTGATTCATGTCGCCAAACCTATCGTGGACGCCATCGGGAACTGCGAATCATGCCAGACAACTCTGGCAGATTGCATGCTGCGCCCGAACGATGGCGAGAATGGAACTGGAGGATGATGAAGACGCAGGCTTTTTGGCGCATGCAAAAGCCACATTCGACCGACGCTTCATCAAGATTGCCACTCCAATACACTGGGTCGCTTTATTCCTCCACCCTTCCTGTTGTAAACTTTCGCTTTCCGGAAATCATCGCGACGGTCTTGGAAAGTCCCTTGACTTCATGATTAAGACGGCGTTGGGAATCGCAAAGCAGTGGCAATGGGGTTCGGATAAAGCCAAGAAATTGGCAGAGGATTTAAAGGCATACAACCAATTCAAGTCTCCTTTCACCGGTACGGTGACTGACACAAAAGACTGGGGAACACCGTTCCCACAGAACACGCAGGCATAAAGACCCTTGCAACTGTCCTGCACTCGATCGCTCCCCACTCTGCCGACGTTGAACACCTCTTCTCTGAGCTCGGAGGCATTCAAAGCCCTCAGCGAAATGGGTGGCTTGTTGACACGATGGAAAAGGTGGGACGGGTTCGGGGCCATCTATCATATCGGCTGTTTGAGAAGAAGAAGAAGGAGGGGAAACCAACACAGCGGAAACACGCACATATGCACACTCAACCAGCTCTCGGAATTGACAGTGATCTCGCAAAAGACTTGGAGAATCCAATCACCTGGATTCCACCCCTCAGTGGTGCAGACGACGACGACGATCCCACAGAAGACCTCGTGCAGAAAGCATACAATGAATTGAAGAAGAGGGTTGCCGATGAGGGGGACTCGGACGAGACAGAGTCTGAGGGTCTAGGATCTGTCGTTGGTGGGGAAATGGTTGACTTTAACGAATTGGACAAGGTGGAGCGTGGTCAGACAGATGCCCCAGCAACGGAGGTCATCGACGTTGTCGGGAATGACACGCAGGGGACGTGGGACATCGATGATTTCATGTAAATTGACAGTCACACGCTGTAAAATCATGGTATTACTAATTTAAATATTGCCATATTCTGCCGTATTCTGCCCGCATTCTGCCCTGCCGTACTGCCAATCTGCCTGGCAGACCTGCCCAAAATCAATTCTGCCCCCCATGCTAGTCGGGGCTGCTATTTTCTTTCTCGCTCGTCATTCCCTGTGCAGTACGTGTCGGCGGTGAGGTTACCGCCACATCGAGACGCTGCGGCTCGACCGGGCGATTGACTGCGCTGCGTGCACCTGTTCCGACACGTGCCCCGTTGCGCCTTGTTTACCGCCATGCTCTCGACCAGTGGATCCGCGTTCCCACCAATCGTCGTCAGCGGTTGATGACCCGGAACCCGGGCGGGGATTGTGATGCGAAGCCCGTTAGGTGCCGTGAAGGTCTGGGTCGGTTGTGAAGGTGGAACGACGGGTGTGATGCTATCAGGTATGCCCCCTTCGTATTCTCCTCCATCTGCTTGGCCTTGAGGGACAAAAGACAGGTCGATGAAGGAGAACTCTGCATGGGCCCGACTGGGATCATACAGTGTCGTTGAAAGCTTTGCACTTGCCAGCCGAGTACGTACAGCGCGTCGGAGATGCCACCAACAGAGGCTGATTTTTGCATTCCGGACATCCTTCAGCATCCCAATCTCTGCCATGTCCTTGTCGACATGCGTGAATCGGACTGTAATTCCGTATGTGTCGCAGACGCATTTGGCCCACGCCGTAAGAGCCTTTGTGCGCTTGCCTTGATCAATCGATGATGCTGTCCATAGGAGCAGGTATGAGAGAGGGAAGCCGGCGCCATCGTGCTCAGCCATACTACTGTAAAGCTCAAGATGCTTCGAGTTCGTGTTGTCTAGGAGATTACATTTAGCCTGAGTTCTTAATTAGGAAATTCTGCACGTACAGGTCGCGTCGACGCCTACTTCGACGATTTGGCCCTTGAGCGGCTCCGCAATCTTCTTCATGCCCCAACATAACATCTCAACCCCCTCTGGAATGTCCACCGGCTTGAAGATATTGACATCTTCCCCATATTCCTCCAGGAATTTCTCTGCCGAGGGAAGCTGCGCATCGTCCTGTCGCCAATAAACCTCGCTCATCTCCGTCCATGCCCTATGAATTTGTGTGGCGGTAATGTTCGGAAATGACGCCTGCACCTTGCTGACCATGGTGACAGGTGTCAGCCACTGCACATTCTCCCGAACAATGTCAAGCGCGCCGGGCGGCATCGAGACATCGACGTAACTGATGTGGCCGGCGTGCTTGAGCTTTACCTCCACCATCAATTGGTCATCCTCTTCCTCATCCTTCGCGGGCGTGCAGCTGATCCTCAGGCTGCTTCCACAGGGGTAGCGTTTCATGCCGACATTATCCCGATTGCGGATGTCTGGATTTTGAGACGCTTTTGATTTCTTCTTGCAAGTTTCGTCCTGGCTACAGTAGTAACGTGTTTGATGCCCATTCTTGCGCTTCCGATGATCTTTCACACTGGGCAAGTCAGTTGCTATATTACATGATTTAAAAGTTACTCACGTAAAACGGTGTGGTAGCGGCAGATGCCGCTGAGGTGGCGGTGTAGAGGTTTCTTGGTGCTGTTTGCGGTAGTTTAGAGCAGTGTTTGTAGTCCGGCATGCATTCATCTTGTTGCCGACGCCAGAGGATCTCTGTGGCAGTGATCCCCGCTCACCGCCACTCGATCAGCCCCCGGCACACTCCATTGTGGTGACAACAGCGGGATTCATCCCACGCCGCCGATCGGACTAGATCCCCGACAAAGGCATTTTTTATTTTTTCCCATCGATCACATCTGCTGTGGCTTAGGCTTTGTGCCTATTCCTTCTAGGCTTCGCACCTGGTCCTCCGTACATAGGCTTCGAGCCTAGTACAGTTGCTCGAGCGGCTCACCGTGCAGCACTACGCCACCTTCCATTAGCCCCGTCCTCGCGTACTCTCCCGCGTACTTCCCCATGCACCTGTCTCGTGTACTTTGATCCCCGCGTATTGTGTACTCCCGCATCGTGCATCCACGCGTACCACCCTGGCGGCGTCTTCGACCAGAGTACTCCGCTCTGACACCAATCGATCGCGCACCCGCGTAAATTCAGATCCAATCAGCCCCCACGCCCGAGGAGGATCTTTCCCGCTTCCACCGAATTCGCCTCGCACGCCACTTGACACGCCGAGCTCGTTGCCAGAGCCACTCAACGCTGTGTTTTTGATCACACCACCTCCTGCACCGTCCAAAACTCCCCGCATACCACCTGCACTCCCACCCAGACCTATCGGGCATGCCTGCAGATCTCTAGCACCACCCCTGCAACATGTATTCCCCACTCCCACACGCACGCTCCCTAATCTCCCGATTGTCACTCAGAACTCGGTCTTCCTGATGTCAGACTTATACTTCTCTGGCGATCGAGACAAGAAGAATGAAATTTCTGCCGCAAATTTTATGAAGCGCCTGAACATCCTCTACCGGAGCAACCCGAACATGACCGAGGCGCAAAAATTCACATACGTCGCCGACCGCTTTGAAGATCAGTCTGCCGCCGATAAATGGCTCATCGGCCTCAAAAACACCATCCCCGCGCCTGTCGCCACTACGGATTGGGCCGCATTCTGTGCCGCCTTCGTCGCCCGCTTCAAGGGAGCAGATCCTGTGCTGAAACCGCGCGGTCAGCTTGAGGCTGATTTAGCGCATATGCGAATCAGCATGGGTGAGCTCGCGATCGGGACCGTAGTAGTGCGGGACCGCCAGGTTTACGCGCTGGCGGACTTTATCGAGTGCCTAGACGACGCGATCACCGAGGCAGGCGCGACGGCAAAGGACGTGGGGCTCTGGGACTTCCACAACGCGTTACCGGCGGTATTGCAGGAGGGTCTGGGTGCGCGTACAGCAGACTGGGCTGCAATGGTAGTGGCGCTGAAGGCCATCCCCCAGACAAAGATCGACGCTGCGGTAGCTGCCTACAAGGATCGCGAGGTGCAGAGAGTGCGCGTCGACCACCTCGAAAAGCGGATCGGTGCCATGCACATCTCCCCGCAGGGCCCGCGAGGAACCAGCTCCATCCCCACGGCACCACCCGCTTCCACCGTTGTCGACGCGCCCAAGGGACGTCGCGGCAGGGGTGGAGGCGGAGGCGTTGGCGGCGAAGCCATGGTCAATGTTTCGAGCGACCAGAAGGAGCAGCTGCGGAAGGTACTCACCGAATGCGTGTTGCGTCGCCATCCCAACACCCCTGCGGGTCTCGCTGCGTACGCTGCCGACATCCGCACCTGGAACAGCAAGTTCGGCACCATCGCGCGCACCGCCCTGCAGCTCGAGCTCACCGGATACCCCCTCACTCCCGGCGTCCAGTCCCCCTGCACGAACGAGTGCTGGGCTTGCGGGGTGACTATGACGCCCGCCCACGCAAAGCCTGCGGGTTGCGGAAGGCCAGTGTTGCCGTCGCTCGAGACCGCACTTCGCGCACTCGGGGGACTTGGCTCGGCCGCACGAGCCTCGTAGCACCGGTGCCCGTTCAGCTCGTCGCGGTCGCACCGGTTCCGATTGCGGGGACATGGTATGAGGGAGAGGCAGCAGAGGAAGAGGCGCAGGATTTTGTCGAAGGGCTGCAGCAGTAGGCCGCGCAGTAGTCCAGATCCCCGGCCGACTTGGAGGCGCGGGGATCCCAGCATTACAATCGATAGTGATGAATTGGAAATCATCGACCTGTACACTGTGGGATCCACGTGCGACGAGGTGAATCCTTTCCTGCATTGGGTGACAGCGGAAGGACCGCGAGGAGAGAGAGTGCGGGTTATAGCACTATGGGATGGCGGCGCATTAGTGGGCGCAATGGATGTGAAGCTATTCGAGAAAGTACGGCACCGTCTCGGGAACATCAGCGCACCGACGAAGAGGCTGCGGATGGCAAACGGCGCAGTCGTCAAGTCCACAGCGCATTGGGAGGGGAGTTTCGAGATTGAGGGTGTACGCGCGAGCGGGGCATTCGAAGTCTTCGACAGGGGCGGCGGCTGGGCGCTGCTCTTCGGGAAGCCATTGCAGGCGGCGTTTGGGGTGGTCCACAACATGAAGGCGGACGTCGTGACGCTGGCTGCGGGGGGGCGCGTAGCAACCCTGCAGAACCAGCACCCCGATGCGCTAGCTGGACGGAAGAAGGACGGGATGCTGCGATTGAAGCAGCTAGGTGCGCAGCCTCAACGGGGGTGAGATCGTCCGCGATCCCCCCGCGAGGCAAGTCCCAGATCCTTCTGGTGTTGAGACCGTTGACGGACACCTAGCTGAAGTACAGACACGCGATGTGGACATGGTCGTGGAAGACGAACACGATGAGCATCAAGACGTGGGCGACGAATATGGAGGCACAGCGCAAGGAGAGGGTGAGGTGCGCGACGAGAGTGGGAGCGATGCAGAGCGATGGGCCAGGGCAATGGACGCGATGGCGGACGAAGCTGTAGAGGAGGCAGCACGGCGCGCAGCTGTCTTGGGGGCTGATTCGTACGCGGACGCCCCCGCGAGGCGAGTCCCCCATCTCCAATTCACGTACACGAGCACCACTGACCACAATGGAGAGCAAGGGTACAAGCACACGAGTAGCGATGGAGGAGAGCGAAGCGGATGGCAAGACGACGCGGACATATGCAGCATGGAGGAATAGGATGGGATCACGGCCAAGCGAGTGGCCTTCACGGGGGTGCCATCGTACACGATCACCCCGCGAGGCGAGTCCCTTTCGGAACCATTGCGCACGTGATAGCAGCTAACCCGGACGTTGAGCGTGACAGCGTGGGAGGTACTGCGACAAGGCCAGCAAGTGCGGACGAGGACGCGGAGGATGCAGCAGGATGTGGGAGTCAGAACGAAGGAGTCACAGCGACACACGCAGCCTTCCCGGGGCATATTCGTACGCGAATGCCCCCGCGAGGCGAGTACTCTTCGATATTCTACCCACTTGGCATGCCGTTAACACCGTATCCGTGTCAGCTCCGGATCCCAAGTCCATCTTTACGCGCAGCACGGACCCATTCAAGAAGGAGCGCATCACCTCATTCTTGAAGAGGTCAAGCTCAGTGCCGACCTCACGCCTGCGGAGCGGGAGGAGGTCCGTGCGTTCGTTGCCTCCTATGCGGACATATTCGCCCTTTCCATCAGCGAGGTCCATGCGGTAGAAGATGCGGTATATGCGCCTCGGATTCCCCTGGACCTCGTCTTCAGCAAGAAGGTGCACCAGCGACCCTTCATGCACCCCCAAGCTGCGAACGTCAACAAGCAAATCGACAACCTGCTGGCTGCAGGCGTGCTACACCCCATCCATCCACGCGACGTGAAATGTGTGAACCAGATCCACCTCGCAGAGAAGGAGCAAAGCACGGGCATGTCCTACAGCGACCTATTGCACGAAGTCAGCGATCAATGTGTCCGCGCGGGGCTTGCACCTACACCCAACCTTCCACCTCACGACCCGCCAAAGCTCACAAGCGCAACCGCAGCACCAAAATGGCGGATCTGCGGAACGTTCACGGAGCTTAACCCGCTACTGGAGGTCGTGCCGGTCCTGCAAGGAGACATTCGGGACAAGCAGCGGCGCCTCTCAGGCCACCGCTACGTCTCAGTCTTCGACTTTGCTTCGGGGTTCTTTGCATTGCGCGTCGACGACGCAGTGCAGCCGTACCTGGTGATCTTCATACCGGGGCGGGGATTCTTTGCAGACACGAGGATGCCATTTGGGCTCTCTGATGCCCCTACTGAGTTCGGGTACATGGTCGCGTGCAAGCTCTACGACCTCACGATGGAGGAAGTTACGGAGCTATTCGTTGATGACAGGGGCCAGCAGCGGACGGGTTTAGCGAGATGATGTCGAAGCTGCAGCTCATCTTCGAGCGGATGCGAGTGAGCGGGTTATCGCTGTCAGCGTCGAAGACGCGCCTGTTCATGACCGAGGCGACGTTTGCAGGCACCGTGGTGGGACCTAAAGGCGTATCGGTAGCCAGTCAGTTTCCAAATTTCGGTAGCCACCATTCGCACCCGTTCTCTAGGAGATACTAGTGGATCCACAGGAACTGCATAGGCTCCATGGAAATCGACAGCTGACTTGGCCTTGAATTCAGCCCTCAAGGCCTCGCAGAAGGTCTCGGCGTCGGGGAACGACTCGACAGTCTGTTTTAATCATTAAGCTAAGCAAGGCCCCCTTGATATATCTTACCTCAACGGTGTTATCCCTCAGCATGTCCTCATCATCGGAATTGCTGTCTTCTTGGTCGACATCTGCCTGACTTGGCAGGCCTTCGTGATCTAATCGCTGTCACGTTGCCGGGCTCCCATCGGTGCTGCCTATGGAAGCTCTACGCCGTTTGCCAGACGTGATGGTGCTGCCGCCAGTACTTGCAGCAGCTTTGGCTCTCAAGGTTTTTTTATTAGCCCTGTCGTGTAGTCGGCAGTTGTTGCAGGCTTTATAGCGGCTATCCAGCGGAATCATGATCTTGCACCATGGCTTAGCACATTTTTTTGAGTCTTGGGAGGGAGAAGATGTCGGTGCAGCTGGGCTATCCATGCGAAAGACTGAGAAAATTTGTTGATGCTCGCTCATCATGTTTGTCAATGCTTGAATGCACGTGCTGATTAGATATGCCTTTTACGAGTACTTATGTTTACATAATACTCGTTCCTTTCATTCCTCCGAGGGGCTAAAAGTCTCCCTATTTTACTTGTCTCCGATTTTTTAAGATAGTCTCCTTAGTGGCTTTGTCTGACTTCTTTAGTGGCTGTCCCTATACTTCGTTCACTTTTTCCTTACCCCTTTAGCAGCTGTGTGGCCTAGGGCTGTGCTGTTTTTATTTACTTCTGTCTCTTTTCCCTGGTGTAACCGAATATGGCAGGTGTGACTCAGCTAAGATCGTCGCGTCCCATGCCTGCCCGTAGGCTCATTCAGAGGGTACGAACATTAATAAGTCTAGTATATCCCTCCTTCCAAGTCCCCCAACAAATTTTCAATATTGCCCTGGACCTGCCGAAGTAAATACATGGGGTGGTCTGCCTGGGCCTCATCGAAATCACATCAATCATTTGGGTCAGTTAAAAACAACGAGTGATGGCGAAAAGAAATGGGTGGTGCAAATACACACTATTTCATATTTTTTGAATGCAAGAAGTGGGCTTGATTTAAAAAAACAATATTTTCAGCAATCAATTTACATTGGATTCCGATGACTTCTGGGTTTGTCGTGTATGTCCGGGCGGATTTGTGATGACCAGCTTACTAAGCGGTGTAATTGGCATGGTGGGAAAAAAGAAAGTACGAGATCCTGCCGGGCGCAGCCACGGCCCTCTACCCCCAAGTTTAGGCAAGTCATAGTGGGGGGAGGTGTGGGCCAATTTACGCCAGCGTAAGTCTCTTATATTATACCATTGGCGTAATCTCTAATTTCTTCAAACTCTTCTCCAGAAGGTAAATTGATCCTCACTTGTTTTCCACAACGCCGACATTGGGATCAGCTTTCTACCAAGTGGAAGGAAAGCCTAGCCGCGGATGGATCAGTCGTGGTCAACAGCCCCCACTATTTTTCTCGGTTCTTCCTTGACATTATCGGTGAAGGTCTGCTATTCTGTCTGCTGTCACTTGAGCCCGCAATTTATTCAATCCTCTTGCTTTCAGTTGCGTTCGGCTACCAGTTCGGTGCAATAAACGACAAGAATGATCCCCTCGCGGTGGCCTTTTCAAGCGTCATGTCTGTCTTCTTCAATATCTCAATGCTCTGTATAAATTGACACCGAACAGCCAGACGTTTTCGTTGCCCACCAAAGCAGCGATATGTGTTTTCGGGCTCTTGGAGTTCTTGCCCCCCAGGCTGATCCACCTCTTCATGAGTTACACTCCCGTCAGCGTTCTTAGGAACTGCCGACGTGTAACCTGTATCGCTGTTGGTGTCGCGAAGGACCTCGTCGACGAGAAGGCGGAGGCGCTGATCGCAGGCAAAGGCAAGCGGGACATCATGAGGCTGTTGGGTTCGCAGCCGCACATCCTCTCTTCCTTGCCGAGCTGATTGCAACGGTTCCCAGTCAAGGCGAACGCATCGGCCAATCCGCGCGCGAACATACAAATTTGACGGCCTAATGCAAAGGAAACGCTCCGGTTCCACCCCGTGTCGTAAGCCATCCGCTCTTTGAGGAGATAAGACCTAAGTGCGCTTGCAGATACAACAGCGTCCGCGAAGCTGCCCGAGACGAGGTCCTGCCGCTTTCCAAACCGCTTGTCACCAAATCCGGCAAAACCATCACGGAAATCCCGATCCCGAAGAACATGATCCTCGTCGTGTCTTCCGCAGGATATAACAGGTGAGTCGCTACTCATTCGAGCCGTATGGATGCCTATTGTCTTTGTTTGTGATGCAGAAATCCCGATGTGTTCGGACAAGATGCACATGTGTTCAACCCAGAACGTTGGCTTGACAACACGGTGCAGACGACGACCAGCATCGGTGTCTACGGTAGGTAGGTAGGTAGGTAGCATTACACGGCACGGTCCGAATAACGAACGCCGGTTTCCAGGGGTTATCCCGGCATACAAGCAAGCTACTTCAACATGAGTGGACTATGCCTTCGCCCCTGGACCTCCATGCACCGACCGAACCAAGCTCCCAGATCCCATGAGTTTTACCCCATGCCCCAGGGTAGAGCCCAGCCAATACACAGAAGCAAAAGAAACATACTTACTTGCAGGCAAGATCCCAGAGTTCTCGAGTAAGTGACTCCTTGCATCACAGTTGGACGACTAGAAGAGCAGCACAAGCTAGGACATTGATTTTTCCGCCAATTTTGTTGATTGTATCACTGCAGTATAAGACAAGGAAAATAAGTCTCATCGGTGAAAGAGATTTTGATACATCGGTTGGCGAGGAATCACTGGTCCAGCAGCTGTGTTTCACAGCGAGTCAAGTGGGTGATGTGCGAAGGGTCATCAATGGTGCTAAGTATCGGTTGCACCTATGAAACCAGGTGTCTGTCTGGAACAAGAACCATGGAAGTCAGACATGGTTAGGTGCACTCATCGAAACTGAGACCAGCATACTCCGAGAGCAATGACAATTCCAGTGCAAGTAAAGAATTCACCGGCAAAGCAAGATTCCGTCACTGAGGGCTATGTTGCGAGAGCAGAATGCAACCGATTCTCCGGGCAGTCATTCATGGTGCTCGTTTGAAGCTCCTGAGTTGCGGGAATATTTGCTTGCAGTGCCATAAATCTGTATGTGATCTGCATTTATTTCTGGATCGGCAACACACTAACTCCTGTGCAGGATGACTTTCGGGAGCGGACATCGTGCCTGCATAGGCAAGTAATTATCCCTGTCGAAATTGGTGTACCTTCACATTGAAACTGACTGCTTGTCGTCTAGAGGTACATTCGGGAACCTGGCACATTTAGATCAAGGCCGGCACATTTCTGCCGGTGTGCCGTGCATGATATCAAAGGCGGATCCTGCCATTTGAGAATCGACCGAACCTTGACAGCAGTCGGCAAACACTGTTACGTGATTCCAATCCGTCTTTCTTCCGTCCCACCACCATTGCACGAGGCCAATAGCCCACCAAACCACCAGATTGACATCGTTGCCGTCGATGTGAAGCACGTGGAGACTGAGCGTGATGCAGGGGTGAAGGTGTGTCGCAGTGGACTCTCGAGTTGTGGTACTGACAGACTGAGAAAGGTTCGGCGGGCCCATCATCGTGTTGGCGGTTCTTGTGCATACCGCGGACATCCACCATCGAACTGTTCATTATACCGGCACGCTCGCAGGTTGTGTTGCGTGCAGTGGATGCCCTGCCCCTCCCCGCCCCCGTCTTTCACGCACCATATACCCCAGCCTGCGTTCCTGCCCCGCCTGTGGCAGGCTTCAATCTACCTTGCGCAGGTGGGGTAGCATGCATAGGTCCATGTGATTTTTTTGTGTTGTACACCACGTGTTGTGATGTGTATTTAATCCCAACTTGAAGTACATGCCTTCTAGGCTTGTGACCAACCGCGGTTGGCGAAGCAGCTGGGATATCATGCTGCGATTTTGGCTGATGCCGCCAAACGAGGTTTCGGACTTAGGATTTTCGACCTCTCATACCTTCAGAAAAAGTGTAAAAAGTTGTGTAGTCAAAGATGGACGGGTTTCAATTCTGAGTTGACTGAGACCAACTTGTTTCGGATTTTGCCCAAAAATAAGTGGTGCTCCATCAATTCAAAATGAAAAATGAAGCAACTTTCTCTATATAACCTGGGCCTTGAGCTCCTTCGTTCTGAAAGTACGGGAGGGCAGGGGAGGGGCTGAAATTTACAAGTCCAAAATCATGATTGGCGCCATCAGCCAAAATGATGACATGATATTTCAGTCGTTTCACAGCACTGATCTTCTTGCCCCCGTGATCAGTGCTGGAAACGAACTGGTCGCGAGTCTACATACCTTCAATTATTTGCTTTACTTGATACTTCTGCGAATCCCCTAAAAAAAAACTTGATATGAGCGTGCAGGCCTTAGGAATTGAATCTGGAACAGGAATTCCTTCAAGCCGCGTGGGCAAGGTCTTCCAAATTCCAATCTGTGACGGTAAGCCAAGTTTCTTTTGTAATGCCGATGGCAAGCCGCCACAGCAGAATAGCAAAAGGCGGCACATTGGCGTCCTGAACATTGTGCCGCCTTTGTTCACAAGCACGGCACTTTCCCGGCTGATGTGCCAGGCTTGGGGCCAAAGTGTCGTGCATATGGCGGAATGTACCACCCTTGGAATGAATGTGACGTAGGAGTTTCGTTGATCCCATATTCTGAACCGTGGTCCGGTGTGAGATGGTAAAACTAGAATGCAGTGTTTTTGGAGTCAAATTGAACATTTGTGTCATTCACAAGGTAATTTTGGATATAGCAGGTATATTATGCATGTGAAACACATCGAAATGTTGACACAATGACCACAAACGCGCTCGAGGGTCGAAGAGCAGAAGCGGCGGAAGTGGCAGACCGGGATCACGTGTAATTCAAATTCTGCCAGTAGTGACAGTGATACTGGTATCGACGACTGCCATCAGGATTGAGCCCGGTTCTGTTGAATTTTCGGGAATAAAGAGGCCGCAACTGCGATGACATTTAATTTCTGGCGCGTATCATGGACACCGGGAAAAATAACAGATGGGAGAACAGACTTTAAGGCCCCAACCGTTTAGTTTTCGTTTACGGATCTCCATAAAACGGAAACAGTTAGTAAACAGTTTATAAACATTTAAAAACGTTTAAAAACGGATTTTTATTCTATAATATTAAAAATCTCGTGGTCTCACTTTTTGCTGATGACACAACAATCTACTTGAAATCCACTGACTCCATGAAGACTCTGTGGGGTATTCTATGCCTCTGGTGTGGTGCCTCTACCGCAAAATTCAACGAACATAAAACTGTGCTTCTCCCCTTTGGGAGGGCCTCCTATCGCCAGAAAGTCATCACAGAAAGACGAATTAACAATCAGTCCCCGATCGGCGACATTGACCGAACTGTTAGAATTGTACCTGATGGCAAAAGCTGCCGGATGTTAGGTGCTTGGATCGGAAATGACATCCCTTATACCACACCATGGCCTTTAGTCCTTGAAAAAATTAATGCAGACCTCATGTGTTGGCAAGCAACAAGCCCTTCTCTAGAAGGGAAGCGCCACATCATCAGTATGGTGATTGGAGGTCGAACACAATATCTCACCAGAGTCCAAGGAATGCCGAAAGACATTGAGGACACACTTGAAAAATTAATATGCTCCTTCCTATGGGACGGAAAAACAGCCAGAGTTTCACTGGAAGAAATGATCCTACCAGTCAATCGAGGAGGCAAAGCAATTTTGGACATCGCCTCTCGTAACAAAGCCATTGATCTTTGGAATCTTCAATGCTACCTTGTGCAAGGAGAGGATCGAGCACTGTGGTGCTATTTTGTTGACTACGTACTCCGAAAATACTTGGAGACTAGCTACCTAAACATTAGGCCCGGTCAAATCATGAACATTTTTGTGAATGATATACATTTCCCGATACCTAGATCAAACAAATTTCCTGACGACCTCAAGCGCATGATCTCTGCAGCTCAGGAATTCAACCTGAAATTTACAGCACTCTCGATTGACCGTGAAGTGCAACTCGACATGCCGATATGGAAACACCCTGCTGTACGGGATCCAACTTACAGAAATGCCTGCCTCCGTGGTGCTGCAACCTGCCTCCGAAATATTCACGGAGTTCACACGCTTCGGGATGCATTGCTAATTGCAAACAGAAAAACTACGGTGCCTAGGCGGCCACACACTATAAGCCCTAGTGGCATTGGACAGAAAATTGTGGATGTCCACCTTGTAATAGGGATCAAAATGAACTTGGTTGCAAACACCCAGGCAAATGCATTGACACTGCGCAGATATTGATAGACTGTATTATGCCAAAGTGGAATCCACTCGCTCCTATGACTGACCTTTGCGATGATATCAAACTGACAGCAGTGGAATTGGATGCAAATCTGCGACAAGTTGAAATTGATGAACCAATGACCTACGATCCGAACTTCAGAGTGTCTAGTGCCGAAAATGGCTTCCGCATCTTTGCTGGGGATGATTCAATGCATGAGATTGCTGCAAGACGACAAGGCCAACTTGAACCACCCCTGAATTTAACAACCGCTTTTGTGCATATCAAGGTCATGCGGGCTGGTCAGTATGACCCTCAAATTATGGCAAGATTCAAAATTGTTTCAGATGACTTCGAGGAAGACACAACTGTACATCTCACATTTGACAACCCAACGATAAAAATGAACTTTAAATCCGGAATATTGGGAGCTGCACTCTCCTTGTTCCAGAAAATTCCAAATAATGCCCCATTACTACTATGTTCCCCATCTGACTTTTTGCTCAAAACACTGATTAAGGAGCGAACAAAATCTGAAAACAACATGTTAGACCCTAATTTCCCCCTCTTTAAAGCGGTTTTTGCAGCGCTGAACGAGCGGGTTGCACGAACACAGTTCAAGCAAACAACAGACACTTTTCCTGTCACCTTAAATTTGGACACTGATTTATGCCCTCCACACGAGGTTGATACCCAAATCGATTTAATGTTCAGCTGTCCTGGAATTCTAATCTCACAAGGCTCACAACAGATCTTTACAAAAATTATCAAAGGCAACCACTCTGAACCTTTTAGAAAGGCAACTTTCATCAACCTAGACCGCATCCAATGCTCCGTGTATGAAATTTCTGAGTACACTCCAACAGACGAAATGATTTGGAACTCTATACGTTCCACAAATTTGAGACGAACCCACCGTGAATTATTCTGGAAGTCGATTCACAACATTTTCAGAGTCGGTGACTTTTGGACACACATGAATAATCTTGAAGAATTTTCTGTTTGTCACACATGTGGCGTCCCCGAAACCTTGAGCACATAGCAATGGAGTGTGATGCCTCGGGCGCAAAATTAATTTGGGGACTGACCAAGAAACTCTGGGCCACGAAATACCCCATGTGGCCCTCCCTCAGCTGGGGCCTCGTCCTCGGTTGTAACCTTGTTAAATTCAAACACTCAAATGGGAAAATTATCCCTGCTATGGGACGATTATTTGCCATTCTGGTATCTACGGCCTGGCACACAATCTGGAACATCCGGAATGATAAGGTTCTGAAGAACCCACACCGTAACATTACAGACATTGAGATTCACAACAGATGGCTGAAATCTGTGAATTCAGCACTGGGACGAGATCGAATCCTCACCAATAAAATGAAATTTGGTAATCTTGCGCTGAAAAAAGATCTTGTCCTAAGAACATGGAGTGGTCTACTAATGAACGAAGACACTCTGCCGGATGATTGGACCTACACAGTGGGGGTTTTAGTGGGTATACAGCCATTGAAATTGAATGACTCAAGAAATGGGATAGGATAAATTTACTAGGCTGGAGTCCCACACTCTGGTAATTGTGCGTAATGGCATTTCCTCCCTGGACAACTTTCCCGGCATTAACTAGAACTTCCTAGTAGACCCAGCGGATGACTTTTGGAATGCTTCTGCAGACTGAATTTCATTATCCCAAACGCTCCAAATATATATATATATATATATATATTAAGAAAGGCTCGGGATCTTCCGCATTATCCTTGAATCAATGCATAGTAAGTAATTGGGTCAATAATGAAAATAAATGAAACCCGGAGAAAGTCATGGCACCGGTATGGCATAGCAACGATGAAGGCCATTTTAGGACTCACCAAATCAGGTGCAGTTGGTTATTTGTTTGGCTGTAGCACCAAAGCAGCACACCTGTACATGCCTCGTATCAAACAAATGTTTGTGGGATGCTTCTATGACAATCTAGGGGTGAATTGCCTTGAATCAGACTGTCTTGAAAGACAGTAAGTAATATCTGGCACAGGCCCAAAAAATAACTGTTTAAACCATTTAGAAAACATTTGTTTACTGTTTACGGGGTTCTGTCAACTAAACGGTAAATATAAACGGGTTTTCCGTTTATAAACGGAAACGGTTGGAGCCTTAATCCACGTGCACTGTCAAACAAGTTAATCCGCGCAGGCACAAGTTAATTTGGCAAGTGCAAAGTTAATCCTTGTGAAAATTAAAAAATAAGTACAAAGTGCACACATTTGCCAGTGGAACTGCAGTAGCACGGGTCATAATGCATTACCTTGCTTGTCAAGGTCTCTCCACCCTCACAACTGTTGCACTTTTCAACCAACCCGAGTTCTTCCGCATTCGGAGTCCTTCTGAGGAACGTGCTTAACAACACACGAGCAGCAGGCCTTTAAATATATTGTGTACGGTGCATTAGCCCTCAAGAAAGGTATTTCCCGACGAAGTCAGGTCTTCTAGTAACCTACTAATGTATAATGAGCATAATGCATAGCATCTGGGTGTCCACCAAAGTGCAGATTGCCACTGTACAAGCATCCAATAAGGCATGATGTCCATAATGCATAGGAATTTGGGGGGAAAGTATGCTATTCATTATGACCCGTGCTACTGTAGTCCGAAGGTCATCTGACTTTCGCATACCATCGGTCATATAAGACATTTGACAAATCCCTACTGGTCCGAAGTGGTGTAAGCTGTCCAGACCCGTCCCACACAACCCGATCCCGAACAATATTACTAACCGGAGTGGGGCCTGGGCAATGGCCCGAACACCTATCCAACAACAACAACAACAACCATGCCCCCGCCCCCGATAGTTATAAACTCCCGAACCACCGTAGATTAGCCTCTACAACCCTGATATATCGATCCGCCGCCCTTACCCCCATCTACCTTCAAATCTCGTCCATCCTACCCACCATCTTGTTTTTTAAACCCGCTTTTTGTTTTTCACAATCTCCGTCCGCTCCTAGGGCTGCCGCCCGTGCCCGTCACGTCAACGGCCGTCGATTTCACGGCTGATCGACGGGCACGGCCCGTGGCTCGACGGCCCGTCGATGAGTTTTCCAGATCTCCAACGGGACGGCACGGTAGACGGCACGGCCGTAACGGGTGGACGGGTTGAGAACGCACTTGAAATCTCGATTTCCTACGCAATTCGGGATGTCCCATGAATATTAGCTTCTAGTGGAAGCTCTCTGGGGTTGAAAATATAACTCATCGAATTTTCAGGGGGCAAACCAACTTACGGGAACCCGCGAGACTGAAGATTAACTTCGGGGTTAACTTCGAGTAGGTTTATAACACTCTCCTATTCTTGAAATGCCGCCTTTGAGCAACCTTTGAGTGACAAGTCCTTCAGAAAAGATGTAAAAATTCGCGAAAGAGGTGAGTGGATGAGTTCCGAAAGGAGAAATGTCGTTCGGCAATGCCCGGTGGATGGTCATCGAGTAGACATGCTGGGCCACAAGGCATAGGCAGGGCAGAAAATTATCGCGAGGCGTTGGTGAGGTGACGAAGAAGCTCTCCTTTATAGGTTTCGAGGCAAATTAAAGGGGGAATTGCAGACTTTGGAGGTAGCCGTCAAACGGCCGTGACGGCCGTTTTTCAAAGGCAAAAAACGGCTCGTACCCGTGCCGTGCCCGTGCCGTCGTTGAGGGTTGAAAATCTTCGACGGAACGGGCACGGCACCCGTTCGACGGGTGCCGTGGAGCTGTGCCCACGGTCACGGGCGGCAGCCCTATCCGCTCCTCTCGTTTCTTGCACAAATTCAACCAACATGCACAACCCACTCCCTCAGAAGAACCTCTTGATAAAACCTCCATAATTTCTTGCCACTCACTGTACACACCACCCAGTTATGGACCTAGATCCCCCCAAAACTCCCCCTCCCTTCCGTGGTCGTGTAGCCCGTACCTTGCTTGCTGGAGCCTCAACTTTTTTTTCTTCTTTTCGCGGAAGGTCATTATTATTGAAAATTGCAATAAATTGCCAGCACTGGCCCTCGTGAGATTAAATTGACACAGCGAACAGGATGGCCAGGATGTGATAGCGATGAGCGTGGATCTGCGCCTTCTTGATGCGCCCCGAAAGATTAAATAAATGAATAATCAGCGAGTCTGTAAGCGACATCGAGGGACGTGCACGAGCACTCGCCACGGGGAACGGAAAGTCTGCGGCGCGGAGCGATAGGCTGGATCGCCTGCCATCCGCCGGGAGCGGATGGATGGCCTCTGGCCGACAGAGGCCTTGGCTCTCCGGGGAGCCTTCAGTGAGCCGGTGGAATGCGCCGCAGGCATTCACCTGTGGCGTGGGAATCTGGATGGGTTCGGCAATGCTCGCACTGGCAGGGCTTGCCTTCGGCCGGTTCGCAAGGGAGCCAAGCCCACGACCCACAGGAATCATATCTAATCTAATCACGCTCTCCGAACTCAGCGCAGTCTGACTCAGCCACGCAAGTCTCACAGCTCTCACTGCCTTTTGGAATCGGTGTCCCTCTTTAGACAATCGCTACAACAGGTCAAACTCGCACCTCGTTCACTGAACTGCGCTTGCACCTAAGTATCCCAACACTCCAATACGACAGGCTCAGGCGGATCGGCATCCATCATGGCTCTAAATCCTATACCAACACGCTCGTAAGCTGTTGCACAATCGCTGTCGTCTTTATTCACTCAGGATTTCTGGTCCAGGAAAAGCGTGCAGATATCCGGTCAGTCCACAACATCTTGAGCCATAAGGATCTGACTTACGCCATGGTCCCTTTCAGCTATAGCTACGACGGCACTAACACAAAGGACGAAGCGTCTCCGGCTTGAGATCAGGTTGGACGGCACAACATTCAGGGACCAAAAATTCGAGGATAAGCACTCTCCTGCGCAGTGCCAACTAGCTTTCCATCCTCCGTAGTGAGTGCTACGTAATCCTGAACGCTGGATGCCGTTGATTTTGTAGCTCTATTGACGACGGCCATATCCTATGCGTGCAACTCGTCAAAAAGAATACCATAACAAGGAAGACCAGCATCTTGTCTCAGGTGGAATTCACTGTTCAAAAGGCCACAGACATCCTGGGGAATCGTACGGAAATTGACGGTATGCTCCTTTTTTTGGGCTCTTACTCGAGTTCAATGAGGTCCGGTAGACCACCTTTACTTCTTCGACGCGCTGGCAGAATTTCGACTGAGCTTCAGTATGGTGCGTGGTATGGAATCCCATTTACCTCACGGATTCTTGACTGAAAACGCCAGAAACAACACGCAGTCGAAGATCTGGTCCGTGCGGGACTCAATGTGGCTAGCAACTTGAAGAGCATCCTGGATCGCCTGGGGGGATTTTCCAAATTTGTTGACACACTTCTTGCATTTGGTGTTGCCGCAAGCGAGGTCAGTCAGTTGTGCGGCGCTCATTACAAGGTCAATAACACTCCTGGAACAGGCCAACCCATTTGCCAAAGCGGTTCTTGCCAGTGTCGAGCAATTAAACAAGGTAGTATCGTGTTTCGTGAATTGACTCTACTGCTGATGGAGCCACTGTCCAGATGCTGCAGGCACACGACAAATGTGACAAGGATGTCCGCGCTCTGCTTGAAGACATGGCCGATTCCTTAGACTGCATCGCCGATGTGCGGCAGTTCGTCAGATTGGGCCAACTGAAGCGGGCGCTTGGAGAGATTGATCCTCTCATGCGCGAGTCCGTGAATTTCCTCGCACGATACAGCTCTCAGTCCCGTGGTTGTGCGTTCCACCCGTTTTTCCAGTTCGTGATTCTGAGCGAATTATGTAGCGAAAATCATCGCCTTTGTGACGTTCAGCGCCGAGACAAGAAATGAACTTGATACCCTGACCGGAAGCTTTCTTTCATTCAAGCGAAAATTCGACAGGGGTTTGGCCGTGCAATCAGGCATGGCTATAATGGAAGTTCGCCGTACAGCGGCAGCGATGGAGGCACAGCTTAAATCTTTGCTGGATGAGTCAGGTAAGCAGCTCGACTCGCTGAAATCGTGCACCGCCCAAACAGTATTCTAGCTCTCCGACGAGAAGACAATGTTCTGCAGAGACTGAGGTCAGATAGCTCAAATACCACCCAGCGCCATAACAGGTGTATGGAGGGCACCCGAGTCGACATCTTGAGCACCGTCGATGAATGGGTTAGCGATTTACATGGCCCCAATATCTTTTGGCTCCATGGCCATCCTGGCACAGGGAAATCTGCTATTGCAACCACCGTCAGGGCTCGTCTATTGGAAGCCGGGCGCCTGGGTTCTAGCTTCTTCTTCAGACGCGAAGATCTCGCATCCCAAACCCCAGAAGCTCTGTGGTGCTCAGTCGCGTATGACCTGGCACAGAAATACCCTTCTATGCGCCACGTCGTGGTTGAGAAATTAACATCGCGGGAAGTTGATCCTGATGTGACTGGGCACTACGAAATATTTAACGAACTCATCGCAACCCCTCTTGGAGGTCCTCTTGTGGTTGCTCCAGGGAGCCTTCCTGTCATAGTCATTGATGCACTCGATGAGTGCGGCGGACTCGAAGAGGCTCGATCGTATCAGGAAAAGGTTCTGCGTGCACTCGCCCACTGGCAGTCGGTTCCATCGCAGTTCAAGATATTCGTGACCAGCCGCAATGAGGGGAACATCGGATCTGTTCTAGGGTCAGGCCAATCATGCTGCAGGGTTCTTGAAGTCGGTGACTCTGTCACTCGACACTCGTCGATGGACATCGAGAACTATCTCAGGCACGGCTTTGACAAGATTCTCGAGGATTTTACCACAATCCCGCCTCCATGGCCATCGGGTTCAGAATTAAAAATGCTTACCGATGCTGCTGCAGGATTATTCATCTGGGCCAGCACAGTGCTAAAAATTGTTGCCGCTGGCCAGCCGAAACGCGAACTGAATGCAATACTGGACATGATTCGCACAGGGAATGTGATTGGCGAGATGGGTCGCTTGGGGCAGCTATATCAAGGGCTTCTCACATCAAAGTTCCGCACACCGAGCCATATCTCCCTCTTCAAAGAGGTTTCGGGCGCCGTGATTGCAGCCCGCATTCCACTTTCCTCTCAGGATTTGGTAGAGCTTCTCCGGACGCTAACTTCTACAGACATCGAGTTTGTATGCAAACAATTGAGTTCCGTCTTGGACAACCATTCTGGTCTACGATTCCTCCATCAGTCATTCGTTGATTTTCTGGTGAAGCCCTCAGTCGATCCCAATTTCCACTACAATGGACCGGATCATGAGCTACAACTTGCATCTGCCTGTCTTTCAACCATGGAACACAACCTGCACTTCAACATGGGAAATTGCACAACATCATACCTCCGAAACTCCGATATACCTGATCTTGCCGGTACAATTCCTGCCTATTTGTACTACAGCTGCCGCTTTTGGGCCTCTCATATCAGGAACATTGCACCAACCCAGAAGTTGCGGGAACAAATGCGCAATTTCATGCAGCTGCACTTATTGTATTGGATCGAAGTTCTCAGTATCCGAGGTACAGTGGGAGCTGCCACTGAATCTTTGGAGTCGCTACTAGGATGGAACTTGGTGCGAGACTTGAATTTCTGAGTTTGAACATGAACCTTACCAAATGGAAGGACAATGATGAGCTGAAGAAGCAAACAAGGGATGCTTTGTCATTTCTTCGTTCCTTTGCAACCCCAATTCGTTCAGCCGTACCCCACATTTATTTGTCGGCATTGGCTTTATCCCCGAGGACATCCATGATACGGAAAAACTATCTAGGGAAGATTCAGGGGCTCATCGAAATCAAAACCGGAGCAAATGAAGGCTGGAATGTGTTGCAGGGCATCTTGGAAGGCCATACAGGTTTTGTTGTGTCTGTTGCCTTCTCGCCCGATGGTCGGCGCATTGTTTCGGGCTCCGGCGACCACACCATTCGCATATGGGATGCAGATACCCAGATGCAGGTTGGAGAAGCACTCCAGGGCCACTCGGATTCTGTTTGGTCTGTTGCCTTCTCGTCCGATGGCCGGTGCATCGTTTCGGGCTCCGGTGACCACACCATTCGCATCTGGGATGCAGATACCCAGATGCAGGCTGGGGAAGCGCTCCATGGCCACTCAGGTTCTGTTTCGTCTGTCGCCTTCTTGCTCGATGGCCGTCGCATCGTTTCGGGCTCCGAAGACCACACCATTCGCATTTGGGATGTAGATACCCAGATGCAGGTTGGGGAAGCGCTCCAGGGTCACTCGGATTCTGTTTGGTCTGTTGCCTTCTCGCCCGATGGCCGGCACATCGTTTCTGGCTCCCACGACCACACCATTCGGATCTGGGATGCAGATACGCAGATGCAGGTTGGAGAACCGCTCCAGGGCCACTCGGGTTCTGTTTGGTCTGTTGCGTTCTCGGCCGACGGCCGGCGCATCGTTTCTGGCTACCACGACCGCACCATTCGCATCTGGGATGCAGATACCCAGATGCAAGTTGGGGAAGTGCTCCAGGGCCACTCGGATTCTGTTTGGTCTGTTGCCTTCTCGCCCGATGGCCGGCGCATCGTTTCGGGCTCCCGCGACCACACCATTCGCATCTGGGATGCAGATACCCAGATGCAGGTTGGGGAAGCGCTCCAGGGCCACTCGGATTCTGTTTGGTCTGTCACTGTCTCGCCCGATGGCCAGCGCATCGTTTCTGGCTCCCACGACCACACCATTCGCATCTGGGATGCAGATACACAGATGCAGGTTGGGGAAGCGCTCCAGGGCCACTCGGGTTCTGTTTGGTCTGTCACCTTCTCGCCCGATGGCCGGTGCATCGTTTCGGGCTCCGGGGACCACACCATTCACATCTGGGATGCAGATACCCAGATGCAGGTTGGGGAAGTGCTCCAGGGCCACTCGGGTTCTGTTTGGTCTGTCGCCTTCTCATCTGATGGCCGGCGCATCGTTTCGGGCTCCCGCGATCACACCATTCGCATTTGGGATGTAGATACCCAGATGCAGGTTGGGGAAGCACTCCAGGGCCACTCGGATGCTGTTTGGTCTGCTGCCTTCTCGACCGACGGCCGGCGCATCGTTTCGGGCTCCGAAGATCACACCATTCGGATCTGGGATGCAGATACGCAGATGCAGGTTGGGGAAGCACTCCAGGGCCACTGGGGTTCTGTTTCGTCTGTCGCCTTCTCGCCCGATGGCCAGCGCATCGTTTCTGGCTCCGAAGACCACACCGTTCGCATCTGGGATGCAGATACCCAGATGCAGGTTGGGGAAGCGCTCCAGGGCCACTCGGATTCTGTTTGGTCTGTTGCCTTCTCACCCGATGGCCTGCACATCGTTTCAGGCTCCGAGGACCACACTATTTACATATGGGATCCAGATACCCAGATGCAGGTTGGGGAAGCGCTCCAGGGCCACTCGGGTTCTTTTTTGTCTGTCGCCTTCTCGCCCGATGGCCGGCACATCGTTTCAGGCTCCCGCAACCACACCATTCGCATCTGGGATGCCGATACCCAGATGCAGGTTGGGGAAGCGCTCCAGGGCCACTCGGATTCTGTTTGGTCTGTTGCCTTCTCACCCGATGGCCGGCGCATCGTTTCGGGCTCCCGTGACCACACCATTCGCATCTGGGATGCAGATACCCAGATGCAGGCTGGGGATGCGCTCCAGGGCCACTCGGATTCTGTTTGGTCTGTCGCCTTCCCGCCCGATGGCCAGCCATCGTTTCGGGCCCTGAAGACCACACCATTCGCATCTGGGAAGACAGCAAACACCAAGTAATTCACAATGGCATGTATTGTCCCATTCTTCTCTCATATGTTTGGTATTTATCTGTTGAAAATCCAGAAACAGTTCTGCAACCTGATCACATCTCTTTGCTAAACCCTGGGAAATCCTACCTTTCGTCGTCAGTCACAGTTCGCTCCGATAGTTGGCTTGTTGGTCCTCATGGAGAGTTTCTCCTTTGGATTCCCCCTCACTTAATCTTGCGCTTGCCTCGATGTCGCCTTCTGGGTTCGATCTCTTCTCGTGGTCCCCTGTTTACTTTCGATACTTCCTATTTTTTCCATGGCCAACAATGGACAAGATGCGTGATGGCGTAGTCAACTCCGGAGGTCGGCCGGGTGCACGTGCCGACCAAACATGGTAACACCGCCACGATCATTTTCCTTCCTCTCATTCGCCGCATTATTTCACGCATTTCTACGTTGAACAACTGTTCGAGCCCGTCATGCTCTTCTGATGTCACTCACGGATACATGGACGACTTTCGACATGCCACGCTGCTGCCACGTTCGCTGTCGGCCATCATGTTATCCTATGCGCTTGCTCTTGTTTGATGACTTTCGGAGCTCTTGAAACATGGTCGGGTTGATTATATATTGTACTCACATTTCATTTAGCTACTGTCTTTCACTCTCACACATTACAAAGTCTTTACATTTTTTAATGAGGTCCGAGTACGTAATTAAGTCTGTCAAATATTATTCCTTCAGGAAGCATCAGTAAAACTGCACCCTTGCCTTAGACATTTTTGTCTTGGTAAGCCCATCTTTGGGCATCTTTGTCTTTGGGAGGGCATCTTTCATCTTGGGAAGCACATCTGGAAAATAGCACATTACTATAGGGTGTCATATAGACTCTGATGGTAGGGCTGCTACCCGTGCACAAATGGGCATGGCCGTGGAATTGACGAGTCCCACATAGGCAAACCCGTACCGTGTCCGTGCTTTTGGGTCTAGGTCAGAATCTCAGACGGAACAGCACGGTTGACGGCACGGTCATAAACAGTAGTACGTTTCACAGACACAAAAAAACTGAATTCAAAAGATTTAAAACATCGTGAACCACCCCAATCTCCTGGACAACATTGTGAGTGAGGCGAAGACGCTGATTGACCATCATGAGTGTTCTGATGGTCTCGGGCATCAAACTAGCCCGCCTGAGTGAGGTGGTATCCCAACTGCCCGAGAAAATGTGCTCTACGGCGACATCAGCAACTTGACAAGTTCTTTTTTCGGATCTTATTCATCTTTCTAAGAGGCAAAAGAGACAAAGGTAAACACCACCGACATACCCTTCTTATCCCTCTTTGGACCAGATGAAGTTGTACCAGAGGTACCCAGTATGCAAGAGGATTACGGTTTCGACCCTCTGAGATATGCACTGTCCTGGGATGGGCACAATATGGTGGCTGTGATTTACCATGACAATACCTACTTGGCGCCCGAAGCGCGCCAGAGATCAAGGGGATGGTTTATACAGCTTGATGGCAACATTACTGCGAGGTTAGGTCTCCGTGACACACAAATACTGTGATAACTCTGTATATAAATGACATATCCCTCCTGGACCTGTATCCATTTCCCAATTCTGATCAATCAAATGTGAACATCAGCCTCTTGTCTTTGCACTAAGTATGCAATTTTCTACATGTCCATTGGGAAAATCACTTGTTCTAATTTGGAATGTGAGTGCCATGTGGTGGTTCCTCTATTGGAATAACCTATTTGGAACAGGAGAGTTAATGAGTTGTATGTCATCTACGATTGAGAAGCAGACCTACAGGTGTTGAACTACGCATGAGTAGCAGTGCTGATGCAGTCCGTGCAATCCGGCAACTTCGGGAACATTCCGAAGAGTCAGTGTATGCACTGACCGACACCCGACTTGCTCAGTCAGCCACTGAGTAAGCCATGGACAAGTAGTTAGTAGAATTTTCTAGATACATTGTTGTGTAGTATAAATACTGGGCACTCATGCCCGTAACAATTATCCTCTTATTTTTGTCTCTCTCACACGGTTTGAGTCTCGGGAGTTAGCCCTGTGCGCACTCCATTCCCAACTCTATTCTACAACAACAGGTCTTGTGGTGGTGCCGGTAGCCTGCGGAGGTGGGAGTGGAGTGATGTAGTGGCAGGCAGCAGGGGATCCATTGAAACAGTGCACTCTGGTGCAGCCATGAAATTGAAATCTCTAAAATAGTGAGCTCGGAAAATGTGAGAGCAAGTCTGAGCAAACCCAAGAACTCAACCAACTCAACACCAACCTAACTCAACTAAATCTCAAAAATCTCAAAATCTTGTGCTGACACCCTAAAATAAGTCCCAGGGAACTTAAAAGAGAGATGCTACCCATAGGTTGTATTTGCTCGGGGGACAGTAGGGGAGTTTTACTTGCCCTTCAAGAAAGTGTACACAATTCAAAACAGTCTTGCGGGAGAGCAATCAAATCTTAAATGAGTGCACTTGCATGCAAGAGTTTTTATATATCTTTTTCTATCTTTTAAACCAAAATCCAAGGAAAAGGTGGGTGGCTTCAAGAACAGACCCACAACCTTCCGAGCTCTACAGCTCCAAGGTAGGTATGTGTAATCCGAACTGAGCGACCTGAGCATATGGCTACTAAGGACAGCAAGTGTAAACTGACCCCGAGCTCAAAGCTACCAGGGAGAACAGCTATGAGCATGTGACACTGGCTTTTTATATATAATAAAAAGTACCAGGCAAGACAGAACTCCGAGCTCCTGCTCCCAGGAGTTGAAATGCAACTGTGCTGCTTCTAGCGTTCACTTGAAATGGATGCAGCCTGGATCGCAAGATAATTCTGTTCAAATCATTATTGATGCCAAGGCAGACCAAAGTAGCCCAAGCAGCAGCAATAAGGTGTTTCATAATTAGATTTTTGACCCCAACTTGTGCCGCAACTCGGACCCCAACTTGAGGTCAAGTTGGGGCACCAAATAGTTCAGGAAACGAAGTTGGATGTCAAATCGCGCCTATACCCACGATCTGACATCCAACTTTGACCCCAACTTTGACCCCAACTTCGTGCCCCAACTTCAGCTAATCTCGGTCCCTCAGCCTTTACCGCTGCAATCACTTGGGGGTAGAGGCCATGGCTGTGCCCGGCAAGATCTTGTACTTATCGGGGTTCTTTCCTCATCCCAATTTCTTCCACAACGATGCAATAAGGTCTGTTTAATATGACAATGACAAGATCACATACCACATTGAGCTCACTTTTGACAAAGCAGACATAACACCTTCGGAGTGCTCTGCAATCAAAGACGAAGTTGCTGGTCCACTGCTCAATGTGGCATGTCATTATTTTAACCAAGTCTGTGCCTGCAAGACCAGCTGGCTGAATTTCACCGCAAAGTCAATCTGGCTAAGGTTCTTGGCAAAATGCTGGGCAAAAGAGTATTTCACACTGCATTGAGAACAAAAATCATATCTCATGCTAGACGGTGACAGGTAAGTATGGTATACTCAAATCGGACACACGAACTGACCATTCCCGGGCTATTGAACAAGGACTCAGCGGGTTCTAGGATCGGAGATATTGTTGAGCTCGGGTTCTCTTTGTGGTAGTGTTCAGAGGGCCAAGGGCCTGGGACTGGGGAAACATGGTCAAACTGGTAATGTGATCCTTGAAATTCTTAGATGGAATTATAACCAGAGTGAGTAAGCACCAGAAATAATTAGCTGCTGAACTCACGGTCTCATAACAGAACGCTCACATCGTGCGAAACATGGACAAAGGGAAGATGTCTACAATGGTCAAGTATGAGAAACCGAAGCAGATGGACATAAAGAAAGGAGTGGCTTATGAAGACAAGGACAGCAAGGATGAAATGGTCATATCAGCTAGGAAGAAACTGCAGATGATGACAATGTAGCCTGTAGGACGTGGAAGCGGTAGTCACATAGAGTAAACTAGGCAAGACTTAGAGTTAAATTGATGCATACTATTAGTGGAAGTACAAGCAAATACCATGAAAATGAGCCAGGGAACATGCAGGCAGGCAAAATCTGATCGTGCATGTATTCGAGGCCTGGGCAGTGTGGATCCAGGTGTGGATTGACAGACAGCATTCAAACGCGACTCGGCGACACTGGCCTGTGCATATGTACTTAGCCCACAGAAACACCATAGAGAGCAGAGTGAACAGTATGAAGGAAAATGCATGCCGTGGAGATCAGGAATAGGGCTTGCACCTGTCTGTAATATGCCCATGGGTGTAATGATTACGGCGTATTTTTGATATGCCAAGGGCCAACCTGTCCGTAAGGGCTTGAGCGATAACACTTGACGGGACAGGTCCCATCCATACCGCCTGTTTACGCTGTATTTATGGGTGTCTGGTATAATTTTCCTTTTGAGATTGTCCAATGTGTTTTTGGTAAGTTTCCAGCTGCAGTTCTTTTGTTCTGTACGGTCCTCGGTAGAGTCGGGCAATTGAGGTACTATATCACATGACTCGCACAGCAAGTGTCAACGCATGAGCGGCTCGGCAAACTCCGGCCGACCCCCGGCATCTCGGCACGATGCCCCGATGCAACCCGTTTACGCGTAAACGGACGGATACGGGTGCAGCGTAAACGGGCTCATCTGTGCCGTAGCCGTCCCGTTTCATGACCCACTTGGATCGTTGACGGTACGTGGGCATAACCGTTTTTATGGCCCATCAACCCGTAAAAATATGTGAGGGTGCAAGCCATAATCAAGAATGAAGAGGAGACACATTCGGCTTTCGACACTGCTCGTTTTAGGCCGAAAGCCGTCAAAAGCTGTCAAGACCAGGTGGAATAGACAGAGATAAATACAAAGAGCACAGCCATATCCGACACAGCCGCTAACGAGGTAAGGAAAAAGTGAACAAAGTATAGGGACAGCCACTAAAGAGGTCAGACACAGCCACTAATGAGACTATCTTAAAAAATCGGAGACAAGTGAAATAAGAGGAGTTTTAGCCCCTCGGAGGAATGAAACGAACGAGTATTATGTAAACATAAGTACTCATAACATAAGTACTCGTAATTATGTAACCACTCTGATCTTTCCATTGCCGGCCGTCGGTCTCCTGCCTCGACTCCTGCCACATTCCAAACTACCTCTAAAATAATTGTAGTGCAGTTCAGGCAAATAACCATATGATTTAAGTGAAATTAAGTCCACCAAAAACCATTTACAAGTTTCACGTGGTGGATCCTCAAGGCCCATCTTCACCATGGACAGCAGCATATCGCGATTATCTGCATCCCTTATGCCTTTGAATTATCAAACAGAACTTTTCACTGAATTTCAATTGGGAGTGACCAACAGATTTAGATTGCTCACGCAGGAAAGCCGTATGGCCATATTACAGCTGCATTTTGGACCGCACCATACCGTCAAGCTCCTGGAATTGAACTGGATGGTATGGTATACAGTACAGGTTAGTGTCCAATGACCCGTAGAATGTATGGCCTAAGGCTCCAACCATTTCGTTTCTGTTTGTGAAATTGGACAAAACAAACAGAAATGGTATGGAAACAGTTTTAAACCATTTTACAGCTCTTACCCTAACTTAGGGCGCGGACGATTTGTTTTTTCCATTTTGGTTGATTGTTTTGCGTAATCGCGTGTTCCGGCCTCAGTTCGGGTCGGATTACCTCGAGACATGGCCCATTCGATTTGGTTTCAAAATACGCAGCGCATGGTCTCCTCAGAATTTCTCCGGGGTCCTGGTGCGAGTTTCTGGCACAGGTACACCGTTTTTGCAGCATTTCCTCGCAGATCACCTCTAACATTGGTTCTGGTGCCCCAAGGGGCATAGATTTTTGGTATGATGGATTTTTGGGTGTTCCTAGCACATGGAATACTCGGATAGCCCAAACTCCATGAAGTTCCAATGCATTGTAGATTATAGCCAGCAGCATATCAGTAAAAAATACTCTACCCATAAGCCTGCTGTTTCAAGGATTTCTGCGCACCTGGGCATCTACCCTGCAACTAGGACCTACCCTGAAATATTTTTCCTGGATCTACACACTCCGAATCCACCAGGAATGACGGATTGAGTCACCACCACAGTCTGGGGGAGTGATGTATCAGATTCCGCTAGAAAGAGAAGTGCAGTGATGTAAAAAAACCGCTCATTAGAGATGTAAAATGATACATCACCTCAGAGGCGGTTCCTAATCGGGAAGCCGCGGAAAATAAAAGAAACAGAGGGCGAGGTTCGAACCAAAAGATGGATCATATATTATATAATATGCACACAACATAACCAACTGAGCTAAGCAGAACATGCTAAGGATATAAAAGTAATACAATAGTAGATGCGTTCTAGGGTGCATAATAAGCTTAAACACCCACCTTACAAGGGCTAGGGCAAGCAGCTTGCCCTAGCCCGGGGAACAATCAATTTTCAGTGGTGGCCAGGTTCCCTGTCAATTGCCTTTTCTGGAAGCCCAACAGAAATAAATTCACCACGGAGTCAAAACACCACCAAGATTGGCTCAAATGTGCTCCAATTGTTCACAGGATAGATGCCCTCCATTCAGAGGTCTTGGGCTATGGGAAGGCCCTCCGACAGAACGGCTGCTGGGCCAAAAGCTCTAAGGTGGCCAGGTTCCCAGCGCCTGATAGTAAGTTCTGTAAACAGTTTTCGAATGGTATTTTTCAGGCGGTAAATTTCGGGGACATTCTAAAGAGATTCTCCAGCTGGAATTGACATATTTTTGCCTCTCACTGATGCATATGCATTTCTCTCATGTTTCCTATGTATTTTGAATAAACCTGAACCACAAAAGCTGGTGTCGGAAGACAAGAAGAAATGTCCAAGTTTGGCGGGATGCGGGAACTGCCAGAAGCGATCAGCCACGTGAGTTCACATCCAAATAGGGATTAGGAGCCAGCAACAGGAACCATACACCTGTTAGGCCTTCAGGCCATCAGGTCTTATCCATTCTCACTCAGGATCCTTGGAATATGCCCAAGCTAGCCATTTGGGACCTTGAAAACTACAACTGAGCCTGCTGGCTCTCATCCCATCTGAGGGATTATTTTGAAACCATTTATACTGTTTTAAAACTGTTTATAAACAGTTTGCCAGATCTGACAAACTAAACGGAAGTAAAAACAGTTTTTACTGTTTGAAAATGTCTACAAATGGAAATGGTTGGAGCCTTAGGAGAACTAATGCTTGTTCGAAAAATGTCTATAGTATCCACAGACTTTACAGTATTGAACAATGGCAGAAGGCACCACCCGCTTGCCAAGACTATTCTTTATTCATCTTGATGGGAAAGGAAACCGTGCTGTAAGATTGACTCCCAGGGTACGTGAGCTGGAAAAATGGTCAGAGATGTCTATATCAGATGGGAACACACAGATACAGCACCGCGATGGAGGGGCGGCTTTACTATGATGATAGCACAGCCCAGAAGACATAGGCTTGCATATGTGTCACCCAAGGAAGGGGAGTATCACTGATGCGATGTGAACTGACCAGCAATGAGACAGGGTTCAAACAGTGTTGAAGAGCATTGGAAAAATGCTGTTAGAGAGTTTCAGACAGAGGCAGATAGTTGCAACGTGCGAAGTGACAGGATAGCAGGGTATGACATAGATGTTGAGGAGGTTCTATCAAAAATCTGCCGAGGTTGCGAGCGGGACAGTAGCCATCCCTGCCTGGCCTCGTATGCAAACCTTTCACCGAGATCATCTCAAAGGAAAGGTTGAGACGATGAGAGTGTGCCATACATAAGGATTGAGCTGAGGAGTGTCAGGGCTGGAGCTTGGCAGATCTTGGAGATGCAGAGAACCTGCTCCACATATGTGATGAAGCAGACGGGCAGTGCGCCACAGCAGATAGCACGAACAAGCAAGGATCACGGAAAGGCAGTACAAGAAGCAGAGGTGCTTGGAGCTCTGGGAACCGAGAGTGATGTGTGCTACGGCCCACAAAGTCCGCAGCAAAACCAACGGCACAGCGACGCAACAGCAAGAAGCACTGGGTGTTGGAATATTAAAGCTGCAGTGTATTGGTCAACACTCCGGGCATTTTATTCTAGCATTTTCTCTCTCCCAATTGCTGACTGAGAGCTTACTTACTCTGTAGTAGTGTTGTCCAAGTATGATATGAATACGAAAAATCACATATCATATCATATGCATATCATATCACCATCCTCGGGCCGTATCATATCTGTATTATATCTTCTGGATATTTATTCTGCTATATCTGATATGAGATGAATACGATATGATTATTTGTGAATATTTATGACTTCCAGGTAGTTCGACCCACACTGAGCCCTGACTTCAACCATTCCCATGCTACCTACCTACCTACCTTTGTGATGATACACATAGAGGAGTTTTCAGGACTCCTTTATGTTCGATTGCCCTTCAAGATGTGTTTCATATCACTTTCATGCTTGAAAAAAGGTGCTCCACAGCAATGCTAACCCCAGGAATGGCAAGAATATCCCTTGCTATGTGTAGTACAGTACAGTCCACATTGGGCCCTTGTTTTGCTAGTGCACAGATTGAGCTATCACAAGTACAAGTATTGAAACACAACAGCATACCTTACACTGTCCGAGTGGGTTGTCAAATCTGGGCTCAACTGGAGAAATTCAACCCAAGTACATCTTGACTTCATCCATACCCACAAACAACATTGATTTCTTCCTCTCAGCATGGCCCTGCATCTCCATGCAGAGGAGATAAACAGTGACAGAATTAGGTGTTGAATTGTTCCAGTGCAAAGGTTTGACTGGAAGCCCAGAATATGAAAGAAATATGATGATATCCTGCCTGGCATATCATATTATATGCATATCATATCATATCATATTCCTCCGTATCAATATCATCTGTCTATGTCTTGAACCATATCATATCTGTATTATCTCATATTTAATCATATCATAATTGCGCCAGGGGTTGCACCCAAGGGTGACCCCCACACCTGCGTAGTCACTCGAGCTACACCGCAAATAGCAGAAAGAGCCTACGAGCTCATATGATATTAAAGCCTTATGTGCTATCTGCCGCCATTTTGGTGGCATTCACAGAACTTTCCCAACCTCGCGGTCGAAGAGGGACTTGTTGTCAAGACCGCTACACCTCCTTTCCCCGTTGCTGCCGAGGCATTGCTCCGTGCTCTCACCGCCATCTTTCTACTCAGCAATCACTTGGTGCCTGAAATCATCTCGGCAACATTGCGGCGACATCCTCGATTCCCATAGCTCTGGCTGAGGGTATGTAGGGACCATGGTGTGTACATCCTCTACCCCTCAATGTCCTCGTCCTCCCCCTCCCCCACCTGCTCCCCTTGCTGTGGAGACGACGAGCACACTGCCCCCATGCGTCAGATGATGATCCTTCGTGAACGTTATTCCGCCTCTGGACCGGGATCACGTGACCCATACGTGAATCTCGAGCCGTTTTTTATCCACAATTCTGAAAGATAGAAAATGTTCTGTACGAATAAATCTTTCAGCTGGCTTTCCGATAATATAATGGATAAGGTAGAGGCTGAAGATGCTAAATATTGAATAACTTCGCTCTCACGGAACGCAACCACATGGCAGAACAATTGGAAAGTCTGTGTACAAACTGTATCACGCAGGCCGGCAGATGCCATGTCAGTACTTTAAGAGCCAACCATCTCGACGATTGTGATTACAGCCAGTGCCAATTATGTGCAGCACTGTGTTGCAGACTCCGTCCCTCTAATTCAAGTTGTTCAACAACAAATCAATGCAAGTACTTGACGCCTCGTGATATTGAGTGCACTTCTGCCTGTTCAACATAATTGATTGTTTTGTACTTGGCCAGCGAGGACAAAATGACTCTTTTACCCTCATACAAGCTATGAATACAACAGGCCCAGAATGCCCACAGCCATATATTTCGAATAAATGATCCTTCCTTGTGATGGCGGTCAAAAAACGCACCTTAAACATGCCTGTACAACCTAACAAATCTCGATTTTGTACAGAGGGCCCTCCTGGTTCACGGGAGGGTTTTGGGGACATGGTACCTCCCTCTCATCAGTGCCTGCCGGCTTCAAGTCCAGAGCGTTGCGGTAGCGTGCGCAAGCGGGTTCGGCAGGATCGGGACAGATTAGTCAGCTATTTACGTGTGTTGTAGACAGATTCCTCTTTGCTTTATCCCTTGCATCATGACATTGCGGGATTCCCTGGCGAGTACGGACAGCAGTTCTGGAGTGACTACCCCAGCATGAATTTAGCAGGAGTCAGGGTGATCCGGGGCCTAGCCCTGACTGCCCAATGCACGGCCCCTTCTGTAACAGCTCTGCTGCGCTGGCTGCTACAGTGATTGGCGAAGGGCAGCTGGGTACCTCTGAGTCCCCTAATATGATCACCTCAGACCGTGATTCACCATGGTTGGCTCCAACCTCTGTGGAGAGTGACGAGCTAAGGGGAGAATTGACTGACCATACTGCAGATGGTACTTGTATACAATTAAATGGGATTGCGGGAAATGTTGAGAGGACGCAAGATACCTGCTCATACAATTTAAATGAGACAGCAAATACTACAAATTTACCTATGGATACAGATAATACACTTGACCAGGAACTACCACACGAGTATTCGCCGAGTCATAAAGACTCTCCTGACCTTCATGATAAAGTCAACAGCTGGGAAGCTGAGAACCTGGCAAAGAAAAAGACATAAACCGCGGAGATTGCTCAAATCAGGCAAGTTCACTCGAGCAAATCTAACTATTGGTTTACTTAATATCGCTGGCCATGATGTGAATATGTCCATGCACAATAGGAACCATAAATTCAAATTCCTCAAGCAAACTATTGACAAAAATCACCTTGGGGTCCTGGGAATACAAGAAACACATTTTGACCCCGTATCGGCAACCCAGTTTGACAATGTATTCAGTCGCTGGTTCAAACTCTACTATTCGGCACACCCTGAAAAGCCTTGCTCTACAGCTGGAGTTGCATTCGTACTCAACAAGAAATTTGTAGAAATTGTAGACACAGAAAATATACGTGAATACGAGCTAATCCCCGGATGTGCCTCGATGATTGTCATTCCGTGGCACAAGGGGGAATCACTGAACATTCTAAACATATATGCTCCGAACCAACCAGAGGAGAGGGATAAAATGTGGAAACAACTTCGGAAAAAATGGGCCGAAGACCCACACCTCCCATTCCCAACCATTGTATTAGGGGACTGGAACTTTTTTGAAAATCTGATGGACAGGAATTCCTGGACTACTGAGACTGTCCCAGAAAGCTTTAAAATGTTTAAAGATTTGCTGTGCCTACTCGATGGCTGGCGCGCAACATTTCCGCATGCTCGAGACTATACACGTGTCCAACACAGAAAGGATAGGCATACAAACGCCCACTCCCGCCTAGATCAGATTGAGGTCGTTAACCAGCAATTTAAAATATACAGAGGATGGGAAATTAAACATTGTGCAGTTAAGAGTGACCACAGACTGGTATTGACCCAATTGACATGCAGACCTGATGAACAACCTGGCCATGGACGCTGGAGCATGCCATTGTATTTACTGAAGACCTGTAAGTTCATGAAACGAGTTCAGGATTTAGCCGTTCAGCTCCTGAAGGATCTTCAAGATCTACAACCTTCAGAGTGTGACCCAACAAACAAAATTCAAACACTGTGGGCAAAAATTCAAGATTGACATCACAAGCTACGGGAAACACTGCTCACAATACATCACAAATGAGACAACTCGTCGAGTAAGAACCTGGAAAACTCAGTTAAATATTGTGTTACACAATGAAGATATGCTGTTGGAAGACAGATCTTTAGCTGCTTAACTGCTGGATAAAAAAATTACTGACAGCCTGAGAGAGGAGCCTGAAAGAAAGAAGGCATTGTTGGAAGTACGCTATGATGTCAAAGGTGAAACTTTACGCACAACTTCTTGGACCCATTCAGCCAAAGGCAGCCATGTCAAGGATTCAATATACAAATTCAGAGTCCAAGATACAACAAATCGTGAGACACCACACTACGAAACTCGGCCAAAGTGCATGGCACAGATGGCAAGAGAATATCATAATTCCATCCAAGAAAAGGACATGCCAGATGAGTATGGCAGAGTTATGGCAACTGAAATAACACTCGAGAAATGTAAATCCCGCTTGTCTGAGAGTGGATTCAACGAGATGGACAAAGAACTAACAGTAGATGACCTTGAAGAGGCGCTCAAATTCTCGAGTAATGGGAAGGCTCCTGGAATCGATGGCATTCCATAGGAATTCTACAAAATCCTGGACATCTTATTCCGACGAAGCAAGGGAAGCGACCAGGAAATGTTCGACATATTGGGTTTCCTTCGGAAACTTTATGAAGATATTGAAAAATACGGCATTGTGGACGGCTCACATTTCAATGCCAGGTGGCTTTGCCCCGTCTTTGAAAAGGGAGATCAATCACTGATCAGTAACTATCGACCAATAACCCTCCTGAACTGTGATTACAAATTAATGACGAAAACATATTCATTGCGGTTAATGAAAGTTGCTCCAACTCTTGTACATCCCAACCAGGCTGGATTTATGAAAGGGAGAAAGATTGAGGATCAGGTGAAACTTGCAAAATTCCTCCTGAACTATGCAGAAGCCACTGAGGAGGATGGAATAATAGTCGCTCTGGATCAGGAAAAAGCTTATGACAGAATAAATCATAATTACCTGCTGAGGGTTCTTCAACACATGGGATTTCCCCCAAAATTCTGCAACACAATCAAATTCTTTTATACCAATGCTGAGACAATCATGATGATCAATGGAGAAATGAGTGAACCATTCTTAGTTACTCGTGGTGTCAGACAAGGGGACCCACTCTCATGCCTATTATTTAACCTGGCTATCGAACCTCTAGCGTGTCTAATCCGAAATTCAGACCTAAAAGGGGTCAAAATACCTGGAAAAGACGAAGATCTTATGCTTTCACTCTTTGCAGATGATACAACAGTGTACCTGTCATCTGAGGATTCACTAGAAATGCTTTGGGAAATTCTGAGCCTGTGGTGTGCAGCCTCAACAGCGAAATTTAATGAACACAAAACTGTCCTGTTACCCTTTGGCCGAACCTCATATCGTGTCAATGTGATACTAGAGAGATGTTTAAATAATAAAATGTGAATTGGAGCCATTGAAGAGAGCCTCACAATAATTCCAGATGGCCAGACTTGTCGTATGCTAGGTGCTTGGATTGGAAATAAGGCACCATATATCACACCATGGCCTTCAGTGCTTGAAAAAATTACAAAAGACCTTGAAAGGTGGAAGGCATCAGCACCAACTTTGGAAGGCAAACGACATATCATAAACATGGTAATTGGTGGCAGAACACAATATTTGACCAGAGTACAGGGCATGCCAAAGGACGTCGAAGATACTCTGAACAAGGCTGAACAGGTCTTTCTATGGGATGGAAAGAAAGCCAGAGTTGCCCATGAAAGTATGATTCTGGATATTTCTGAGGGAGGAGAACAAAAACTGGACATAACTGCCCGAAATGAAGCAATTGATCTATGGAATTTAAAATCATACCTTGTACAGGGGCCAGAGCGAGCATCCTGGTGCTATTTCGTTGACTTTATCATCGCAAAATTTCTAGAGATGAGCTATCTCAAACTCCAGCCGGGACAAATTATGAATGTTTTCATACAAGATATACACGTCCCAATTTCCCAGAGAACTCCACTACCAGAGGAAATCAAGAGGATGGTTCTCATTGCGCAGAAATACAAACTGAAATTTACAGGCTTGTCAGTGAGCAACGAAGTGAAGTTAAAAAAATGCCTATTTGGAAACATCCGGCCGTTAACAGGATTCTGTACAAACAGCCCTGTCGCCGGGATGCCGCAACATGTCTTAGATTGAACCATCAAGTGCGAACAGTGGCTGATACTCTGTCTATAGCAAATCGATGAACAACTGTCATACGAAAACCACACCAGGTGAATCCCTCCGGTATCAGCCATAAGAATTGTGGATGCCCATTATGTTATCGAGACCGAACACTCGTAGACAGCATTTTGGTGAAATGGAACCCAACCATGCCAAATCTGGATTTATGTCAAGAGCTCGCTCTGACAGACGAGGAGCTGCAGTGGAATAACCAGCCTATAGAAACAGATCAAATAATGGTCTTCGACCCAAACTTTACACTGGCTGAGATGGAGAGTGGGTTCCGAATCTTTGCCTTTGAAGACCCACTCAATACGATCCCAGTGAGGAGGTATAAAATACCAGGGCTGGTTCCAAGCCTCATGACAGTATTTCTTGATGCACGGGTATCCAAACCGGGTGAATTCGATCCGAGTCTCAAAGTAATGGTCAAGACTGAGACAAATCCTGGACAGAAAAGCAAGATTCTGTATTTAACTTTTGACAGACCAGAAATACCATTAACATTTTCATCAGCGTTACTTGGAGGTCTACTGTTTATATTACAGAACACTCAGACAAATGTACTACTACTTATCTGCTCCTCCTCTGAGTTCTTGTTGCGAGCGCTCATCAAGGAGAGACAAAAATATGAGAACAGCATACTGTATGGACATGTAGGGAGGCAACGGTCACGGTCACGATGAGGTCCGTTGCGTTGCCTAAATTCCTACGGGTCACGGTCACGGCGAGGTCCGTTGCCTTCAAAAAATCGTGACATATTAGCGGGAAAAATAAAAATAAAAATAATTACGTAGGAAAAATGAATAAAAGACAAGCTATGCCATTAGATTAGCCCATAAAAGAACCGAATTCCTTGGAAAAGCAATTTACAGTGAGTTTTTGGCCTAGAAAATTGGCCCTCCGTTGCCTTTTTTGGCAACGGTCCTGGTCACGATAGGGTTCATTGCCTAAAAAATAGGCAACACCGGACATGTCATGGTCCTGCATGTCACGGTCCTGGGGGCTGTTGCCTCCCTACATGTCCGTACAGTATTAGACCCCAGATTCCGACTTCTGCGATCGAATCCGGTGCTCAGTTGAAGAAATTTCCAAATTTGCACCTTCTGACGAAACCATCTGGAGATCAATACGATCTGCAACTCTACAGCACTTGACACGAGAATTTTTATGGAAGTGCATACACAACACATTCAGAGTGGGCGATTTTTGGTACCACATTGACACACTGGAAATTAAAGGGAGATGCCATGTTTGCAGTGTTCCCGAAACATTAGAACATATTGCCTTAAAATGTGACACACCAGGCCAAAAATTGATATGGGACCTAACACGTGAAATCTGGTCCAAGAAATATGGCCGCTTCCTGGTAATGAACTGGGGTCTGGTTCTAGGCTGTAATCTCGTCAAATTCAAAACAGTCAAAGGGGTTATTCTCCCAGAAAAGGGGAGACTATTTGCCATTTTGGTTTCCATCACTTGGCATCAAATTTGGAATCTTCACACAACGCGAGTAATCACATCACCAGGCAGGACAATCGCTACGACAGAAAATTTTAATCAGTGGTTGAAAGCTGTGAATGGTGCTCTACGGCGTGACCGTCTTCTGACTGATAGAATCAGCTTCGGACCAGTCACCATTAAAAAACAGCTTGTATTAAATACATGGAGTGGCCTACTCAAGGATGAAGACTCACTGCCAGACAACTGGACATGGCGAGGGGGTTTTAGTGGGTATGCGGCCCATAAATAATAGACATGGGATGGATAATTTTTCTCAGGCCGGAGCCCCACACTGGTTGCAATATGTGCGTAACGGCATTTCCTCCCGGACAAATTTCACTGGCAACGACTGGCTAATAACCAGCAACATAAGCGGATGAGCTTGGAATGCTTCTGCAGACTGAGTTTCATTATCCCAAACTCTCCAAATAATAACAATAATAATAATAATCATATCATATTATTTGATATCATGATTTTGGACAGCACTACTCTGTAGCACTCACTTGATTGCCATGACATAATCCTCTTGCTTTGCATTAAACCCGCCTGAGCTTATTTCAATACTAACGTGCGCCACAACCTAATTGCTGAACCTTTAGGTTTGGCTGCCCAGGAGAACATCGATTTTGCGAATCAGTTTTTGATCTGTTTGTCATGAAGAATTGGTCATCACAAGAAAAATTGAAAAGCAAGTGGGGAAAGAGAAAATAAGCAAGGAAAATGGAAACATATTTTTCCAACCTTCCTTCTGCTTCAAATTCCTGCGTGCTAGCTCGTTTCATTCACAGAAGGCAATGCAATTCTCTTAAGTTCAATTTCGGTCATTAGTCATTCTGCTTGATGTTCGGGTCAGTATCCGTTGACGTGGGACTTTCGGACATCCGAACATCCGAAATTCGGATGTTGTTCGGACGTGGAGAGTTATTGGCGATATTTCCGAGTCTCCGGCGACATCTTTGCTTGCTACTCCTAGTCTCCATGTTGGTTCTTGCTACATTCTAGACTCGTCACCAGTCCACTCTACGGCATTTGAGGTGCTGCAAGCAGTTTGCCGTAGGCAGGCTGGTACATCTCGTGGAGTTTGACCTTTTTTCCTTCTGCTCTCAATTTACATCGAATGTCTAGACTCAAAAGTTAAAACGGTGGAAGGAGTCTAAAGGCCAATGACTTGAAATCTGTCTCCTTACAGTAGAATTTCCACTAGGCTTCTCAGGACAGTGCACAAAACCTTCAAATTTACTTGGGAATTGATGGCACCCACGAAAGTGATTTGATGGCCGTGATCGGCCCCACCCAAAATTTCAAACTCCTCAGCCTAGGGGCTTGACCCGTACCAGTCTGCCTGCGGTAAAGTGCTTGCACTCGCAGGAGTCTAGCTATCTTCTGTGATGTGCCCATCTCTCCTACTTAGTCTGGTGATATTTCCGAGTCTCCAGGGACACACAACTCGAGATCTTTGCTTTCTCCTCCATGTCGTTTCTTGCTACCTTCTCTGATGTGCCCATCTCTACTAGTATCTCTTAGACAGACACCTCAACTGACCATATGATGGTTGTGCTGCAAGCTCTTATGGTGCTTCCCTGGATGGGTGGTCTATCTGGGCTCTGTCCGTACTTACAGGTGTCTAGGCCTCTGAGTCCGGCTTGGTGTCTGGCCTGTACTGGCTCCACTTTTGTTCGGAACTCTTCACCGGAGCTTCGTGCATCTAAGTTGTGGGGGCTCAGTGTCACCGTGTCCATATACATGAGATGGGGAATTTATTGTTCTACCCACTACCGAGACACGAGTCATTCTCGTCGGGCCCCCTCAGACGAGGCTGAGTATTTACGATAATATCCCTGTCCACACCTACCGTCTTTGCTATGTTATGAGCCCAAATATTTATCTTGTAGTAACACATTATAGTAGCACATTATAATTAATGTTTCGTCATCAGAAGCAAGAGGCGAGCAGTAAACGATCGAAGTGAAGTCACAGTTCACTGGCGCATCCACCTAAAGGTTCAGCACCCGCCTCGAAGAGGCCTAATCCCAGTCATTATGGGCTTTTCAATGTTTTCATCAAGGTTTGGATTCGGGGAATGCGCTGAGTCACAGTCGGCTACACCGGCCCGACATCAAAATCATTGCACGGCCAAATACGACACTCCTCCTTCAAGTTCAAACACCGTGTTCCTCAGCTAGAATGCCGTGTAGCCCCAGAAATATCGTCTCTCTTCTATTTACTGCCACTTTTCTTGTCGTTCGGTCTAACCCTCTCAGCCTCCGCGCCTCTTGCGGAACTCAGACCCTGAAACTGCCCAACTCCTACTTGCCAACGGCGGAGTCACAGCGTGGATTCACGTCAGAGTTAGGGAGAATAAAGCTGTAAGGCCGACAAGCGGCAGAGCCCGGTAATGAGTGAACCGACATATCAGACCAAAGCTTATCTTCACAGCTGAAGAGAAGGAAATACTTACACACTTCATATTACTCACAAGGATCTCTACTCTGTGGACTGCGCCGAGTACCGAGGAATTAAGCACATAAGCACAACAAGCAGAATTGCTCTGCAAAAGACTTACTCTCACCATAATCCACAGAGGATTCACTTCGAACCCTGATGCTACAATATCTTCAATGGAAGAAATCCATTTTGAATACACTTATACATCCGGGAACGAGAGTCAAGCAAGAAACATGGCTGGCAATTATCATGTTTCATCATGCAGGAGGCAAAGCCCATCCGAACTGTATTGAAGGTCAACATCATGGTTGCGAAGTGGCCCTGCAGGTCACCAATTCCATTGGCGCACCTTTTAATCATTGATTTTTCGACCTTTGTCTCTCCATCTTCACTCCGACATGTAACCGTACTCGGTTGGTATCCGGACTTGTACTTAGCCTGTATCTCTTCCTGTGGACCACTAGTCCACGTCGTCTCAGACAGGCAAGCGGCGAGGATGTGCAGGTCGCGGTGCTTGGAAGGAGACAAAGACAGGAAAATCCCAGCCACCTCCGCACCAGTCAACACGAGAGAGACATGAATAGTATTCTGAATGTCCACTTGCACTCAAAGACTGCTTTCTACCGAATCCAGAATTATGCCTCTACGAGTTCGGACATCTCACCGGGAAAATTCAAATGTGGGGTCGTGGGACTCTCGGAACTCCTGACCATACCTCATAGAATGCGCAAGTTCTCTAGCCATGATTGAACTGCACAGATCATTTATGGAGATATTGCTATGTACCACCGAACCTGACACAGTTGCGATGGTGATCCTTAGCACAATCGTCCTGGTTGCAAAGTATACACATAGTATCCTTGAAATCTTATGCTCTGTACCATTACAGCAGGTTTAATTCATTGGATATGGGGTGTAATGTTGGCTAGAGGACTAATTGATTCTGTCTGGTGGCAAGGATCCACAGCGGGGCAGGGATGAATTTCATGATATTTGCAGACTCATCCGAGGTAGCGGAGGCCCCGAGAGGAATGTATAACTCAGCTTATTTTGTGCACTGGGATAATCCTGACACCAGCCTTATTATTTGGATTGCACGGTGTAATACCTACCTACCTACGGACCTTATTCTGAAGGAATAACAATTGGATGCTGCTGCCCGAGATGCCCGAGAGAGCACATGCCTGAAGAGAATCAAAGGAGGCTACGGGAAGAATGCAGACCATCTAACACAAGTAAATTAAGTAGGACCACTGTCCTGTAAGGTTGGTGCAGCAGCCTCATTCAACCAAACAGATGGCTGCTCTGAAAAGAGGTGTCCCATATCAGACCAGCTAGTTTTCCGGGCAGTTCCTGGAGTGTAACAAATGCGGGACTCCTAGTGCTATGTGTGCACACCTTGTCAAAGGCACTAAACTTGAATTTTCGAGATGGCACTAAGGTTAAGGCTGGGTTGAGGAGAGCGACACAATCGGACGATAGTCTAAGCATAATTATGAATGCAATCATCGGCCTACCTGCCGAACTCATCGAGCCGAGCATTTTTGGTAGGGAGAGATCAACAGATCACTGCTGACGCAAAAACCGCTGACGAAAATGTGATGCACGGCCAAAATCGAAAAATCATGCTCCCTAAGACCCAGTAACTTACGTTACCGGGAATTAACCCCTTGGACCGACGTCTTAGCATAGCTTCCGTATTTCCCCTGGTTTTCTGCAATGATTCTTGTTGCCTGCCATCGATGAGCTCCAATCATTGCTCGCTTCTCGGATGGCGCACACCAGAATCGCCTCAGCCTGAGTGCATACCAAGTCTGGCATTTTATTCTCGCAAATAACTCATCCCACACTTATCTCGCACTTACTTCTCCCGGCGGGTGCTTACTTTCAATCAGCGCGCGCCAAAGTAACTAGTATGTATGATCAGGCTTTCAGATGCCCCCAGCGGGCTATCTGTTCCCAGAGAACCGCACTAGAACCGCTCAGAAACAGGCTATTAACCTTTTCAAGAGTTTCTCCATGGTCGATACCCTTCACTCGCCGCGTTTGGGGTGGCACTCTTGTTGCGTACCTGCCCCATCTCCACCTGACATTGCGTAACGGGATGCAGTATCTCGGCGCCATATCTCAGCATCGACTCATTTATTTTGGCATTTTCCCATATCTCGCATCGAATCTGAGGGTGTTTGAGAGAGGCGAAGTTGCCTGGTGATGGCGGTGAAATTCTCTCTCCCCTCTTATCTCGATCGTCTTCTTACTCCGGTCTATTGGGGATTCAGGTGTGGGTCAACCTTCCCACCAGGTCGTCAAGCGACCTGCAGCGGGCGGATTTTGCTCATCGGTGTGCTAGCTGTATCCTTGTCGTCATTATCTTTCCAGGTTACACTGACGCTCACGGCTTCAGAGGCTAGGATTTTGGCTTCGGAACTGCGGTTTTTACAGCTTTTTGTAGGGGGTGGCAAAGCCTTGTTGTGCTTGATGAGGCAGCTACATAATGCCGCGGTAGATCCAACTTCCGAGTCTCCGCGATTTTTGTAGTTCCACGCATCTGCGCCTTAGCCTCCATACTGACGCACGATACTACGGACAAGAGTACACCGGCTTGCGAGAGGCGTCTAGCATACGACACCACAAGTACACGCAGCATGGCTACCCGGAAATCGACATCGAGTATTGATCACTCTGCTGTGGTTTGAACTGTCAAGGTGTAAATTAATATTGACCGTTCTGAGATGCGATGTGGGTTTGGGCTGATTCGCACACGACAGGTCAGATTTGAGGATCAAGCTATTCTGGATAGTATTATTGGTAAGAAAGAGGCGAGCAGGGTGCTGTGATCGGGCGATCAACGTTGGATGGGTAACCGTTGAATCCGATATGCGAGTTGTGCCCGAATAAATTACATTTGCGGCAGTTGAAGTGCGCCTCAGTCGATCAGTAGGAATGTGGGGTGGACCCAGTGTTCATAAAATGGGACAGGCGTGCGGCGGCAAGATGATGATGAGTTGAGTCACTGAAGAATTCCACGCGGAGGGAGTACTTGCGTGTGCGTGTGCGGTGTGCAAGAGCGTTACTGGGGGGGCCTGCGAGTTCTTCTACAGTACGTAAATGTACTGGATGCTACACGGTTTAATTGGATGTCCTGCCTCGAGCACGTACCCGACATACAGAACACTAGTGAGCGGGATGACAGCTCCGTCGGAGGGCTGGATATCCTCGTCTACATATCGTATATCAAATCGGGCATGGAGCGCGGGAGAGGTGATTTACGGGACGTCGGCGTGGACTATGTAGCTACGTCAGACGGGTATATATGTAGACCAAGACGTGGAAGTGGCAATAAGGACACGGATGCGGTGCAGTCCATCTTGTGATAACCGCTGCCGCAGATTGGGGACACGTAAGTATGTGTGGATGAAGCGCACAGATTGAGGGATAGCGAATGCGGAGTGGGAGGATGCGAGTTTATCGAGTTCGGAATGGGGAGCACGGACGATTTGGAGCGGGCGCCGGTTTGGATTAGGACTGGACATTGGATGGATTGGGCGCTGGGAATGGTTGACATGCGAACCGGATTCGGACGGCGACGCGGAGGGAGTCTGTATGTAAAACGGAACAGTGGGATAGGAGGGTGGCGAGGGTGGGATTCAGGATGCGGGTGAAAGTTTGACGATTACGCGTTGACGGACCACGGTGAGAGGGGAGAGTGTAGATGCCGACCCGCTCGAGGAGAGCACAAGGTGGGAGCGAGGATGATTCAGCATACGGTCCGCAAAATGCCACGGAAGAGATCGGTTATACATGAGTTGAGTGGCGCAGATGACTGAAACCGATCGCATTGCATACTATGAAGTGGCCGGGCGCCCAATGTGAGGGATACCCGGCGGAGAATTGGGAGCGTGCGGTTCAAGATAATCCGGAACGTGCAGCGAGAGAGACGGATATCACAGTTGCACAGTACGTGAAACGCGTGGTATAAGCGTGGGTTCAGCCGTTCTGTTCGGCTCAGCGGGGTGAACGGCGCCATACGCGGGGCTCAGTCGCTGTGGGACACTAGGGATTATTCGGATGCGGAATACGAGTACATCGATAGCGTGGACAGTTATAACCCAGATGAATAGGTGTTAAAACGTCAAATGCTGAGCGCTACGAGTCGAGGATTCGACAGCCTAGCCGTTGCGGGATACTCATGGATGAGGCGGTCCGGAGCTACGGATACGAGGATGTTAATATTAACAGACATCGATGGCTGAAGATGCGCGTATATACATTGATAGACGGAACGTTAACGCACGGTTATGCTAGATAAATATTGATGAATGGGCGGTTAGCGCAGACGACGCGCGGTCTTCGTTTTGATTTGGGGCGGTTGTGTGCTGGCTCAAGGTAGAACGACAAT
>JARGXW010000283.1:0-179068 GCA_029204085.1 Mycena sp. CBHHK59/15 | reverse complement strand
TCAAAGGGTTGAGTGGCGGCCTCCGTGATTTTTGTTGGCTCGCTTGCCTTGCCAATTATCTTAAATGGGGGTGCATCTTTCTCCTTTCGAGTTCTAGCTTGTATTTTTAATTGGGTTCTGTCCGCAGGTGAGATCTTTGTACTTCCTTGGCGACTTTCACGCGGTTTCTTATCCGAACGAGTGACAGGCATAATTCGGGCTAAGGGCGCAGGGTGTTCATCGTCGGACTCGGGGGTTGGGACTGAATATACAGCATATTCCCCCTCGCTACTTTCTGTATCTGCCTCGTTTTCATAGGGTGAGTAAATGTCTTCCTGGTCAGCCTCTCGTTCCGATTCACTCCTGTTTTCTTCATTTGACTGTCGTGCTGTTTCAGAATAGAAAGCCTTGACTTGGCCTGCAAGTGTAACAAAATGCGAGCGTACTGGGGCTGCTGCAGCGATTTGTGCAGTTATCCGTTCCGCTGCGCTTGCCAAGGTTTCTCCCCGCCATCGCATAATTGGTGATCCATCTTTTAGGACATATCGGCGAGTGACGGCGTCTTGTAAAATTAACCCTTTGCTGATTAATTCTAGAAGTCTCGGGCAGTTCCCAATGCGATGGCTTTGGTCATTGCAGCCATAACATCCCGGTTCGGGTCTACTGGGATATGGCCCTGTTGTGGGTGCCCCGCCTTGTCCTCCTACCGGAATGTTGTTGGGGTATGTGATGGGCGGAGGAGGCGCTGCCGGAGTACTGGCTTGATAGGTCTGTGGGACTTGTGGAGGCGGGAAGGATACCGCAGGTGGTGCATTGTAGGGTGGTCGATATGTAGGGTTTCGGGGCGCCCTATTAACTGTGGGAGGGCGTACACATTGTTTTGCAATCCCTGTTGTGTCCAAAGCCATTACTTTGAAATATGTGGATGGATAAGTTGGGTCTTCAATCGACATTGAATTAAGCTGTTTGATCATACCTTCTACTTCAGCTACTTTTGGATCCCCTTCTCGTGGTTTTCCGCTAGAATGTGCTGAAGGTACATCCCTGTGCTTTGATCGTCGTTTGTGCTTCTTGCTGCGTAATTTCTTTCGCCTTTTTCGTCTGTGTCTTCATCGGAAGAATCCTCACTATCTGATGCCTCACTTTCGCTGTCTTCATCGGAACTTTCCGCATCTTGTGTTGGCCCGGTCCCTAGGAGCATTTGAGAAAATTTGTCATGCTGAAAATAGGCTTCAGCCATTTCACTGACTTGTTCTACTGTGAAAGGATCTGTTAAGTCATGCTGTGGATATTTGTTGGTTAGCTTATTTTCCAGGATGATTTGCAGCGACTGTGGCATACCTGACCAGAAGTACCCGTTGTACTGCATTGCTGAGATCTTTCCTCTGGCATACAAACGTCCTGCGATTCCTAGGTATTTACGGTAATACTTTTTACATTGAGTTAATGTCTTCAGAGATTTCTGGCGGGTCTTGAGGATGAGAGTTAGAACATCCTCTGGCCGGCGCCCTGAACGTATCAGTTCGGCATCGTAATATTTGAGCATTGTTTTCTTCAATTTCTGCCAATTTTGGTCCTGAAAGGCAGGAGTTGCGCGGATGAAGTCTTCCACACTTCTAGAGCAATATTCTAAAATGCATTCACACTGATCAGCAGTGGTGCGAACATTATTTTGAACTAAAAGTTTCTCGTAGTGGATGATAAAGTGTTCTACTTCATCGTAGTCCCCTTCAAAGGTAGATGGGGCAGATTTGGTGCCTCGGATAGGCATATCATATATGGACTGAGGATGAGCCATGGTAGGATGTGTGGGGTGAGAGGTGGATAGATCTTGATTATGGGTAGTGTGATGAGAGGGAACAAGATTGACGGGGGATATCGGCTGTAGTGGTGGGAGATTTGGAGAAGCGGGTTCGTCGGATGATTCAGATATGGTACGGGTTCGGAGTTGCGTGAAGGATTCGGTGAGGCTAGATGGATTGGTATTGCGACTGGTTGAGGTGTGAATAGGAGGGAGATAACTGTTGGTTTGTGGAAATTCGAATGTGTTTGGATTCATTTATATGTGATAATCGTATGTGGATTCAAGAAACAATTTGAATGCCCTCGCGGTGGGCTCCAGATGTAGTCCGAGTAAAAATATACTCCAGAAATATTAGTGACGTATCGTTAATCACAATATCCCTGTATGGGTTCTTAGTTTCAATTGATCCGCTGATCTCAGTATAATTTGATAATTGTATTCGAAAGGGGACTTAGTGTGCAGTGGCGGTGAAGGCGGAATTTGATGGGAACGGTGAATTTAATTATAAATTCTAACGGGGTTAAGCAGGCGCCTAACTTAGTTGATGGACAGGCTTTTAAGCGAACTCTTATCGAAAGGCTAAACTGATAGCTCTTTGACAAGACGAGGGCTTATTATGGATGATCTAAGCTTGTTTATGGCTTAGAAGAATATTCTCAGAGGTTTTCGTGGTTATGTTTCAGGCAAAATAAGTTTCAAGCCAAGGTAGGGTCAATTCAGTGGGTTCGTAGGTTCCTATTGTAGTTTTTACATCAAGGCTTTATATACTATTCAGTACCTGATCCCATCAACTGTGCATTCCTGTGCGACTGTGCATTAACTGTGCATTCCTATGCAACTGTGCATACCTGTGCAACTGTGCATTCCTGTGCTAGGTGTGTTTGTGTTTGTGTGGCTGCTGCTGGGACGCGTTATGGCCACGTGATTTGATTAGTCAGCCGGGCCGGGTACCGATTGGGTCGGTCCAGCGATGCACTCTTTAAGAGGGCAAGCATACTGGAGTGGGTCTTAAGGGTTCTTGGCTGTAAGTGGTTTTTATGCGGTAAGTGGTTTTGAATACTACGACGGACCATTTCCTTGTTTTGCTGGGAAACTTCTATCATGTAGCACAACGGATAAACGGGAAACGCTCAGTAATCCTTCATTGCGTAAAAACCCGGTGATCCGTGATGAGTCCGAGAATATTCCGTCCGGTTCCGGGATCCGGTTCCGGACATGACCGGAAGGTCAAGGACCGAGAATGCATGGATATAACACCACCCCGAGTACCAGCGAGAGCGAAACTACAAACGGCACCGCCGGACTCCCACGCGGCACACGCGCTGACACCGACGACCTCCACCTTGCCCGCGCTTCCCCATCTCCCAGCGCGAGCTCGCACTCCGACAGCGCCAACAACGGGTGACGCAACGCCGGCCACCACTCCGCCGTTGCCTAGGATGTCCAAAGGATTCGCCAGGCCCTCTGAGCTGCCCCCCGCGCCGCGTAGACTCCCACCCTCTCGGCCCCCAAGCCCAGCTCGCACACCCGTGAACAGCGCACAGACCGCAGTGCCAGCTTTGAAGCCCAAACCGCGCAAGCCACACGCAGGTCGCGAGATACAGAACAACGAGTTCTGCCCACATGTCTTGGCGGAAGACCGCTTACGGGCCTGGAAATCCCCCTTCGCCTTGGAGCGCGACACCCTTTTCCGTCTTGATTTCCCACCAGAGGTCGTTGAGAAGACTTACGCTACACTTTTCGCCTCTTTCGCGGGACCGACGCAGACAAACTACGCGGTGGGATTGCTCAGATATCATCAATTCTGCGATGAGCACAACCTCTCGGAGCGCGCGCAGATGCCTGCGTCCCACTTTATCCTGGCTGCTTTCATTGCAAGCCATGTCGGCACCGTAGGCGGCGGCACCGTCAAGTCCTGGATGTCGGGAATCAAGGCCTGGCACGATCTTAACGGTGCACCTTGGGAAGGAGACGACCACTGGGTCGAGCTGGCAAGGCGCACCGCTAACAAGGAAGGTACAGCCTTCAAGCACGCACAAAGAGGCCCGGTGACGGTCGAGCACATGCTCGCGCTCAGAGCTGTTCTTGATCTGTCCCGCCCTTTTGATGCCGCCGTCTGGTCCATCGCCACCGCCGCCTTCTGGGGATGCCACCGCCTCGGAGAACTTACCATCCCTTCCCCCGAAAAATTTGACCACAAATTACACGTCTCGCGCGGCACGCAGACCAAGCGTATTCGCCCCACCTCCTCCACACCAGCAACGGCCGTCCCACTTCCCTGGACCAAGTCCACGCGCGAACAGGGCGCCATAATGACACCGACCGCGACGACAACCTATGCCCCTCGAAAGCCTTGTACAACCACTTGACCGTCAACAAACGTGTTCCTGCAGACGCCCCCCTCGTTGCTTTCACGAACGACAAGGGCAATTGGTCCCCAATGACAAAGGATTGGTTCCTACGACGTTGCCTACCCATCTGGAAGGACGCAAAACTTCTGGCTGTTTTTGGCCACAGCTTCCGCATCGGAGGATCGACCGAACTTCTCTTAGCGGGCGTCCCTTGCGACATTGTCGCGGCGCTCGGCGGCTGGACTTCACTCGCCTTCCTGCTATACTGGCGGAAGATCGAGCACATCATTCCCATGAACATTGGCAAGGCCTACAATCAGCAGAAGTTGGCCGAGGTTGCCCAAGCCTTCGAGGCTTTCCGTGTTGCCAATGGAATCACCCTTCCCAGCGCCGACCTCGAGCTATAACCACTTACCGCACGATACTTCCCTTATCCCTTACAATTTCTTGTCATTTCTTACCGCTAATACATTCCTTTACCACGCATACTTCCGATCCACAGCTCCAGCTCATGTGGGGCAAGCCAGCGGCGCACCGCAGGCACGTCACCAACTGTGGGAGCTTCCGCTCTGGGTGGTAGAGTTGGCTCCGCGCCGAAGGCGCGCTTTGCCGTCTCCCCCAGGAGTCTCTCCGGACGCTCAGAGCCCGTACGACTCGCCCTCGGTCTTTTCCCCTCACGGCGGCGCAAAGTGCGACCCCCCCAGTCACCTCCACGCAGCCCGCCGCAGGCGGACGAGCGCTCGAGCCTACGGCTCTTCCCCCCACACTAAAAAAAAAGATTCCGCTGTGAATCCCATTTCGTGATCTCTTCCCCTTACTCCACTGAATAGTGGTAGACTCTTATCTTATCTCCTACTGAGATTGTGAACCTCGGAACCGCGGCTGGGTAGGAACCTGGCGTGGGAGCGACTCTCCACTTCGTCGGTCACATCAGTCACCCGGACCGAATTTATTCCACCTGATGAAGTGGCAACATCAGACGTCGTCTCTGCTCATCGTCGTCCACAGCGAAGAAAACTTACCTCCTCACAATTTCATCCAAACTTGAGCTCGAGTTGTGCAATCTTATCTATTTACCTCTGAATAGTTTTTCACATGTGAATTGAAAATTTAAACTATGTATTGAGCGCGCTATTGACAGTGTTGGGTGAAAGCGGGGGGACGGCGGGATAAGCGGGACTCAGCGGGAGACGACGTTGAGAGGTGTTTGATGGGAGGGATCTGGACTGGTGACAGGCCCAATGGAGCGTACGCTCCGGTTTTGGCAGGCTCCGTTGAAGCGCCAAGCCCGATCAGGCCCTAAACAGTACGTATAACTACAATACCGTGAAGTAGTTTCTGTGAGCACCGTAGTTGCACATAGCGCGAGCCCTGAGGTGCCAAAGGTCGCGGATTCGCATTGGTATAATAGAGCTGATCATGAAACTGGGCGAGAATTCCATTTTGTGACGCTCACAAAGTTACTACAAAGTAATGTAGATAAAGGTTGTAGTGATTGGCAACACTACTAGTAAGGTAATACTTGGCCGGACACAAAATTTGGCTCCATCCTCTACACCTTCCTAGGTACGTACTTTCCTGAAAAGAGTCGTTCAGGAGGACTACAGTATGCTATACACAAAACTATGCTAGCCAATAATATAACCGCTGCCAGATACCGGTACGAGTTCTGTTTTGCTGCTCGTCGACTTTATCCGTATCATCCTCATCGTATTGGTCGCTGTTCAAGTCTATTGTCCGCAGATCGACGAGGTCGGAAAACCACAATCTCCGGTCACGACGTCGGCTGACCTGAGCGTTGGACAGCAAGGGAGATGATGGAGATGGGGATCCTTCGGGGGAAAGAGGCTGCGCATCCGGGCGACTCAGAAGAGCCCAAGCGATGTACATGACGAGTATGACTGGAATCTCGATGTAGAAGGAAAGGAAGTCGACGGCAGAGAACACTGGAATGACAGAAGACCACCCTTGGACTGTTTGAAAGGTTAAGGGCAATAAAAAAGTTCAGACCTCGCACACTTACCGATAATCAGTACCGCCACGGCGGCTACCTAAATATTCATTTTGTAAAATCGAGCGTCTCAAACCATAGAGCGAGATATTCACCACGAACGGGGGTCCATATGGCCAGGTCCATGAAGTGTGGAACTTCAAATCACTCAGAGATCTGCCCTGGCGTATCCAAGCTTTGCGAAATCGCCAACTCGCCAATCCAATAGAAAGCCACGCGATCTGAACAAAGGTTGAATCCCAGGGACAGAGATCCACTATAGTATACAAACCTGATTGGATACACCGACAATATTTTGCAGCCAGCCCCAAGCTTATTGGAGTCTCATCAGGGTTTTACAACGAGACTATGGGTTGCACGTACCTTGCCACTGCCAATGAGGCTGCTGCCAAAACATAACGCACTTACACTACTCGTCAAGAGAAGTGCGGGAAGAGGGACACCACGAGACGTGGTCCAGGCAAATAGGGCGGGTGCTTGCGGCGGTTTGGCAACGGAGAGACCTAGCAGGGGCAGTGAGACAACATTTTACTGAACAAGAACACCTTACCATAAAGGACCCGCGTACCCGCAAACAAGGCGTGGTTGCCAGCGGATAGTACGGATGTCAGGATTATCGTATTCATGAATGAAGCGGCAAACGCTGGAAACATGAGCGTTCACAGTGAGAACATAACAATAGGTTCCCACTTGAGCCCGCTTCTTTGAATACTATCGTGAATGGCGAGGTCGTCGTGCTTTTGCTGGATAAATTCGGATAATCCCATGGAACTAGACATATAGTATCTCTCTGCCTATCGGGGGTGGATAAACAAAACGTACCATTCAACCCTATCAGCAAGATACTGAGAACGTAGAAAAGCAATATACTGGCAGGCGAGAATCAGGTAGGGTGCTAGAACCCGGACGTAATTCTTACCGCCAGAAACAAATTTAACGACTCTTGGCATATTTTTCGAAGGATTCTTAGTCTCCCCTGCGGTGATTCCCAGACTCTCGGTTCCACCATCTATCAGTGGGAAACAGTGAGACTAGTGCTCAAGCCTGGATCTTGACACACACAGGCAAAGCTGGCGGTAACAAAGACTCTGGCGAAGCCTCCGAAACCACCGACGAACGGAGCACCCGGTATGCGCCAGTTGCTTAGTCCAATGAATCTGTGCTCTTCGTTCAACCCAACATTGACCAAAACGCCCAGGACGATGAATATCAGGACCGTTATGACTTTGAGGGATGATAGCCAATATTCTTGCAAAGATTCAGTAGTAGTAATACATGTATGCAATGCATTCGGCGATTTCGCACCTAGTTCGCCGTAGGCTTTCACGTGCGTGGCATTCACACTCACGAGAAAAACCCAGAATACCAGACTAATAACCCATGAATGGGGTGGTGCCCAGAATTGAAGCACAAGCTGAGCAGCGGTCAGATCAGAGGCAACGGATACCGCGTCGTTGAACCAATAATTCCACGATATCGCAAAAGCGTAAGAGGGAGAAAAAAACCGCGCAGTATAGGCATTGAAGGAACCTGTCGTACGACGTTGGTTAGTCTGCAAATCATCGGAAGTCCGTCCACATACCTGCAATAGGATATTGTGTTGCCATTTCACCCAATAGTAGAAGAGTGACGTATACAATGAATCCGACGATTCCATAGCAGACGAGCATACTAGCAGGACCACCTTGAGCAAGAGATTTTCCAGTACCTGGATCGAAAAAACTCAGATGATGCCTTCAAACACAAGCACATCATAATTCACCCAAGAAGAGTCCAGTCCCTAGACAATTTTTTAATTAATATTGATACATCAGATACATTTGGGCGAACGGCTTGACCTATGGTCCCAGCAACGGCGATCATCTGGACTTGACGTGCAGAAAGACCGCGCTGAAGACCGCGGGCTTGCAGCTGTGGAGTTCGACGGGACACGGATTCGTGTTCAGCTGCGAGTCTAGGTTCATGTTGAATTGCCCCATAGTCGGTGTGAGATGAGCCAACTGTATTAGTCGACATTCCTAATGTCCTGCACGCGCGTAGTATGTACTATGCTCTCTAGCGTCCTGGCCACTTTCCGGCAGATGGTCGACGTTCAGACTGTGGCTTGGTCGTATGGGTCCACCGGAAAACGATCTGAATTGATGTCTATAATTGCAGCTGAAGGCGTGACTTTTAGTCGTCGTTCTTGAGTTGACCCTCAAAGGCCTCAACCACCACACGAGTATATTAAAGACGCGAGTGTGTTTTTCGATTATGTATGGTATAATACAGATAGTATAGAAATCCGTTCCAGTGTTGTTGGTCCAAGGAAATAAGATACCGACCAAGATCCATTAATTTGTATGCCGAGTTCACAGGAAAGCGGAGGGGTCGTTCAGAGAAGACGGCTCCAGCCCGCGTCTCGCGCCCTCTTGACCAAACGTTTGACTTCCTGCGAACGGGCGCGAGTGGTGACGAGCAAAGTGTCGGGCATATCAACGATAACAAGGTCATCGACGCCCAGGCAAGCAATGAGCCGTCCAGACTGGGGTACGACGATGCCACCCGCGACTTGTTCAGTGATGACTGTCCAGGCAATAGTGAGAAAAGCATGACACATTGGTTGGGTAAACCTACCGAGATTGCTATCCCCCAAGATGCGGGGTTGATTGCGTTCTGCAGGCAACAAATCTGCGAGGGAAGAGAAATCGCCGACATCATCCCAACCTGCATTTCCTGTCAACATTGTGTTTCAGAGAACGAGTCGTGCACTATACCAAACGTAGCCGGGACAACCGCAACACGGCCCCCTGCGGCTGCAGGTTCTGCAACAGCATTATCGATGGGGATCTTTTCTAGTGAAGACCAAATTTCATCCAAGACGAGTTTTCTCTTCGCTTCATCATCCCAAACGTCCGCAATCTTCTGCAGACCAGCGTGCAAATCGGGCTTATATTCCTTCAGCAGCTCCAATAAGAACGAAGCCTTGGTCACAAACATCCCAGCGTTCCATCGATACGTCCCGGTCGCAATATAAGCAGCTGCGGTCCGGGCATCAGGCTTTTCTTTGAAACTCGACACTAGCCTGGCGTTGGGAGCCTCTTTGATCTTCAATTTTTCTCCAAGACGCACATAACCGAAGCCGGTGGAAGGGTGGGAGGGGGCGATGCCGATGGTGACGAGATAATCGTTGCGAGCAACTTCGACCGCTTCTGCGACGGCTGACAAAAACGCATCGTCGCCAGATATCATATGGTCCGCCGCAAAGGAGCCAATGATGGCATCTGGATCGCGTTTAGCCAGGACAGCGGCCGCTAAGCCGATGGCAGCCATAGAGTCCTTCGGGCCAGGTTCGCAGAACAGATTTTCAGGAAGAAGGTCAGGGAGTTGATTATGGATAACTTCAACGTGGGCCGGACCTGCTACAATGGTAGTACGAGATGAAGAGCTGAGGGGAAGAAGTCGATCCCATGTCGCTTGGATGAGAGAACGGCCTTTCAGAGTGAGATCGAGGAGGAATTTGGGATGGTCCTCGCGCGACAGCGGCCAGAGACGCGTTCCCGCACCGCCAGCGGGGATGACCACATAGAACCCTGGAATATCGCGAGGGCCAAAGGGGAAGGACGAGAGGGCACTGTCGCCCAAGGGGGAGGGATGGTATGCTGCCTGGGATTGAGCAATAGGAGGAATTGCGCTGTTGAGGAGAAAGGGAGACTTTGCACGAAGTTGGGGGCTAGAGGGAGGTTGGGGGGTCATAAACCCAGGGGTTCCACTCCTATTATTGAGCTACAGGTAAATCATTAGAATGTGCCCCAATAAAACATGGGCTGCACCGTCACCTGGAACCCTTCTTTTAATTTGAACTCCAGACTTGCATTAGCCTGCCGTAGTTGTTCACATTCATGTCGGACAGAGGCGAGGTCTATGGACTTGGGTGATAGTCAGACATAGGGTTCAGCGAGACTGTGAGGAACCAACGTTTTGCTGCACAGTGGCGAGGATTTGGAGGAGAAGGGAGTCGGTGCCGGAGCCCTGCGCAGCAGGTAACGAGAAGATATCGGGAGAGGCCATAGTGAATGGGAGCGTAAAGTACGGTCTATATGTCCGTTTTTGAACTCAATGAATTGTGCTGGCACTGATTTTGTCACAGTCACACGTAACACTACACTGGCAGCCGGCTAAACAACCATCGTTCAACTCGTCTCCACACGTTTGTCTCACGTAGCGCCGCTGTATCCACCAGGCTTCGTCGCCCCAGGAACGTGCCATCTCCGCAAAGCATTTCAGTCATCGTCGCTCTCGAATTCTATTGCCTGGTATTTTCTCGCTTTTTTGTTGGGATTCGCCAGGGATGCGCCTTTGAGCGGCCGAGGAGCGACCGCCGCTGGCTCTGAGAAAGTTATCGGTTAAAGCCTCTGCATGCACACCCCACCGACCACTTACTCGTGGTGGTTTCTTCGGGTGACCCACGTCTCTGTTTCTGCTTCACAAGTTCAGCCTTGAGAGCTTTGATTTCGTCCTGCGCCTTCTTATCCGTATTTTTGCCCGAAGACCGAGTCGACACAACGGGTTTAACATCATCATCCATATCGCTGGCATCAGCGGCCTTAGTAGCCTTGCTAGTCGTCGGCTTTGAACTCGCTGCGGCCAATGTCACACAGGATAAAATATGAATTATTCGAAGTGTTCTAAAAAGAAACAGATGAGTTAATGACATACGAGGTGCACGCGATGGCGCGGAGGAAGTCACAAGCGGGACTGCGGATAGATTCAGCCGCGACTGTCGCGATTGTGCCTGGAGGGCGATCTTCGGGCGAACAATCATGTCATGGTATACGGCAGAGACGCGCAGCAACGCTTACGCCCACGAAAACGTCCGTGGCATACGCCGCCGCCTCTGGCGCACACATCTCCTCCAGCGTGACGTGCATCGGCGTCTTCGCCGTGGGCCCCAGCGTCAACTAGAAGGCAAGCAAAGCCGCTGGCTCTGTGAATGATGCACTTGACACGGGGGGGCATATTACTTTATATTGAGCGCCCTCTTCGACGTGGAGTTCACCATGCACGATGCTGTTCGCCAATTTTTGCGCAAAGGCTTCTAACAACGTGTCGGAGGACTTGGACCCGACGATGGCCAGAATGTCAGCTTCGGCCCAGTTCCCGTGCACCAGCGCCCCTCAGGCCCAGATAGACCGAGGTGGATCGTCCAATTGTCATCAGAGACGTCAGAAAGAACCACGAATTTGTTCATGCCCTGGTATATGACTTGCACAAGCTCATCGAGACAGGCAAACTTGGCAAAAAAGTTGGATGACATTGAGACAGTGAGCGTGCAATCTCGACCTGTCCGTGTCCAATAATGTGAAGAGCTGCCTAGCGGTCTATTAGAGCTCGTAGATGACCAGGGAGCGAGAGCTGGTACTTTGGAGGAATGAGAGTCACGCAGACGTGACGTGAGTCACGCAGGTCGTCAATTTGGCCCACGAAACTCGCGGGAAAGCTTATGTACGGCATATTTTTCCCGCGTATAAAATATAGTATTCTTGTGACTGTACCTATCAACTGGGAGCTACAGAGACATGCTATTTCTTCGTACCTCACCGACAGGCCCGGGCAAGCCAAAAGGCTGGTGCAAGCTCGCGGGCGGGCGTTCCGAACGCCCGCCGGCGAGCTCCGCGTTCGACGTCAAGCGGGCGGGGGTGCATCTCTACAATACGTTGAGTATTCCAAGTCCAATCCAAATTCTTTGACCGTGTGGTGTCTCAGACAGTTTCAGATTTGATTATTATGTTGATACGCGTCTACGCGTCCAATACTTAGCTTCGGCGTCTGCGACTTGAGACGAGTTCACGCGACACGTGACACATCAGCGCACCGCGTTGCGGCTTATTATAATTGAACTTTGAAAGTGATGATTTACAGGCATGGTACCAAGGCAACCTTGCCGTTTCGAGGCCGAGTGGCCGAGTTCATACGAGTCCGTGATCATCGACACGGCGATTGTTGGATCTGCGCGAGGTACGCGGTTGCAGAGATACTAACTGATCCTCATCTATCAACGCGACTCCGCTACCCGACGAGTCCATATAGATTCAAGAACCGTTACGAGCCGCCGCGCAGTCGTGTTGGCATGTACGTGATATGCATGTACCCCAGGTGGTGCGCCGAGAGTCTCAAACTGTTTATCAACCAGACCGCCATTCATTCCGACTGCTACATCTAAACAAGTACACCTAGACCTAAAAAGATACACGTAATATATGTCGCACCCAGGCGAATATAAGTATATGACAACGAACGATACGCGAAAGATGACAGGGCAAAATAAGGGAAGATGTGCTGTTGCCGATGTCAGGCGGAGTCAGTACGAATGCGTACTAGAAGGAAGCGAAGCGAAAGGACTGTCAAGGCACGAAAAGCAAGCGTAAACAACGTGGACGAAATAAACCACGCGTATATGTAGATCATGATATCGGTCGCAGATTCCCAGCAGATCCAACCTAAATATGCATACATATGTGCACCCTCAGACAAGCCGACTCTTGGTCAGATTCTGCCGAACAAGCATGTCCCGGACTGCATTATACGCATCAGCCATAAACACCGCATCATCCCAAGCGTCGGGCAGAAAGAAACAACGTACCACTCCCAAGGATGTCCGCCGTCGATTGCATATCCTAATCATCATCAGCGTGCCACAACAAAAACAAGGAGACGGTGCGCACGGTGACGGACGTGAAGTACGTGTAGAAGCCGCGCGGCTCGGGCGAGTGCTGCTTCGCGATCATCGCTGTGGCGTGCGAGTCAGGATCAAAGGGTAGGCGGCGTTACGAGACGCGGGCACACACCGAACTTCTTCTTCATGTCTGCGATGGGGGGCATCCGTCAGCGCGCGCAGAGGGGGAGGGAAGAACACTCACACTGCGACGTGTTCTCAAAGTCGTTTGGCTTCTCACCGTACGACACGACGTATTCGCTGAATCTCTGCCCCGAGGCGAGCTTAGCCTGCGAATGGCATCAACAATAGGGCCGAGATAACAAGGGGCGAGTAGATGTGACCTTCAGAATATCGCATTTGTTCAGGAAGAGAATCAAACTGGTGTCCTTGAGTAACGGACTGGAGACAATCGCCTTCCAGAGGAGAATGGAGTCTTCCTGCGAGCCAAATTTTCAGTGGGGAGTAAAAACGCAAGAAACAGTAGTCGCACAAGTCTGTTGACGCTTTCATCCTCAGCCAGAACTGGAAGCCAACAGTCAATGCGAGTCGGAGGCGAAAGACATCAAGATCACCTGATCGAAGCAACTCAGTGGGGCGAGGAATATGATACAATCCATATCGTCGAAGTACGGAACCCATGCCGCTGGGGAGATGTTCAGTTTGTGGAAATACCAAGAGACGATCGTCCCCCGCACCTCGCTGAACAAATTATATTTGGCAGTAAGAAACCGGAACAATGACAAGAAGCGGGGAAACTTACAAGCGACCTGGCTCCGCCGACGTCGTAGACGATCCACGACTGCGGGACCATGTTTCCTATTGGGAGGGCGCCATGAGAATGCGCTGTCAGCTCTACCGAGAAAGGTACTCACCGGCCTTCAGGTTGAAGTGGTGCTCAGAGACACCTTGTTTTCGGCTGTCAGCATGTGCGCGCAAGGAGAGCCAGACGCCAACCTAGAGTCTTTAACCGGGCTTTGAGTATATCGTCTTCACGAAAATATGTTTATCAGCGGAAGTATGCAAGCGGTGCCAACACGCACCGTCAGTCGGCTCATACGACAGCGCCGTCACTCGCTCAATAGAATCTAAAAAGCTTGAGCGCCGTCAGACCAAATCGCGCTCAGTAAGCCCTAAACAACTCACAAGCCCGCCATGTCCTCGAGCCGCAGCCGGTGCGCCTGGAGGATGGTCTTGACAATCGGGTCGTTCCACAGCCGGACCATGTCCTCTGCGCACGCGTGAAGCAGCTGACGCGCGTCGCGCGAGTCCTGCGGCTCGTTGACCTCGGGGCCGTCGACGCTGCTGCGCACATTAGACATGAGGCGGCTGAAGGCGCCCTTCCACGGGACGGCTGAGTTGATGGTGACCTCCTGGGGACCGCCGCGCGTGGAATGCGGTAAATTCGTCAGTGGGGAGAGGTTAGCCACCTTGGCAGCCCGGGGGTGAGCTTGCCAACGAGGGCCTCCTCGACCTGGTGGAGGGGCAGCAAGCGCATCTTGAGGGTGAGCAGCTCCGGGGTGAGGGGCGGGTACACAGGGTCGTCAGGGCCGGGGGACGTAGGCGAGGCCATAAAAGCCTCTGCTTCGGCGATGGCGTTGATGATGAGGCGGATGGAGCGCACGACGTTGAGGTGCACCACGGCGCGCCATGAGGAGCGCTCGGCGCGGAAGGCCTGGCGAGGCAAAGGTGAAGCTGCGAGCGGTCGAAAGGAGGCGGGCAAACCTTGGGCGAGTTGACCAACTGGAAGTCTGGGGTATGTCAGAGGAGAGCGAAGAGGATAAGCGCACTGCAGGCATACTTTTGAGCGTTGTTGATTTGCCTGGAAGCGGACAGTGAGACGGACAGAAGACGCGACGGAGAGCTACGGACCCGACTCGCTTTGGCCGAGGAGGAGGATCTTGACGGGCTTGAGGGCCTTTTTGTCGGCGCTGCGCTGGCGATTGAGCTCCTGGTCTATGAGGTCGGAGCGCTTCTTGGCCTCACGCTCATGCTGAAGGCGGGCGTCTCTGTCCTGGGGTGTCTCGCCGGGGGGCGGGCGAGGGCGAGGGTGAGGGGTCTCATCGGGGCGCAGCGTGGAGGTTGCGACGGTCATGTTGGGTGCTGGAGGCAAGGCGGGCAAGGGACTCGCATGCGAAAGAGGAAACTGAACTTTATTCTTGACTTTGTCTAGATCTGAGCATGAATCGTCCTTACTCGGCAATATTGCAAATTCCAAATTAATTGTTTTTTTTGCGTTGTCCCTGAGCCATCCTCCTCCCTGCGCCATCGCCTCCTTCTATCACCCCATCATGACCTCCTTGACTACAGTACTTAACTATCATTTCAGCACTTCCACTCGTTGCTTCCACCCAGGCTAATGCCGTCCACATGACCACAAGCGTGACTAGTGTGATTTAGTCACGTGCCAGTGACACTGACGTCACCGTCACCCATGAACGTCATGCTTCCACGATGCTCTTTAAAGGCTTTCCTTCTGCAAGCTCAATCTCCCAGCCATGTTCGCATCCCGCCTAGCCTCTGCTGCCCGCCCCGCCGTTCCCAGACTCGTGGTGTGTACATCTGCGTTCCCAACGTGTACAACGTACCCATGCCTACAACCCCCAGGTCGCCCGCCGCGCATACGCAACCACGCCCCCACCCCCACCCCCTAGCGATGCCCCACCAGCCAAGTCCGGTGGCGGCAGCACAATCTGGCTCGTCGGTGCCGCCCTCGGCGCCGGCGGCCTTTACTACTACTACACCAACAACCCCGAACGCGTCCAGTCCCTCAAAGAGAAGGCCCAGGCCGAGGAGGAGCTCGCGAAGCGCCACGCCAAGGACTTCAGCAACAATGCAATGGCGAGCCGCACCCTACGCGCCTGTTTTCCCGCGTGCTGACCATGCGGCAGGCAGCAGGCCAGGACCGCCTTGCCGCGGCTCGCAGCACCGTCAGTGGGAGCATAAAAGACGCCAAGGATACGCGCGACCGTGTCGTCGCCGATGCCGACGCCCGTGCCCACAAGTTTGCCTCGGACGTCGAGGCCAAGTACGAGTCCGCTAAGAACCCGCGCAAAAGTCGCTCTCTAGCGCGAAAAGCTCTTCGGAGAACCTATACGACGACGCCCGCGCTGATGCAGAGAAGAAGGCCGCCGACGCCAGGGCCGGCTGGTTCAGCTGGCTGAACTGGGGCACCGCAAAGGCGGAAGAGGGCAAGGAGAAGGCCACAAAGGAGGGGTCGAAAGCGGCGGGCGACGTTCAGAAAAAACTCGAGAAGCATACGTGATTCAAACCCAACGCAAACCTATGTACAATAGTTGTACAATACCTAATGATTTGTATATCACTGCATGAATTTTCATTCAAACAAACGTGTCTGCGAATTAGCACATCATGATAGTACTCCGAAAAGCCGTTAAATTTCAAGCTGTGTACTTCGACAACCAAGAAAAGATACGTTCTGGAGAATGAAGATAAGGGAGACTGGGTTTCCGCTAGAGATGTGAATGTAATGAGTATTTAAGGAATAATGATTGGCGGTCTTCGACCGCCGTGTGTGAGATGTCGCGGGATGGGAGGGGATATTTATGTGGATGTATGTAGGGTGTGTTTGCGGGAGGGTTGGGCCGCTGCGCGGCCGATTCGCTGAGCCGTCGACGCGCCGGGAAGGGGGCGAGGCTGCGAATCGGGATGAAGCGGCAGGCGGACCAAACCCTGTACGCAGTGGGAATTTCGGGTCTTGGGAGAGCGTGAGCAAAGGAGTGGGTGGGTGGGGCTCGAAAATGGAGGCTATAGCGGAGGAGGGAGCGAGGTGGATAACAGGACGCGACGGACGCGTCGAAGAGGATGTATTGTCACGTGTCTAAACTGCTACACCCGAGTCTTCCTTATCTCCCACTAAGTCGACTCGTGCCTCGTCTGCCTTAGCTCACAGTTTGCTATGGTGAACTCCTGACTACACCTTTTGCCAAATGGAATAGAGGGTGTTGAAGGAATGCTGGTAATGGAAAATCATCGAGATTCAAACACGTCCGCGAATCTCATAAAATTCGACAAATAGTACACCGGATTATAGAATAGATACAGACTGGGGAGGCATAGCGTTAATAGTGCACTAGAGCGCTTCCCCTTTTGCAAGAGCACCCGTCTCTACTTCTTCAACTTGCCAATGACCGAGTCCGCAGCGTATCGCGGAATAACCTTCGGGTCGTGCAGCATGTTGAACTCCTCGGTCGCGTCGCGCCCAGCATACAGCATGATGGCCTTCTCGCCTCCGGGGTGGTCAGGCAGGAACTGGAAAGGGCTTGAGCACAGCACGAAAAAAAGTGCAGCAAAAAGAAACTCACGTTAGTAACATTCAGCACCTCCCCGTTGATGACAACCCACACGTCGTCCTTCGTCGTGTGCTTCGCAACGTCTGCCAGCGTGTATTCCCCGCCCGCCGACGCCGTCGATGCAGCCTTTGCCGGTGCTGCGGCCGCTGCTGTACTCGACGCGCCCATCTGACCCGCGATCGCGCCGAGCCGCCCGCCAGCCTTCTCGATCGCAGCGCTGGCCGACTGCAGCAGGTACGCTGCGGCCGAGTCGCCTGACACGCGTCCGAAAACGACGCATCCCAGGAGCGATGACCCACCGAGCCGGTTGGCGCCGTGCACGCCGCCCGCGACCTCGCCCGACGCGAACAGCCCCGGGATCGGCTTGCCCTCGGTATCGATCACGCGCGACTCGGCGTCGATCTCGAGCCCGCCCATCGTGTAGTGCAGCACGGGTGTCATGACCGCAACGTTGAAGATATCGTCGTACTTCCATTCGCCAGAGAAGAACTGCACGCTGTTAGCATGATGAGTGGAAGTGGCACGGGAGATATACCTTCTTTCCGAAGGGGTCTTTCTTAGACCGGACGACGGCGTTATAGTCTTCGAAGGTCTTTTTGAGCACTGCCGGTGGGAGGTTCATCTCCTTGGCCAAAGCGTCGCCACTCTCGAATCGCTTCATCAGCCCACGACCGCAGTAATGTTTGCAATGCCATTCAATTTCCTTGGATGCGGGCCCGTTGAGGACGAGGCGGATGGGGTACTAATAGGGACCGTCAGTACGCTACTGTTGCGACAGGAAATACCACAAACCTTGCCGTTCTCCCACATCTTACCGGTGACGTAATCACGGTGCTGCAGCTCGTCGACGAAGCGGGCACCCGTGTTGTCGAGCAGGAGACCTCCGACACCACGCAGCGCCTCGGCCGCGAGGAACTTGACCTTGGCGTCGGGCTCCTTGGGGTCAACCAGGCCGGTAGGGTGCACCTGAACCTTCTCCAGGTCGATGCCGTTCCCGCCGACAGCCATCGCGAGCTTCTGGCCGTCTCCGGTACAATGGTCCCCGTTAGTGGTGGGCAGGTCCCACAGCTCCGGGCGGTACTTCTTGATGAGGGAGTCCTCCGTAAAGTCGGCAGCATATCCTCCAGTGGCGAGGATGACCGGCCCGTGTGCGGTGACAGTCTTTCCTGCGTGTGAGTACTCGACGCCAGTGACTGCGCCCGAATCGTCCTTGATCAGCTTGGTAACGCGCGCCTTCTTAATGATCTTGACGCGCTCGGGATTGCTAACGGAAAGATCCTCAAGGCGCTCCATTTGGGCATAGGTTATGACCTGTGCGGGGTGCCGGGATCAGCTATGGGCGGGGATAGAGTGGTGCAGGGCGGAGCGTACCATCCCGGGGAACTGCGCATCCCCACGGTGCGTGCGGGGCTGAGAGTGCCCGCCGAGACGCGCGACCTTGGAGAGGTCAAGGCCGAATTTGTCCTGGAGCCAGTTGACGGCGTCACCGGAGCGGCCGGTAAGGACGCGGATGAGGTCGTCCCGGGCGAGGTCGCGCGCCTACAGGGGCAGAGTCAGCGAGCTTCTTGGAGCGGCAGACGGCAGGAAACGGCACCGATTTCTTGGTATCTGCGAAGAAGATCTTCGCATTGTCCAGAATACCGGCCTCCTGTTGGGTCTGTGTGCCAGCACCGTTGATTCCTGAGGTTGCCTTTGTGGAGTTACCACCCATGAAACTGGGCGAGGGGTCAGAGAGAACGGCGAGAGCGTCGGGAGACTTACCCTTGTTTGTCGAGGAGGAGGACGTTTGCGCCGCGCTCGAGGAGGGTGTGGGCAGCAGAGAGACCGGCGAGACCGCCACCGACGATGATGACAGACATGGTTGAGATGAGGTGGATGGAATATGGGGTGAATATGGGGCAGGTGAAAATCGGGACACTCTTATAGGGCACAGGCTCATCATCACATCCCTCATTTCCATGTGATATACCCGGCCCGATCGCCGGTCCAGTCTGGGCCTCCTCGTCTATAACACGGTATACGCCAGGTATACGCTATGTCTCTACAAATTCTCTACTGCAGCGGCCGAAATCATCTCGCAACACCGTTCGACAGCCTCGCCCATATCCATCTCTAGGCTCTCCAGCAACACTAGCCCCGCCACCTTACTGCCTGCCGCACCATGTTCCACATCTCCGCCCGCAAACACCTCCCGGTTCGCGTCTACATATGCCGGATACACGATCTGCTCCCAGTACAACGGCGGATCTCTCCATAGGGTTCCCTCTGGATCGGATTGCACTCCAGGGGGGCAGCCACGGCACGGAAGCGGAATGGAATGGAGTGGAGTTAGGCGGGAATAGGAGAAGGAAAGTCAGGGTTTATAATTTTTTAAATGTTTCGCCCCTCCTACCTGCTGTGTGGTAGCCATGCCTCTCGTGCCGTCTCTTCTTGAGCACGTCATGGGGAACCCGCAGGTATATCCGTACATCGAGCTGCTCAATCACCTCCTGCGAACAGGCCGAGTTGCAGGGCTGACCAACGGCGGGCACAGCGACTTACTGGACTCCAGTAAAGCAGGAACCCGTCCACAAGACCCCAAATGATGTCCTCGCCACCTTCGACCCGGCGCTGCCTCTTGAGGCCGTCGAATACCTTCACCCACTTGTCTCTGACGGCGGGAGAAACAGGAATGTCCTTCTGTTCGTTCAGATGATCGTGACTTCTATGGTCCGCCGGGATCTCGCCTGTCTCCTTGACTTGGCGCAAAAAGCTGATCATCCGCGGCCACACGATGGCACCAGGAGCAGCATCCCAGTCTTGCACGCTGTGGATGGGGTGGATGGGGACGAGTTCCTGGGGCTGAGCAGCGACGCTATTAGTCCTCAGTAGACTGGCACAGTTACGTCCAACTGACGGGGGCGAAGTCCTGTACACAGATCAGACGAGAGGAGGGTTATAGGAATATGGGCACATCTTGGTGGATGATGACGCTGTCGGGCAAGATGCGTTTGAGATGCTTGGCAAGGGTGGTTTTCCCTGAGCACGTAGCGCCTCTGCGAACTGCCGTCAGGATGCGACAGACGAGTTGCGAACGCGAACCGACCCGATCCCGACAAGTACAACTCTAGTTTTCCTGGAACTCTGGGCCATCCTGGCGGCGACGTGGCTGTAGTTGAGCGCAATTATTCGAGATTAGTGTACTTAAGCGATATCCGATTGGAACGATGTGACTGGCAATGTCACACGCGGACCGATATCCGGCAGAGTTGAGTTGCTTGGGCGCAAGACCACCAAGCCGACACAGGAGCACAGACCTGGGTGCTGTGGACAGCGCATGTTGGCATGGAAGATTTGGCGTCGTACAGCTGTGCATCGGTCTCCGCAGCCTAACGTCACAGAAAGGAGCGCCGGTGTGACTGTCCACCTTCTGCGTTTCTCATCATGCACATCCTGGCAAATGACAACGCCTCGTCATCGACGAATGGGCTACCGTCAGTCAATTTTCTTTGCCGTGCTAGGACCGTCGTCTGACATGAAGTTCCTAGCATATTGCATATAGGTAGGTGCTGCATCGGATTCCGACAGCCATCTTATACAGATTAGTTCGGGACATTCGGGGCGACGTCCTAGGGGAGATCGACTCTCCCAGCGCCCCTGCGGGGCTCTATCCGGACTTTATCTTGGAACTGGCTGCACGCCTCTCAGATGAGGATGCCTCGTCTCCCTATCAATTCTACGACCTCTGGGAGCTGGTTCTCGCACACTGGTTCCCCGAGAGCGAAGGGTACAACATCGCACACCAGTGGTCGATCCCATACCTCTCGGAGCGGGACGACTCCGCGTACATAACATACGCCGTGCTGGACGCGGATCAGCCGCTGGTCCTCCTCCAGGTCAGCGCCCCACAGCATTTTCGCAACGTGCACACGAGAGACGCCGCAGAAGCGCTCTCGTCGAGCCACTTTGACCATGTGGCGCCGTATTGTCCGTTCGACCATCTGTGTGTGATATCCGCCATGGGCAAAAAATGGACCGCATTCCGTAGGTCGCCAAACCTCACAACGGGCGAAGCGCTTTCTCTTGGAGAAGAAAGAATTGATTGGATGGAAGATATCGTCTCTGAGCCGTCGTTCGAGATGATGGAAAGGTTCTTTAGCGTCGTGAAGGAGAATGGTATGTCGGGTCTATCCAGGCGACAACAGCCCGGGATTTCATACTTTTGTAGTTCGCAATCATCGGATTGAGACAGGCAGGCCGCAAAGCCGTTGGATGTCCTAGGTGGTGAAGTTTATGTCTGTCAGATGTCCAGCATCTGTGTAATTCTATGTACATACATATTTCTTGAGGAACCGAGCAGCCTTGCCGCTGTCCAAGAGTAGTACCATGATCTCATCACTTTCGGAACTGCGGAGTAATCAACGCGATTGTGCAAACATTTCGCGCTATCGGCGCGTTATCTCTTCCCATGAGTCCGTCGACGTCCAGGAGTGCAAGCAGAGGCTCAAGGGCCCCTAGTCCCGAGAGACAGGCACGACAGGACCCCAGCCGCGATGCCATTAATCAGGTTATCCTCGGGCTTGGGAAGTCGTATCTCTCTACTCACAGGATCTCGGACAACCATCCGCAGGCCGACGAATCCACCACTCTCCTGCCTCAGTACGCGGCGAACACTGAGAACCCCGGCGGGGGAAAGACGCGGGCCTCTGTTTGGGCTGTACTGACCACTGTATTTGCTGTCGGCCTCGTCTTCTTCTTGTTCCTACCACACCTGTTGCCGGATGTGCTCTCTCCACTAGTGGGTCAGTGAATTACTGTATTCACGTTCCCTGTATCCGCATATGAACTCCTTCCGACACTAGGCCGCCTACCGAAGGATCCCATGCGCGCGGCCTTGCGTATCCTCGAAAACTCTCCTGTCATTGTGCGTGTAGTTTGTCCTCGCGTGTAGATTTGAACTGAACATGTTCAGGATGGGCATATCGGTCTGCAATTAACCTGTAAAAATTGAAGGCTATCATTGACCCCGATATTTGCCACAGACCTGCCGATTCTCTTGCGCTTCGCTTTCGCCAACAACGTGTCGGCGGTCGACCTGTCGAAAGAGTTCGTCGGCCATGTCGATATCCCGCGCTTGAGAGAGGGAAAAGTCGGTGGTTTCTTCTGGTTGGTCAAATTTTGGCACTGCTTCTTCGGTTCAGTCTCAGATCTCCTCCTGCTATTAGGTCGGTCTACGTCGGCTGTGCGAAGCCAGAACAAGAGGGCGAGGATTTCCTTACTTCAACCTGGCGTGTTCGGTTCGTTGTAATCGTCTCGATTTTCGCATCCCTTGGACGCTTCATAGGGATACCTTAGAACAAATTGACGTAGCGCGATTGACCATTGACAAATATCCCGAGGCAAGTTTCCGCTTTCGATCTTCTATTCTCAATGTCCCTGGTTTGGTAACTGCGACACAGGTTTTCCGCCTTGCGCTGGGATCAGAGGGTATCAAAGATGCGATTGGCAAGGGTAAAATTGCAAGGTAGATTGTGTACCCATCCGCATTTTCAGTCCTGATATCTGTCCTGCAGTCTTTTGGGAGTTGAAGGGTATGCATTTTTATGAGTCTCAGCGTATATCCTAATGTTGGTCCAGTGGCCATCAGCTGGGAAACTCTCTCGCGGTGCTGCGCCAATACCATGCTCTCGGCGTCCGCTACGTGACTTTGACCCACACTTGCCACAACGCGTTTGCAGACTCGTGTGGAATGATGCCTGGAATGATTCCTCTCCACGGAGGTCTGAGGTGATACAAGCCTTTTTAAAACATTTATTTTGAATTTATCTGCCCTCAGTACCCTCGGTTATACTCTCATTGATGAGATGAACCGCCTTGGGGTTCTCGTCGATCTCTCACATACGTCCGACGACACCGCGAAACAGGCGCTCCAGCACTCCAAGGCACCTGTAATCTGGTCGCACTCCTCTGCACGAGCGGTACACGATGTCCCCCGTAATGTCCCCGACGACGTTTTGAAACTCATCGGAACCGGAGAAGGGCAGACAGACGCTGTCGTGATGGTGCGCCGGGTTTTCTTCTTCGTCCATATGTTTCACATATCCTCACTAGGTCAATTTTGCACCCTTCTTCGTGGCTGACCCTGGAAATGCCACCGTCTACACGGTTGCAGACCACGTCGAGCACATTGCCTCTGTGGCGGGAAAGAAACAGTACGTAACCACGTATTTCTTCAAAGACTTGGGTCAAAGTAATTCGACCGTTAGCGTCGGCCTCGGAAGTGACTACGATGGTCTATATGTTTACTTGCGAAGCCGTATCTAGCTAATGCTGGTTTTAGGCATCGATAGTACTCCGGTTGGCCTCGAAAATGTGTCCAAGTACCCAGCGTTGGTGAGCGTCCTCCGGCCGGTCGCTCTTCTCCTTGACATAACATATGTTCTTCTCTTTCCTAGTTCGCAGAACTATATAAACGCGGATGGAACAAGTACGAGCTCTCTGGGCTGGCAGGCGGAAACCTTCTGCGCGTCTTTAAAGGAGCAGAGAAGGTCTCGAACGGTCTGAAAGCTGCAGGGACGCCGCCAGCTTTCGATATCTACGACAAGAGGACAGATCTCTGAGTTTGTTCAGGCACCCAAAAATATGTTTCTATGCGGCGAACTTCGGGTTTCCGGGGACTTGTAAATCACGATCAGATGTTGGATGATCTCCCAGTTGCTATTTCCGATACCAAGGTAAACTTTGTTCTCTTTTCCCAGCAATCATCGACGTGTGCGGATTCACGAGGTGTTATGAGTTAGTCTCATTAGGTTGGCAATTTGCCAGACTTTGCCCGCCACGGAACCCCCTGTTAGGATTCTAGCACGTTTCACTTGAGTTCTCAAGGTCTGACTGTACTCCCGATCACATCATCTCCACAAATCTTTTGCCACCATGTCGCCGGTTACGATGCTGTCTGGTCCCCGGGTTTCTCCCACCACTGCAGGTAACCTTGGAAATGCTCGTCCGATGATCATGCCCTTTAGATTATATCAGTTGTGCTCACAAGAGTCGTTGGCTCGGCTTTTCGATCCCACTATTCCCTTTCTTGGCCCGGTGCCAGCTAACATGGGCTTTTTCTCTTCTTGCCTTTTGGTCGGTTTTTCGCTCTTTTTTTCGCAATGTTTGGGCCTCAGCATTCCCCACATATCAGAGTGAGTGACTCGAGGTTTAGAACCCGTCCACCATGTACTTATTCACATCTGGTAGCTGTACGGCAGACGGGTGTTCGGCTGCCAGAGCAGTTGTTGACGTACCGTCCACAAGGGATTTTGTGCACTACCGAACTCTGGTACGTGGGCGAACAGGTTCCAAGAAATGCGGAACAGCTCATACCATGATTTAGTTTCCACGTTCATCCTGGCTCGATAGTAACAAGATAATTAGCATTGTTGCACCAGTAGTTGGGGGACTAGCCTTAGTCGGGATCCTTGCCATTGTGCTCTGGTACAGGCGAGGGAATTCCGCCATTTTGAAGAAAGAAGAGGGCTTCGAGGAAATATACGAAGTCCCCCCTGTCAGCGCCCGATACATTGCTCCTTTACCAAGAGTTTATGCGGAGCGATGGGCTGCGGTGGTGGAGTCTACAATTCCTATTCCGCAACCCTCGGTCGCCTCTCCTGACTCGCGTGCTACAACTACCAAACTCATCATCTCGGTCCCTGCAAACGAGCCTCCTCCGCCTCGAAGCTGGAAGCTGAAGAGAGTGCCAGTCCCTCGTTTATCGCGCCTCCCTCCTCCATATCCCACCTTGGCTCGGATACGAGGCGCTCTTCGAACTCCCCGGTGTTCCGAGTTCAAGAGACCTCCCCGGTTAACAACTCACAAACCGAAGCCGCCTCCATCTCCACTTGCTATCCCTACACTAGGCGAGCCCCTCCCTAGCTCAGTCTCGACTGGCATCCCCAGCGCCCTGTCTACTGCTACCCCGCTGACGAGTAGATTATCAGCACTGATAAATAGGATACAGTCAGAGTACAAGGGCCAATTATAACCACACGATATACAGACGTACGAACAGCGCTAATATATAAACTGACCGACGTTTATTTAACCATCTCTCGTTTGTCGCCCCCCTACTATAATAATATCAAACGGAGATGAGTTTCTAAGGCCGTGCACAGGGAAGGGAGGTTCCAGATTTGATACATGCAAGCCGCTCGGATCCGATCTCCATATTTGTAGGTAAGTAGCTTGAGTATTCTGGGCGAACCAAGCTCCGGTTGCAAGTAGCGACCCTAGTATAACGTACGAGCACTAATCATCCGACATGTCCGCCCCTTTTGCTTTCCGGGCTTCGATTCTTTCCTTCATCACCTTCTTTGCGGCATCTTTTGCAGCCTCCAGTTTACCGGCCTTCGCGAGCGCGACAGCCAGCGCATGGACAAGTCCGACGTGATTGTGTCTGCGAACGCTGTTTTCAAACTGTAGCACTGTGAGAATGATTGTGTGCGTCTGAGCGTTGAAGTTGCTTACCGCCCATCGTTCGCGCTTAGAGTTCTCGTTGGAAATCTTGAGGACGATCTCTGCCGCTTCGGAGTGTTGATTCGTTGATTGGAGTGTGCTGAGTTGCCTTTGGAGAGAAGGCAGAGGATCGTCTCGAAGCGCGAGCAAACTGAATTCAAGCTGTTTCAAAGTCGATAAGCACACCGAGACAACGAAACAAAATCTGCAACATACTGCCCCGGCTGGATATGTCGCTATCCGTGCTTCGATGGTTTCCCTGTCGTAGACTTGTTTTAACAAGAAAATCATGGAAAGCATGGTATATACACACCGCGCATTTTTCACCCAGCCTTCTCCCGATTCCTCGTACGGCCCATGCCTAACGGGAAATTCTTTGAGACCATCCAGCTCGTATAATGAACCCATTGCAGGTAGGTAGACAATGAAATGGTAGGCGTCTTCTGAAGTTTTCGGCAGTCCAAGACCATCCAAAGAAATGGCGCTGGGAGGAGAAAGGGAATTGTGTGCTTCCCTCAGCCAATCGGCGCTGGTGATGACCATGCCACGCGTTTGTGGATCCATTCCCGTCGTGAAACTAGTAAGTTCGGCGAGTTGTGGCCCAGTAGACAAAGACGGTATGTTTCCCAGAGCATTCAAAACAGCTAATGTTGCGCATGCATTGTTCACAACCTGGTGGGCAAAGAACCCTGGGAAGTCGCGGTCATATTCTCCTTGGGTTGCGCAGGTAGCTTCGGTAGACGAAGTTGGTAGCCATTTGAAGAGAAAAATGAGGGCATGGAGAGGTTGAAGTGATGCAAGAGATTCAGGGTCAAGCGAGTAGAGATCGTCGACTATAAGAGGTACTCCTAGAGTTTTCAGCAGTTCTCTGACATTGAAAGTTAACATGAAAGCTATGGTGGAAGGCGTTAAAAAACATACGTGAAAACGCCTGGATCAGACTCGGTCAGCTGCCAGCCATTGGATTCGTCTTGCCCATCCATTAGGTGCAAGTGGAAAATGTGATAAGTGAACTGGTAGCTGCAGTGGTAGCCGGTAAACTTTTGAGTTCAGCCGTGACGCGTTGGTGGCACGTGCTCGTTAGGTTCCACGCCAAATATTGCAAAACAATAATCAAATTTATAATTACTGTACTATTTCGACATAGGTTCACGCCATGTCACCCGTCACCTACAAGTTCATTTTTCTCAAGTTCATTCCTCGGCAATCACATCAAAATTCCCATAAAAGGCAGTCCGGCGAATGCCGGAGATAAATTTTTGGTGTTTTTGAGCCTATTTGGGCCTGAAACTCGACTGTCACCGTCACTGGTACCAAATAGGTTCAGTTCACGACCCTCCGTCACCCGTCACCTGAACCTATGGTCGAAATAGTACAGTAGCTCTTTTGCCCAAGTCTAGCAAGATGGAATCTGTCTCGGGTTCGTGCTCATTGTTGTCGATATATACGGACTCTCAGATTGTTTAGAAACGGACCCAAAGGCGCTTAACCGCGCCAGATTCGAGCTTGAGCTCGAATTTGTTCAATCTCTCGCGAATCCGTATTACCTCCATTCTCTTGCACAACAAAACATTCTCGACCAACCTGCGTTCATTAATTTTTTGGAATATCTTCTGTATTTCAAAGAGAAAGACTATGCGCGTTTCATCCAGTTTGTATACTTCAGCTAGCCTCTGATGAATGCCCGTCTAATTTCACCACAGCTATCCACATGCTCTACATCACCTTGAGCTTCTTCAACAGGCGCAATTTCGCTCAGACATGAGAAAAGATGAATTTCGTGACTGGATCCACCACAAAGCTTTCGAGCACTGGCGTACAAACCGATCAGGAACGGCCCCCCAAGTTGTGACTAGCGGTGTGGATGACGGGACCGTGACGTCTGCATCATAATAATGTGTATAATTAATCCTCTGGAATTTTCTGTTTCAATCTTGCCGTGCCGTTGTGCTTGCCTCAGCGCTTGGAATATTCAGCTTTGACAAGTTGTCACACGGTGGCGGGTCACAGCGTCACAGGACCTTAACTGGGAGATTTTGATAATGGCCGAAGCGCACTTGAATGACACCGAGTATTCGCTGGACGAGTCGCCCGCTGGCCGCCCTCTCCATTCTTTCGCCGAAAATGCAGACGAAATGCATCCCAGCAACTCCGAATCCGAGCCAGTGCACCTGGCCACACTTGCGGAGAAGAAACGTCTGTGGTGGAGGAATGCCATCATCAACGCCTTGTTCATTGCGTCCTGGTACGCATGGAGTGTCCTCAAGCTTCTCTCATGCGCCTCATCACAGACTCGTTGTCTCCTCAGGTTCTTCTTCTCCACGATTCTCTCCGTATACAACAAATGGATGTTCTCGGACAAATACTTCGCATTCCCGTATCCTCTGTTCGTGACGACGATGCATTTCTTCGTGCAGTTTGCTATGGCTGCATTCATACGAGCTGTTTGGCCCCAGCGCTTTCGGCCAGCTCGGAGTCCGACGGCTGCGGACTATGGGTGAGTTATCCGTATTTTCGCTTCGGCAACTCTGCGTGTTGTTTCAGATACTATGAGCGCGCTCGACTGTCTGTCAGCGGCAGACTGGCGGCTGTTAGCAGATGTGCTCTGCCATTTTATGATACGAGGTTACGCTCCTGTTGGGATACGTGGTTGCTGTCCTGCCCGTGAAGCTCTTTTCGAGCAGGCATCTATTAGCCTGCCGCGTTGCCTGTTTCCCACAGAGGGCATAATTTCCGCCGAAGCCCGTCTTCATTCAAGGCACTAACACGCTGTTCTGATGCAGAAAGAAAGCTGTTCCGACTGCGGTTGCCACAAGCCTAGACATCGGTCTTTCGAATCTGTCCCTTAAAACAATCTCGCTCTCTTTTTTTAGTGCGTGGATACGTTTCTGCAATCTAAACTGTACAACACTGAGTTGTCATGTCTAGCAATGTGCAAGTCGTCATCACTAATATTTGTCCTTTTGTTCGCCTTTCTTTTCCGCCTGGAAAAGTTCTCCCTTCGGCTGGTCGCTGTCATCTTCCTTATATTCTGCGGGGTCCTTCTCATGGTTGCTACCGAAACACATTTCATCGTCGGAGGGTTTCTCCTTGTTTTAACTGCAAGTGCCCTGGGTGGCTTCCGGTGGAGTTTGACACAACTTTTGTTGAAGAACAAGAAAATGGGCATGGACAACCCGGCTGCGACAATTTATTGGCTGGCTCCTGTAATGGGCACTACTCTTGCGATAGTCAGTGCCATTATAGATGATTGGTCCGCACTATTTGGCAGCCATTTTTTTGTCGGTTTCAAGGCTGCACAAACCGCCTTCTTTCTGACGATGCCGGGTATTGTCGCGTTCTGTATGGTTCTGAGCGAGTTTACGTGAGGATGTTTGATGTCTGAACTGTTCCATGGATAGCTAAAAATGCATTCAGCATTATCCAGCGCGCAGGAGTCGTACCCATGTCCATCGCTGGTATTGCCAAGGAGGTTACGACCATTAGCATCTCAGCCTGGATATTTGGAGACAATTTGACCCCGCTTAACATCGCAGGTGTTGCTATCACTGTTTGCGGTGTGTGATCTCAATAGAATCTGCTTCCACTCCCTGCTAATAGCTCTGGGTTGTATCTATTCAGGAATCGCGCTGTTTACGTACCACAAGTATCGAAAATCTTTGGAGATTGCTGTTCCCCTGGACGCTCATGGCAACCCGATCTCGACTGAACAGTCCGTGACTGGGCCCGCTGATGGACGTACCTCGCACCATGTTGAGCTCGATGAAACTGCGCGTTTGACCCGTGGTAGTGATGAGTTCGACGGGGTACGTCCGCCATGACGTGTACACTTTTGTCTGTCAGCGAGCTGACTTGAGCGATAGGATGATGATACATCAATAGGCTATCACTCGCGGTCACTGTTCTCCGCCGATGCAGACCAAGACGCCGAAGAGCTCCGCAGCATACGCTCCTCCAAAATACGATGGTCCTCCGCCGAGCGCGGTACAGCCCCAACTGAGCGTAGTGGATCTATATCGCCTCCAGTGCGCGAGTCTATACAGGCGGCCAGAGCGTGGAGAGACGGCTGAGCCAAGGCTGGGCCAGATTATTGTGTCGGGCTCAAAACTATCATTATTGCAACCATACTTCTCACGTTTTCCGAGGGGCCGAATCACAACGACTCACTTGCCCGAATCGAGGAAGGCGGAAATTCGGAATGATGCAAAGAAGCGTCGGAGCGGGCGCACTCCTAAGATTTTGGTCTTTTATTTCCACAGTCGGTGTGATTTCCCTGAACAATATACATACGATCTGTCAGCACATCAATCAGCGAATGGCTATCAAAAGAATTTGTGACGTGAGTCGCTGCTAGGCTGCGCCGTGTGAGGCGGAGGATATTCTTATGACCGGGTGGGTCCGCAGTTGCCAGACGGGTGAATGCTTGAACATGAGAGACCGAGGAGTGTCGGCAGCGACGGGTGATGCGCTGGGCATGCGGGAGCAGCTCGGCGAGACATGTGGTGATGGGGTGCCTACTAGTGGATAACGTAAGAACCCACGATACTGGAAACATATGGTAAGCGGGAGTGTCTCAGTCTGTTTCAGCGGGGAGGTGGTGTGGACGGAAACTGTGGGCGTTGAAGCTGTGCGATACTATTAAGAGATCGCATCTCGGGGTGCGGCTGTTGGGCCCCCTTGAGCTGTTGGCAAGGCCCAGACGAGCTGATGGAAGCGGCAGCCCGCCCGAGCTGAAACAAAGAGGGCAGGCCAAGGGGCAGGCGCCGTGGCAGAGATTTCGGCGTGGCCCTGGTTGTTCTGTATTTTCCTGTTACGCCCGTGACTGTCGCAGTGGTGAGCATCTGGTGATGTATAAAAGCCGTGTATCCGAATTAGCTCTCTTTTACTTTCCCAATGGACGACTCCTTCCAGTTCATCATTGAATCACCCCAGCACGCCCAGGGCCACAAGAAGCGCCCACGCCTCGTCACGTCCTGCGACAACTGGTCTGTGTCCCGCCGCATAGCCCGCCGCGCCTCTGACGCGTCCCAGCCGTCTCAAAAAAATTAAGTGCCTCCAGCCGACGCCCGAAACAAAGTGCGAGGCGTGCAAGGCCGCCAAGATCCCGTGTCGGTTCCGCGACCGAGAGCGCTACTTTGCAGAACGCAGTCGGGCAATTGCTGGCCCAAATGTTGGATCACCGTATGGGGATGAACCAAGGTGCGCAATGACAAATTCGCCCCCAAGCGAGGAACCCGATCCATCCAGTAGATCCTCGTCTCTCGATGCCTATTCCACCTCCTCCAGCTCCTCCAGTCCCTCTCTTTCATCGCATTCTAATCCTCGATCAAACACGAACTCACCTAAACCCAGTGGCGTCGTGGTACCAGAAGGGGAGTCTACACGCTATGTTTCGTACCCCCCAGACTCGCGTCGCTCGATAGACAGGTATGTCGTTGGCCCAGGGAGAAGTAAGAAATCCGTTGTGTTGATGTCTTTCCAGGCGTCCTGGTTCCTCGTCTCTCCGTCCCTCGCGAAACGACCCGATAGGGTATAGTTTGGCCTCCTCTCCCTCGCAACTACTCCAACATTCTCGTAGCAGTCGTCCCTCCAGCCAGCATGGCACTAGACCCGTACATTTATTCGACCCAGAACGGCCTCAATTCCCACACCCCACATACATGGCACATTTCATACAACTCTTTTTCGAGCAACTGGGCGCAGAGTTTCCGTTTGTAACCTACGACGAAGTGTCAAGAGACTTTTGGGATCAGGTTTTATCTCCTCTCTTGGCTAATTGCATCGCCGCTATGGCCACTAGGTACGCTGCATTGATCTCTCAAAGGGTCAGCGACCAAATTTCCGAGGGCAGATACTCCACTCTTTCTGAACTTACCGTTCGCGGGCTGCATAATGTAGCTGAGACCTATGGTGACAACGCAAAGGTCAACTATCTCGCGTCGTCGTCGCCGTCGCCGTAGACTTATGAAACTTTTTTGGTAGACCATATTATCCTCCATCGCTCACATCCCCTCAATGGACACTTTGCACGGAATAATGCTGTTGTCTTGGTCCGAATACAAGAACAACCGAATTCTTGGTGAGCTAATCAGTGCTCCTGCTTCGAGGAATCTTCTAATTGGGTGTAGGCCTCCGGAACTATTGCCAAATGGCGATGAAGATGGCAATCGAGGTAGGGTTGTCCGATCAGAATGGGAGCCCTATCAATGTTAGTGAGAGCGAGCGGAATCGCAGGCGGTCGACGTGGGGTTGTGTCCTGCAGTTGCACTTGACAGCGTCATCATGCGAGTGTATTTTGTTGCTTTCCGAGTCGCGTACTGATATTGATATTTTTGCAGTCCGTTCATAATGCATAGAACATTCTCGTGGTTGGATGTGTATAATATTCATGTCCCACCCCTGTCCTACAGCCATAGCTTACAGCTCATAATATCAGTTAATTCACGTAATTGCCATTTGTTTGGCCGCATGGAGTCGCGTGCTCCCAAAGGACATCCTGCTGAGCGCTGATCATTGATGGATATTGATGGTTTAACTAACGCGTTTTTGGCTGTTTTTGGCACCAGATGCAGCATAATTGATCCCACGTCTTGGCTCCGGCCCGAGCATGTTTCACCTATCATATCAGGTCTGTCCGGTACCATCTCCGAGAAATAACATGGTCGTGTCATCTGCCCAGCAAGACATTGGATGCCCGTCTCACGCCTGTCAATCGTGATCTTGTTGTGATCACTTCAAGCTTGTCTTGCCCCCGCTGCTATCGCAGGAAAGCCGCCCATCGTCCGTGTGGGCCTGCTCCTCTATGCCCCCATGTCCAGTGTTACAAGCCTTACAAGCCATGAGATCTCAGCCTATATGCGCGTCGCTTCCCTGGCCATAGCCTTATACGAGTCCGTCCGTCCGCTCCCTGGACCAGCCGGGTTCCTGATCTCGACTAGTTACTTGCAAACCGTCCCTTTTGAGTTGCGTATATACAGGGAACAGTGGCGAGCAAGACACTTGACGTGTGTTTCGTTGCTTCATATTACCTTTCATGTTTGCTGACCCTGCATCAGGCTGTCTTTCATCCTATTTTGTCTTATTCGGTGCGCCTCAGAATTTTCATTACCCCTATATCTCGCCTGAGTCGTGTGTTGCAGATATATCAGTATTATCGTCTTGATTGTATCGAACTTCGGATTTTTTTATCCTCGCTTCACGCCAGAATCATGTATCCAATATTATCTTCTTCCCTCTAGCTTCAAAGGTGAGTTGTACGGTGTGCCATTAATGTCAAAGTCGAGTTAAATTCCGTGACAGTTTTACAAGCAATGGTCTCACAAGCGATACTTGGGGTCAGGTACCCATGCGTCCTACACCGTTAACCTCCGGCTCTGATGCACCGTTGGTAGAGCGTATAATTTGTCTCGTAAATCCGGCGTGGTCGGTTGTTTTTTGGGCCTGCTATATGTAATGAGCTGCGCCGTGAGTCCACAATCAAGTCTCATGGCATACAGTATTCATCCTTTCAAGCCAGTGTGAATGGGTTTCAACTGAATATGGGAGAAGGGGTGAGTTGATGTCTTTGTGCACGGAGAACCATACTCATATCACCAAGGCGTGTTCGATAGCGTCTATGTAAGTGTCCCATATCTTCTTGGAGTCGACTGGCCTCTCAATGCATGTCTGTAGCGAAAGTAAGCACACATCAGGCTCCCCTGATATGATGGCCCCATCCAACAATCACTTCTAGCTGCCGCAGCACCAGTTCCCAACATGGTTTTGGAGGGTGGATCCACTATGCTGTCGCTGTATGCTACGATTTCATCGTCAGCGTGGTCTGCATTGTGTTCCTACTAAAATTGAGAACCACGGCGACTTCCCTGTATGTTCTTTCTATCGGCCCGAAGCCGGGCTTCCAGAAGACGCGTTGATTGACGGTTCACCAGGATGGCGAGAGTAACGAAGATGTGAGGAAACGCATGGCTATCCTTCACCCCCCCCTCTCAACCTTATATAGGTTGCTTGCTGACGGCATCTGGTATTTTATGGCCCTGGCCATGGTCAATTTGCTCAACCTCGCGTTCAATCGGTTCAGTCAAGAAGACGAGCTGGTATGGTTCGCATCTTCGTTCTGGGCTCAATCTAATAGAACCTTGCCTTGTCTCCAGACCGCTGCGTATGGCGCCTTTCTGCTTGCCACGTTTTCTCTTCTAACCCCATGCCAGTGCGTCGCTCGGATACTCCGTAACATGGATCATGTCCCAGAAGCTGATAATCCACCTGCATGGTAATTTCCTCTCCCTGCTCCCAACTTGGCGAGCTGACTGGGATTTTAGAGGCATCGCTTGAACGACGCAACGAATCGCTCGGTGCCGCCGTGACCATAACACAGGAGATCGCCTCCGCGCGCGACGTCAGTCGGGCGTTGCGGTCGCAGTACCAGTCGAAGAGCGGGTTCCGGGGCGAGTTGACGCTGCCTGACTTTGATTCCATCGAGAGCCAGAGCAATCCCGCTCTTGGCGAGGACGTGGAGGTGCAAGTTCGGATTGAACGGACAGTGCGGAAGGAGCGGGTATCCCGCATGTGCGAGTTGGAGGATTACTCTAGGGCCGCTCGAAGTAATCGCTCGATACGCTTCGAATGATATCTTGAAACCTACGATGGGGCGAGAACGGAGTCTCATTTGAGACTGAACTGCACCTGGTATGACCTCAGAGTCCATTTTTCGGATATCCACTAGTGCTGGCAATCAAGCTTTCAAGACTCCATCATTGAAAATGTTCAGGAACAGAGAAGTCTATTAGTATTACGTCAAAAGTGTGATATCACGGTTATCAATTGCAAGTGAGCTCGGCCAGGACCCGTGATTACCCCAATATAGGTTAGATCCAGCAAATGTCCGAACTTTAAGGCGCTTAATTTTTCCCACGGTATTCTGAGTATGCCAAAATGCTTATTCGGGCAAGGTGAGCAGGAATTGTTTTTGGGAACCCCCAAAATTTGAGCATTTTGTCCGAACTTTGGACACGACCTACAAAGGGATAATCACCGGTCCTACTCGGCCCATGTCAAGCGGCCGGCAACTCAAGCATGACCTCTGCGCTTCATGGTCACTGGGCGGTGCGTGTGTACACCGCGTTTTGAATTTCCTAGGACTCACGAGGAACTGCTCAGCGCTCTTGATCCCTCAATGACCCCTATATCAAATCCCTATAGCTACAACATGCGTGCCGATCTGGGTCGCGATGCTAATAGCGGATCACACCGCTGATGCATCATTTCTTTCTTCAACACCGACGCTCACCTTTCTCTTTCTTCTTCTCCACTTCTTTCACTTTTCGCGAGGCAGGTCCTCTTTCTTTTTTTTATTCAAAATCCAGCATCATTGCAATATACCCTTTTTAAAATTTCAAAATGTCGGGCGTGGATTCGTTGTTGTTGTTGCCAAACGGCCAGGAGCTGCTTGTGCGAATGGCTTATACCTCTAGAGAAGTGCAAGGCGTAACAGTGAGTGGACTCTACTACTTACTATTCCGCTTTTTCACACAGTCCACGCTCCTAGGTTCTTGTCGTAATTTCTTGCATCTCTCTCATTGCAGTCGTTGGTTTGCTTGCCACAATATCGGTGAGCCTTTTCATTCGTATTCCCAGGCCACAACTAATGTCCACGATAGCTTTCGGCCTTCAACACTCGTTCTTCGCTCGACCAACACCTTTTTGTCCGCACTCATGTTCGTGATGTTGCGTCTACACATCATTTGGCCTCTGACGAGATTTCCTCTAGGTTGCGGCGTACTTTATATCCCTTTTATTATGCGACCTTGTTCAGGCAATCGGCTCTATATTGAATGCTAAGTGGGTCGGTGAAATGGCTGTTGGGGTTGGAAACATCTGCGTTCTGCAAGGCGGGTTCTTAGATCCATACACCTTTGCATGGATTAACTCGCATACAGGGGTCCTCAAACAGATCGCAGACGTCGGCACGGCTTTCTGGACGTTCGTCATCGCCCTCCACACCTTTTGCCTGCTCTTTTTGGAGTTGAAGTCCCGCCGTTTCGTACTCTATACGACTTTAATCGCAGGCTGGTCTGGCATAGCTACAATTGTGATTGCTGGCCCAGCGGCTCTAGATACGACACGCCGCGGGCCATTTTGTTGGTTTCTCGATTATCGTGCAATAAACCCTTCTGACTTTTCGTACGACAGTCGGCATTTCGGGGTACTGGTGTTGGATCACTCCGGAGTATTCTACCGAGCGGGTCACGTATGTTGAGATCCCTCTCGTTCCAGATTTTTTTACTTACACTCCATACAGGTTGGATTACATGTTTGTAAGTCTTTTTCTAGCCCTGCCCTTCGGGTATACTGACCCTTGGGTAGATGTTCATGGCCGCCACGTTCAGCTTTGTACTCTATAGCTTGATCTTCCTCCGCATGCGGGGAACATCGTGCTGACTGGGAAACGTATTCAATTCCGGAGACGCGGCACCAACGAATGGCGAGGGAAGCAGTTCGAGGATCAAGCCTTGGCCATTGCAAGACAGATGTTGCTTTATCCGGTAAGGGAAAGTGTTTACATCTGTGTCGCCGTGCTCACATCTTGATTAGGTCGCATACACTATTCTCATACTTCCCATTGCAGCCAGCCGCTTCAGCTCTTGGTCAGGAGATGATGTCCCGTTCCCAGTCACTATTTTCAGGTCAGTTAACTTCAACTCTCCTACGACGTAAAAAATTGATAGATTCGGCCTTCCAGCGCGGCGGTCTTCCTGTTGTCCGGAATCGTCAACGTTACGCTGTTCACAACAACACGGCGCCTTCTTCCTGCCGATTCCCTCAGAATGCCAACCATCCGAAAGGCCGCCATCTCCCGCCCGCAGCCCATTCCCGAGTACACCATTGAATCCGGACCCGATTCATACTACCAATCCTCTGGGACGTACGCGGAATCCTACGCAGAGAAGGACCCAGTGGATTCCATGCCTCCTTCACCTGCTCCCCTGCAGATACGCACTGAAGTGTCGCAGACGCTTAGCCCCCCTCCTATGGCTCACGCTCACGGCAGAGAGAGCGGGGAAAGCGTGTACAACTTTTACGAGTCGAACATACCTTTGACGCCCCCTGACGCTAGGCCGAATCCCGAGTTCAGTAACTTCAGTTACAGGGGATGAGCAGTATTATTTCTATTTACGTTGTACACTGTATCTGTATATGCTCCTCAAGCTAGCGATTGCCTGTTTTATGAGGTCGACCAAGGCACGTCACCGCTGAATAGTTGCGTATATACTTCTGGGCACCAGCCAAGAAGTGGCCCCATCTCAGGGCAACTCGAATAGTATGGGGGAAAGCGGGCATGGTGATTTCGCTGCCGCCGTTTGTTAGCGAGAAACCCGTGGCAGCCATAAATATCCTCTAAATATGGGAGATATCCATTTTGGCGCTTAGAAAGAATTAGTGGAGGACTGGGCGATTGTGCAAGCACCGACTAACCTCTCCCTGTCGAGCTTGTGAATTATCTTCATTCGCATCTATACCGATATAGTTGAAGCGATTCTCCGGCCATCGGATAGCTGCCCGATGCAAGTCCATGAATCGAGCCCGCTTCATTTCGTAGCCAACGACGGTGATCTGCTCTGGGTATGAACCGGTGTATTCACGGAAGCGGGCGATTGAGAAGAGCAGATTCTGGAAGGAGTCTAGGGCATAACTTTCGGAGGTGGCACGATTGAACGTGTCCGACTGGAAGAGATTTGCGCTTAATGCTAATCGGAGATATGATTCACCTTCAGTGGTGGTCGAAGTCGGCTGCGTTTGTCCTCTGTACCCGACATTCAGGATTTCCAAATTAATGCGACGAGACGGGAAACGAACCCACTGAAAACTACGAGAGACCGTTGGTCTTCCAATGCTAATCGAGCACTGGGGGACGTTTAAGTACAGGATCATCGCAGCGATCTGTAGTAATCGGTCAACTCACGCATTTGAGATGTGCTGGAAAAACACTTCTAGACGGCTAGACTGAGGAACGCTTCCGTCGCACGGGAACTTTCAGCGCGAAGGGAATTCGCATACCTCTTTACTGGTACCATAAGATTCAAAAGTCCATTCGTCGGTCTTTAGTCGCAGGTCGGGGTTCGTACCCTTCCAAATGCCATGTCCAGGGACGATAATGAGGTGCTTCAAATTCGAATGAATATTGGTAACTGGCGCCAGTATATTCAAGGGGAAGGGGGCACTTGAAGGTTTGGGGTCCAAAAACGAGAAATAATATAATTTGACGTTGAGGAGGAAGGATACGGCTGTAAAGAACACTAAACCCAGGACAGCCAAATTCGTAGCTCGAGAACGATTGAGAAGCGACTTCAGCGCACTGCTGGAAGTGTATCTGGTTGTAAATCCATGCCTGCGGTCCGTTGACACTGGTCTTGGTAACATGGACTTTCCAGACCTACCCTATCTTACATAACCAAGATAGTCACGTGCAGGATCCAAACACCATGCATTTTGCCCCATTTTACTTGTACAAGTTCTGAGTGACTTTCAGGCAAACTCAGCGAGTGTCGAAAAGCTTTCCCCGCGAGCCTAGCCGCTGTTATCAGCATTACTGCCTATGAATCCTCCTCGATATAACGGGTGTGCGTCCCCGTCGGTCATGCTAGAAAAGGGGCGATACAGGATGCGAGCTCCCTCAACTCTTCCTATTGATTCTCCGTTTCCCAAGCCTCAACCGCGCGGCAGGAACAGAGACGGAATCAGCTCATACATGGCAGCTTTGGTTGTTTTGCTCGCCCTTGCATGTCTTGGCAGCTTTGGTTTCGCCTATTATCTATTCACGACGAGGTGGGATGCGACGGCGCTTCATGACCTCCTCAATCCGGCTGACAAAAGCATACAAGTCATCCCATTTGAACCGCACGAGGTGCATCCGCACGCATATCGTTCTGGACAGAAGTTTATATCTTATCTCCCACATTCTGGTCTACACAACCAGCGCATCGCGCTAGAGAATGCTATTGTGCTTGGCGTATTGACTAATCGTACTGTTCTAGTACCGCCGATCCGCCTCGGTAGCAAACCTCTCCGCTATATGAATTCAGATTCACTGCACCAAGTTCTTACCCTATCCGGCAAAGCTGGGCTACGACACTGCTCTCAGATCCGCGATACACAATTTCTGCCTGCGGAATGCTTTGACTATTTCCACTACACCCATACCTCCCCCGCATGGCTCTTCAATATAAAAAACCTCAATAATTATCCACCGCTAATTTATCTCGAAGATTTGTCTGGCGATCTCATTCGCAGTCGCCTTCAACTCTCTATGTCTGAGATCATGACACTACGAGACATGACACCTTACCATTACCGCTTCCTGGACACGGTTACCGACAGGACCCCTTCCAAGGACAAATATACCGAGGCTTTGTATATCCCCGACCTCGCTCGATACTCCCATCGTCTCATCACGATCGGTACCCTCTTCGGCTCCTCTCGGCTGAGGTTGAAGGATCCCAACAACAAATTGCTACGCACCGAAGTCCGCCAGAGTATGGAATTCTCTTGTCCCCAGTTGGTCGATGCCGCAGATTCCGTTGCACTGTCCATGAGCGGCACATATCTAGGCGCACATGTGCGGGTTGGCGATGGATACTTCCGCGTCAATGGCGAGGCCAATCTGCGGCAAGTGTGGTGGAAACTCGTCTATGAAATCCTGCAATATGACATCTCTGAGGCCATAAACATCGAGCGAACCTTCAAAGTCTTCCCAACAGTCGAGGGACGTGCTCCCTCTTTAGCTACCAACGCCTCCTGGCAGCGTTCTGCACTTGTCAATTTCACGTCAGGCAACCTGCGTTGTCGTGGTCACCGACATTCCCTCCCACAACTGGATCGTCTCAACAGTCCGTTGTTCATTTCCACGGATGTAAAAGACCCTGCAACAGATCCATCCTTGTCCGGATTTTTGCGTACATTTCCGTGCACTTTTTTCCTCTCTGACTTCACAATCCAAACCCAGCGGCTGGACAACTTGCAGAATGGGTATGACGGGATACCCATCAAACCATTTCTGCTTCCGATGTTAGACGCTATGGTTGTTGGAAGGGCATGGAGGGTCGCGGGGACCGAGGGAAGCACATTCAGTCGGTTTATCCAAGATGTGCTATGGAGAAGGAATCAAGGATTGGGTATTATTGAGAGGGGATAAAGGACGTGGATCGGTAGTTATAATCCAGCATGGTCCCGTTGAGAAACAACCAGGGACGGGTATCCAGAGCAAGTCATGATGTGATGTATATAAATTTCTGTTCGTGGATGGAAGTGCTGAGAAACTAACGTCGTTCGGTGCTATGGTGATGTGATCAGCGCTCGTTTGCATCCAACTTCCCCGAGCGTTGCGATGGAATTGATCATGCTGTGCCGGCTTGGCCGAGTACTATAGTACCCATCTTGTCTTCATCCATTCTCTATCCAAGTTGACTTGGCTAGTTCCCTGATGTCCACTGCTCAACCTTCCAGCCCTAAACCCCAGTTCGCGTCGGCCGAACTGCGGGTTCCGTCTTCCAGGCTGAGCCCATTACCTTCACCCAGGCCCATAGTCAATGGATTTGTTCCCCCTTCACCTCGCTTTGCGAGTGGTCCCGGCGGGAAACCTGAAGGTACCTCTGTTTCTCCGGTATCCTGCAGAGTGCTTACATCTCTTCCAGGCGAAGGCTTAGACGAGTGGCTGGAGGATCTTCAGAAATATGAAGCAACGCTGGTTAGTCGTAGCGACCCATTGAGGCATTTATCTAATCAGCAGAAATTCAGGAAGCAATGGCCGAGGCTTCGGTGGATGTAAAATTCAAGGAAGAACTAGGCACCATTGAACAATGTGTGTATATACTTCACTCTCCCGCCGTCATTCATTGACATCATGCTTCAGGGTTCAAAGTTTATCCGAGGCCGAGCGAACTGCCGCCTTGTATACTTTGCTTCAACATTCTAACCAGGGTCAGATCTGGTTTTTGATCGCTGTATTGCAGCAGATGGCGGGACCAGGTGGTGCCAACCCTCTTACAGGTCTGTCGCTATCGAGTTTCTTGATTATTATCCCGGGCCGACCAACTTGTAGCGCCCCTCGATGCTTCCGCGAAAACGAAACAATCCAACCGCAACTTGAGACCGCCGAGCCTCAATATACCACTCCCAGGCTCCCCTGCCACTCCCCAGTTCAATACTCCGTTGTCGGCTCGTCCGCCTGCGCAATCTCAAGTCTTGGAACAGGCAGGTCAAGATGTCGTGGTCAACCGCAACGATGAAGGTAGCTGGGCCAACATGGTTAACACGCCTCTGGTTCCGATGTTCCAAAAGGCCGCCGACGGCCAGAACAAAAACACGGAGCAAACCAACATGCCGATGCTGAACCCAGCCATGTTCCCCCAGGGCATGATTAACCCACTAATGCTCAACAATATGGGACTTGCCAATGTTAATGAGGCTCAACTGAGCCAGTTGCTCGCAGCCCAAATGATGATGATGCAATCCGCGCAGATGGGCATGCAGCAGCCGCAACACCAGAAAACACAGTCTCCTAAACCCCATCATACGAACAATTGGCGATCCCCTGCTAGTGCTCGATATCCAGGGAGTGCGCTGAGGAGCAGTGGGTTAAAAAGCAGCGGTCTCAAGAGCAGTGGGTTAAAAAGCGCCTCATCCCTGGGAAGTGCGACGACTCCGCGGGAGGACGAAATCGATCCAGAACTACTCAAAGACGTCCCAGCCTGGTTGCGGAGTTTGCGACTCCACAAGTATACGGCAAGCTTTGAGGGCATGACCTGGGAAGAAATGGTCGTTCTCGACGAGCCTACTCTGGAAGCCAAGGGTATAGCCGCTTTGGGAGCGAGGAGGAGGTTACTGAAGACCTTCGATAACGTCAAGAAAAAGATGGGCATGGCCTCCGAGTCCCCTGATACGCCTACCCCTGCTAGCGCACTGCCGGGGGTCACATACACCAATGGCGCTTCCGAGAGTTCTCCTCCTAGCGCCTCAGAACTGGTTGCTCCTCATAGTGCTGCACCTTAGTGTCTCATACGATTCTGGACTCTTATATATTAGACTCCCAGCCGGTAGAGCTAGTTCTCGTCGGTACACCCTCATCTGTAATTTATAACAGTCCATATGCCAGTCCTATAGCCATATTTTTTCTCAATTTCCTCATGAGTAGTCGCATCGCGATTCGCGAGGATTCTTGACCTCAAGCTGAATTCAGTGTTATTTAGCAATCATTAGGTAACACACATTTGTTCTGATTTCACACCAATGTCTTGCATTACGGTTATTGCAGCAGGTACATACGAGGTGACCTCGATGTTAGAGATGTAGTGGCTGATCGCGTTGTCGACCGATAGGTGCGATGGGTGCCGGGGTCGGCAGAGTTCTTACTCGAAGTGGGTGTAAAGTGTTAACCAACCTGGACAATCGCTCCGAAGAAACCAGGAAACGAGCGCGGGAAGCAGGAATGCAAGACTCGTCGTTCAAAGAAATAGTATCAAAATCCGAATGGGTGTTGTCAATCTTACCGCCTAGCGATGCATTCTCGCTTGCAGAGAAATTCATACAAGAGTCAGCATCGAGCACTCGATTGGATGGCACCCCTGCGCCCATCTTTGTGGACTGCAACGCCGTTAATCCGGCGACTGTCCGTCGCATCGCGGCTTTGTTTTCAGATTCTGCATCGCAATTCATAGATGCTGCGATTATTGGTGGTCCACCAGACGAGGTTTCAAACCCCACATTCTATGCCTCAGCGAACGACGATACTCCATTGGACAAATTTGTTGGATTGTCGAAATATGGTCTGAAAATTTCAGCATTGAAGGGAGAAGGCGCAGGAATAGGTGACGCCAGTGCTTTAAAGATGTCGTATGCGGTGAGCAGTGCGAAATTTGGGATGAAGCTTTCAACCCGATAGACTGTACCCGCCGCTCTCTAGGGCATCACAAAAGGTACGACAGGACTGTTTACCACAATGATTCTAGGTATGATCATCTATCTTGATATTCTCCAAACTGCAGTGCTGAAAAAACGCAGCGGCCTACCAGGTACTTGAATGAGACTACGACTTACCTTCCCTATGTTGATACGCATGTGGCCGTCTAGTCTTCACCTGCAACGGCTGACGCGCTGTTGAATGAGCTGCACGAATCACAACCTGTTCTCCTCAAGCGCATATCACGGGTTATACCACCTGTAGGTTCTCGAATTCCTACTACTAAGCCAAACTAATTAAATCGGTCATAGATGATTCCCAAAGCTTACAGGTGGGTAGGAGAGATGTCGGAGATAGCGGCATTTGTGGGTGAGGGAGAGGGGGATATCTACCATGGGTTATCAGAACTATACGCGCGCATTGAGCGGTCAACGAAGGACGAAAGCGAAGACGGGGACATAGCCGTGCTCTCGAAATTTGTGGCGGAGGCAAAGAAGAAGGAATAGATTTTTTTTGGATTGTATTTTATATTGCTTGCCCTGTTTGGGTTAGCAAGTACTCTTCAATCGGTCGTGGTGCGAAGGTCCTCATTTTCCCTTCACCCATGTTTCGATCCGTGTGCTCTTGACATCCTGTGAACCATTCCCGCCCAGCACCTTATCACCCATGTCTTTGACCGCCGAGATCGCTCCTACTCCACCGTCTTTACCCCGCTCATCCGCCACATTTAGCACCAGTGGCCCATCAGTCGACCGGAGTCCCCCCAGACTCGAGGCGACGCCCTCTCCAAAGTCTCATCTAAGGAATCCCCGATCTCAAAAGAGTTTCAGCTCCGTTTCCACCAAAGAAACTGATGAAGCTGCGTGGGGGTCCAACTTTTGGGTTACTCTAGTTGATCCTCAGGTGAGTCTCCAAGTCCTTGGTTTCGCTCATCTCTGAAGCAGAGCCGTTCAGACCCAAACGTCCTTCTTCGCTTGTCCTGCAACAGGGCAGGTCAGTTGGGATCCTCCTGTGGGCAATTTTGTGCTACCTCCCAGTGCCGATGGAGAATGGTGGGAGTTGAGCGACGATTCTCGAGGAGGCCTTCCTTATTACTATCAAACGAAAACGGGAGAAACCGTCTGGGAACGTCCTGCTGGGTTTGTTATTCCGTTGGGTATCATACAAGTACGTTGTGGTTTATCCGGATTTGAACATTTTTTGAAATAACTGCCTTTCAGAATACAGCGCTTGGTCGCCGACTCTCACAGACTACGTTCAATCGCTTTTCCAAGTCTCTGCAAGACGATGGCTCTAATACTCAAGCGCAAGCTTATCGACGGTCGCAGTCATATGCAGGCCTCCTCCAATCACAAAATACAGCGCAAGGCTCGAATACTGATAAACGTCCGGAAGTCCGGCGGTCATCTTCAACTGATCAGTATAATGCAACTTCCCGTCTCCAACCCTTGAGCTCTAATCTACCCGCCATTCCTGGATCCCCTTATAACACGGATGCTTCCTCCTCTCCTTCATCCCGCAAATCTATGAATTTGACTCCCGTAAATGGTCCTAGTCGCCCAAAGGACAAGGGTAGCCCTAATGGGAAGCCGCGAATGAATGGTGATGCCACTTACCCCGATTCAATCCCACGCGCTCGGTCTAAATCTTCCTCTTATGTGTCGCATCGACCTCAACAACCTCAAAGTCTAAATGCCGCTGTCGAGATGCTCACGAGCTCTCAATCGGAGAGTGGTCACAGCTCATCCAAGTACCTACCGACTGCAACCGGCAGTTCCACAGGGCACGGAAACCCCAAGCTCGTAATTGCTCCCAGTACCCCTTCTAGCGGAAAAGGCAAGCCGCCCCCATCTCCTCGAAGGCCGATTCCTGCGACTCCCGCTGCTGGGTCTCTGTGGAATTCAAGGAGTGCCTCAGCACCTTCCATCGCTGGTAAAGGGATTAGTGCCCCGATCCTCAATCATGGTCGGTCCACTCACTTTGCGCAGTGAATCAGTGCTTATGTGTGAGCAGCTGCGACTATGGACATGAGTCCGGTAAAGAATCGAGCAGCAGGAAAACCAATCCCCGTTGAGGTCCGTGTTCGCTCCCCAGCACAATCGGCTCAGACGACAACTCTCGGTTCTGGGTACGTTTGTTGGTCATTCATGTGGCTACGGCTCTAATGAATTTCGATAGAACGTATCCAATATTGCCCCACGACCTTGCGTCAGATATACAGCAATTCTCCGAATCTGACTTTGCTAGACAATACTTTTCGACGCATCGGACCGGTTTCATATTCAGAAGGCGTGTGCCCGTCAATCAGATGATGACTTGGCAAAAGGTCTTCGTTTTTTTTGCACCCCATTGTTTCCGAACCGAATTATAATCCTCTTATAGGCCGCTTTAAACTCTCCGCTTTTGACGCTCAATCGCGCGCTCAACAGGGATGCTGTAAAAATCTTCAAGGTCATCCAGCATATCATGGGAGATCGTGACCGAGACAAACCTGTCGGTGTCCGGTTGCCGTCTGATAACCATGTTTCTATGGTTGCGTCGATAAATGCCTCAACCACCTCGTTGGCAGGCAATGGTGCTGGAATTATTGAAGAAGAACGATGGTTACTCGGAGAAGGGTTGACTCACGGTGAATTGCGGGACGAAATATACTGTCAAACAATGAAGCAGCTAACGGGGAATCCCAGTCCGTACGTTCTGTGGCTCCATCCTTCTTTGTAGATCGTACTCACTCGGAATTCAGTGAAAGTGCGTTCAAAGGATGGCAGCTTGTCTGCGTACTCTTAATCACCTTTCCCCCCTCGAAGAACTTCGAAACCTATCTTCGGTCGTTTATACAACAACACACGACTCAGCAGGAAGGAAGAGTCGATGTTATGGCCAAGTACTGCCTGAAGCGTCTGGCCTTCATTGCCAAGAAAGGTCCTCGAGGAAAGCCTCCAACGTCAGCCGAGATCGAGACTGCATCGGCACGTACAAATGTTGAGCTTGCATGTTCACGCGGGCTTACATCCTCTACAGGACGCTGCTTTCAATCCTTCCACGTTTGGAGAGTCGCTTGACGCAATTATTAGACTACAGGAACGCAACTACCCGCATCAAAAAGTGCCAATCATCCTTCCATTTCTTGCTGATGGCATCCTGGCTCTTGGGGGTAGCAAGTCTGAAGGCATATTTCGAGTTCCGGGAGACGGGGATTCCGTCTCCGAGCTCAAGCTACGCATTGACAAGGGATATTATACTCTGGATGGAGTTGATGATCCCCACGTCCTCGCGTCTCTCATGAAGCTGTGGCTTCGAGAACTTTGTGACCCGCTTGTTCCCGAGGAAATGTATAACGAGTGCATAACCAACTCGAAGGACGCAGAAGCGTGTGTTCGAATCGTTGAGCGCCTACCCACTATAAATCGCCGCGTCGTCTTGTTCGTGATCAGTTTCCTCCAACTCTTTTTGGAGGACAGGATTCAGGCCACCACGAAGATGACACCTGCCAATCTGGCACTGGTGATGGCACCGAATCTGCTCAGATGTAACTCGGACTCCATGTCTGTCGTGTTTACAAATGCCCAGTGAGTTTGTTGCCATCACTCTTGACCATCATTGGACCTAAATCTTTGGGCCAGATATGAGCAGATTTTCGTGTACAATCTATTGCTGCACCTCAAATGCGGTGAAGTTGATGAGAATTACAAGCCTGCTCACGGGCTGGGAGCTGTATCCAGTCCTGCACCTCGAACCCCCAAATCGCGATCCCGGCGGCCTCCTCACTGAATTCCTCAATCACTGTACTCTACGCATTTCCCACGAACCACTTATAATCTACACTGATACCCAACTGATACCACCTCAATTTTCTTGGCTTGCGTTTGTTGTTCACGTTTTCGCCTGTATGTAGCACTTATCTAGCACCTGGATCACACACATATCATAGAGCTCCTTTTACGCACAATTTTCTGGGAGGGCTTACAACGGCTGGCTAAGAATGAATGTACTCAAAAATCACGCACTACCACTTGTCAAACTCCCAGTCAGAATCTACTTGGTCTACCGCTGACGCTTTCCAATCATTCCATGGACCAGATTTCTTGCGCTTTGGTTTCGTGTCATTAGAAACTGCCCTGGAAACCAGTCTTTCCATGTTGGTTAGCATTTCCCATACTTCCCCTGTGCCTGCTCCATTTTCTTCGAGCCATAAGTTTCTTTCCCCCACTTCCTGTCGCACCTTTTCCACCAACCCTAACGTCCTATTGTCCATGTCAACACCGTTGACCATCATTTCTTCAAGAGCGTCGTGCACGCCTTTGAGATCCCGAAAGAAATCCCATCGAGTCGCAATCAGCTCATTGTAGGCACTTGTAGAGCAGCCAAATACGTAGGAAGCGATTGACAAATGCCGCGCGTAGTCGAACATGGATAACGCCAGATGAGGGTCACGGTACTTGTCTCGAAAAGTCCGCATAATAAGGGCAACAAGGTGTGGATAAGTTGGAGATTGCAGCATCGGCAACTCTATCAGGGAATCCGTGTCCGCAGCTTTGGCCTTGCGGAATTCCTCCTCATAACTTTGGGATTCACCGAAGACTTCGCGCATTGCCCATTCCAATAATTGTTGATCCGTCTGGCATTTGTCTATCTCGTCTTTCTTGCGGTCCAACTCCTCGTCAGACGCGGCTGTCCACTTCATCCGCTTTGAATGTCGTCGCAGAGTACCGAATAAGTCCTCCATTCCCGTGCTGCCAGTAGGTATTGGAGAGCTATGCCCAGATTCTTTCTCGCTCATGGACTCGAAAATTAGATTAAAAATTTCATTGAAAGCATTTATTTCATGAGCTGTCATTGTCTGCCGCCGAGGGCGTCGGGGACCCGCGCTTGTGTTGCCAAGCCGGGAAGATGTAGGGATTTGGGGTGGCACCTGCTCGACATCAGAGAAAATGTGGTCCCAAGTCGCGTCCCGGGAAGAGAATATTGAATCGGAGCGGTGCCTGGATGAGCAATATCATGATATGTATACGATATATTGGAAGAGGTGCGAATACCGCTCACCCCGCAGAGCCCGCGCTCCTCCGAGACTTTTCATCTTCCGACATATTTCGGCAGACGACACGACGAAATGAACACATCAAGGGAAGCAGCCATTCGGAGGTGTGAGGATTCCGATATATTTTGCGTGCGCTATCCACGGGCCGCCCAGCCAACTCTAGGGAGAAGTAAGTAGGATTCAATGTGAGGGCCGTTCGTTCCGTACTGGTGCGGATTAATCGTGAGGAAGACTGAGCTAGCATCGACGATGAATCCTAGAATATTTAAGAGGCCGTCGGCCTGGAGTGAAAATACGTGCAAGCAGCGTGCTACAACCGCTTTAGTTCAAATTTGGCCTGCAAATGTGCATCTCTATAGAGTTTCTCGTCTCGGTTCATAGCTGTTGATCAAAAGCCGAAGTTCTAATGATAACAGAATTACATAAAATCCTCGAACGTTTGCGACAGTATTTGGCGCTTGTTCGGTGCTCCCAGAAGGTCATTTAAGCTTTCAAGTTGGCCGGAGTTCAGCATCTCAAACAAGTCGAGAGAAGTTTTGGTATCTCAATCTTCCTACGATTTCCCATCATGAACGTGTGTCCTGGATGGTGCAGTCTCGAAGGTGAGACTCTGACCCGGATGGAAATTGATTCTAATGATGGATAGTGCTGCGCAGATCCATGACCCGCTCGGGTGCGTCAAAGATAAAGATCTCGTCGGAATATTCTGAGAGGTCAGATTGTTTGATCCACTCCTGTTCTGTTACACACTGATGTTGAACGTATGCAGCTGGTATGTGCCATTTCAGAGAGAAAAAGTATAACGTACAACTGGTTTCGTGCGCATCAATCATACAAGGGGTAAAGAATAAAGTACCCCGGATCGCATTCAGGAGTGAGTAAACTTCGCCGAACGCTTTTCGGCAAAGGCAGCCATACCTGACAGACTATGGTATCAGTGGAAAAGAGCAATCGGTAGCTGGCTTACCCTCTTTCTGATCTTTGGTGGCGAAAAGACCGTGGAATAACCTCCTCTCGAAACGAAGTCCTTCCCTAGAGGCAGTTCATACGCTGAAATTTTTACATCAACGTTTGAATTGAAGAGATAGAAATTCACGAACCAGCATTGACAACCTCTTTTGCGGCTTGGACGGCGATTTGGCCTTTGCTGCCGATTGTCTTGGCCACTTCGACAGCCTCTCTGACCACCTCCCCTTCACCATCACCAACTACCCTGCTTACCATTCCCCATTTCTCCGCTTCTTGGGCCGAGACGTTGCGGCCCGTTAATACCATTTCCATCGCTCGTGATTTGCCGACCAGATGGGCAAGACGCTGAGATCCACCTCCGCCAGGAATGACACCGAGATTAATCTCCGGCTGGCCGAACTTGGCGGTAGGCGATGCGAGGATGATGTCGCACATAAGCGCAAGCTCACACCCACCGCCAAGCTATCTCGGAAAACGGGTGAGATAAACATCGATGAGGCGGGAGGAATGGAATTCACAGCATAACCGCTAACAGCAGCGATGATCGGCTTCCTTGTTTTACTCAGAAGCGCCCAGTCTTCAAGGAATCGGTTCTTGAAGACGTCGGCATCTAACTGGGTTCAATAACTGCTTTCAAGGAACGGTCTGCTGAGGCTAACATTCTTTGCCTTGCATCTCCATGATATCTGCCCCGGCTGTGTATATGTGTAAGTACTGAATAGACAGTAGCATGAGGGTGAGAGATACCTGCAAATGCCCTTTCGGAACCGGTTAAAACCATGGCTCCAACCGTGTCATCTGCATCTGCCTCCTGGAAAGCTTGATTGAGTTCCACAAAAAGCGGGGAGCATAGTGCGTTCAAGGCTTTTGGTCGGTTCAACGTGATCAGCGCAACGGCAGGTTCCGGTCGCGTAACGAGGATGTAGCTGTACCGAGAAGACATGAATCGCCTGTTTACGGCCAGAGGGGAACGGTTGAGCAGAGGTTTCAGGCCGGCTTTGCCACGTTGGGCTGCAAGGTCGAGAGAACCGAGGCGGAGAAGAATAGACATTAAGCAGCGTGGCCACTACAACTACCTCAGTGTTGCGATCAACTCTGATCGCTTCGGGCTCTCAGCTTACCGCCACCTTCCGCAAAACATCCCGAACTTTTTCCACTCGCCGACTCTCAAGCTCCTGGACCGAACACAAGGCTATACCCAAGGCTATATATTTCTGGGATACGGGAATACCAACAACTGGGACCACCTACGTACATCTTGGCAGGTTCAAATTGTGCAGAGTCGTCTCCTTCAGATTCTCAGGGGAATGGGGTTATGGTCACATATGGCACGATGACAATCCTTTCCGGATCCCACTAGAGGAAGATCAGAAGCCACTCTGTCCAAAAACGACCATACCCACGACGCCGTTCTTGTAATACACGTCGCCCTCGACTTTCTTCCTCACTCTGCTCGGTAGTTGAGCGGCTAGGCCGGATGAATTTCAAGCGTTTCTGGGTGCTCACTCATTGATATCTCTACCTTGGCAGACGAACGTCGAGCCGATCATCTTCTTGCTTGCAGGTGTGATCAGGGACTCGGGGGTTAACATTGCCCCACCGACAACTATGTCTCGGCCTGAGGACACATCGCGGTCGGAATTCGATGGGCTTACGCAGGAACTTTTCCTCCATCCATCGTTTCGCACTTTCGAGGTGGGCGTCCCTGACCGCCAGCCGACGGTCGTAGGTGCCTTCCTCTGCCTTGTCTGGTGCGTAAACCAAGAATTTATGAAGCGGTTCGGTGGACATTGGGTTTCGTGGGATGTGGTCGCTCTGGCAGTTGCACAGTTTTATATTGGACTTAAGCGCGCGGCTTATCACTTGACATACACCACAGGAACAGGCGCCACGGCATTGATTGAGAAGTTGTACTGAGCACTAATACTAGTACTGCTGTAGACTTTATAGAGATACAGCAGTGGGTTATTAAGACTATTCCTCGATGTTCCATTATCACGATCACGTACACCTACGTTATCAACATGAACAGCCAACTACGACTGCAAGCCCCACAGCCTCTGGCCTCAAGCTTCAGGCCTCAAGCTCGGAACTCAGACCTACCTTCTAGCCATGCCATCTCGCTTGGCCTGGAAACCTCAAAAACATGCATCTCAGCAAACCTGAAAGTTGAAGATCAAGTTCCCGCGCTCTCGCTGGGGTCGAGACCGCAGGGCTAGTGGCGCGCAGTTGCTTTGTGGGTGACCCGTCGGTACCGGGCGGAGTCAGACACAGTGCGCAGCAGCGGGGGCTCGTGGGTCCACAACCGATGCCATCCCAAGCACAAAATTTGAGGTCCGTTTCACAGATTTCTTATGCTATTTTTTGGTCTTTTTTTTTTTTTTTGGAAAAAAATCGCATGATATTTGGTCTGACTTGGGAGACTACAGATATCTACTTCTTTCATCGCGCCCGACTATCTAATATGCAGATAGTTGTAAATGAGCAACAATGTGCAGTACAAGAAATAAAGTTATACTCGTACTTTGTTATCTAGTTATCGATCTGGGGGATAATGAGGTTACCACTGCGATCCAAATCCTCCCCGTATTCTGCAAAGGCTACATCTGTCCAACTGTGACTAAACTCAGAACCCCAGACAAGGAATGGACACTCATGGGCACCAACATCGACTTCGAGAATCGAAAAGGTGAAGAAATCCAGGTATTTCTTCTTGGGTGCCGTGCAGCTAAAATCGTGCCCTTTCAGAATTACAAAGACAAAGTGTCGGTGCACAGAACTAGATAAACGTCCCGCAAGCATTCGCAACCCCTTCTCCGTGAGATTGTGCGTCTTTGCTAACGTCATTTGGAGCCCGATGCCGGTGTCACCAACGCGAAAGAACGAATCAAAGGTTGGATCATTGGCAGCAGAAGGGATGAAGTAGTCGCTATCACCGACAGTATTGGAGAGAAGTTCAGAGCCGTGGAAGACACGAGGCTCGAGAGGGTGAAAGGAAAGCAACTCTTCCTCTCCATTGTCTCGGGTGAGTCTTTTCCCCTCTAACGACATCTTGGTAAGTGTAAAAGTGCCTCCTTGCGACAACACTTCATGAACACACGCATCAACAAACCAGCCACACTCCGGTCCCGCCTGCGGAATGCGACTGAGCATCGTGAACAAGAAGAACTTCATCTCTGCACGCTCTTGCCGAGAGTAACGGGTCAGGATCAACTTCCAGATATGTGGTGTCGCAATCTTGTGCATCGTGGAATCCTTCGCGAGGTAATCAGGATATTCAGGGGAGGGTTGGCGGATGCAGGAGGAAATGACGATAAGATGGGACAGCTCGATAGTATTGTGTCCATCGGCAACCAGACGTTTCAAGTCGGAGACCGCAAGGTGTTGTAGTGCTTGAGCAATTTCGTGATCCGTGGCATGTCCGTCAACATTTTTTACAGGCCGTTAGAGTGCGAATGTTACAACCATAGTTGGAAATGGTGCGACGGAGTTCGTCCCGGGATCATGTCTTGTCGTACAGAGAAAGCCTTCAGAGCAAGTCAGGCTTGAGGTTCGCAATGAACTGAAAAGAAAACATACATAGCTTCCAACTCTTCCATTGTCGGAGGCTTGAAACAGAATTGCAGAGATTCTTGACGCTGCTTCAACCAGTAGACATGATTCTTGCGTGTATATGCCACCTGCACGATGAACATAGGACTTCTGTAGACTAAGACGGCTGGAGGGGGATCTTCGCTATCGGCGTCCACTAAGGCGAGGATGCCTCGGAAACGGATGTCACGAAGGATATAGCGGGCCTTGTTCTCGAAGAAGAGATGGACGTCATCCTCGTTGAAGAAGAGGTATCCCGCTGGACTGGAGAAGAGAACAGGTTTCTTCCTCGATAGCTCTCTTAAAAGGAGCAGGTCGAGATAGCGAGTTTTCCCTGGAAACAACAGTTTTACGACAAGATCGGGATGACAACGTACCGATCCCAGGAGACCCTACAGGAGCCACACCAGGAATGATAAGGGCCTTGCTGGCGGCGGAAACAGCACGAAAAGTATCCACGCGTTTGGTCATATAGATGTATTGGGAGAAAATGAAGAGCTTGTCGTCAGTGAGGTGGAGTGACCCACTGGGTAAGGGGATGGTATTGCCAGGTTGAAGAGTGTCAAAGACTTCCAAATGCTTTCCCCAGTATTCGTCGTAGAGAGCGGACATAGGCTCATTGCTGCGTTCCCACCCAGTAAGTAGAAACGGTTGAAGATTTGGACCTTCTGTCATGTCGATGCGTGCAGGTGATGGTTAGAGAGCACAGGGTTTCTGGGCAAGGCGCGAACAAATACGAGCATACGTCAAGTAAATAAGTACGAATCGGAACAGGTCAAGTTGATTTTCTTGCTAGCCCTGGTCATTGCTGTTAATAAATCCCAGGCTTATAATTACTCTTCCCTTACTCATCCACTTCAAGTATGCAGTCCGAGTCCGATGAAACGTGCACGAGCCCGTCGCCAGTAGAGGCCGCTCCAGCATTCCACCCATCCTTTTGTTCCCCGGATGGTGACATAGTGCTCTCCGCCAAGGGTGGCCAGGTCTTCTTTCGACTCCACTCCTTCATTCTGAAAACAACATCCTCCTGGTTTCGTGCTATGTTATCCCTTCCGCAAGGTCAAACATCCCCCTCGGTCGATGTCATCTTCATGGAGGAGGACAAAGGTGAGCCACCTCGACTGCGGGGCGCCATATGTCTCAACCGTTTCCTACCAGATACCCTTGAACTGCTCCTGAGAATGGTTTCGGGACTACCCCTTTTGTCTGTGGATCATTACGATGTCGTCGACAAGATACTTTTTGCAGCAGAGAAATACGATATGCCAGGCCCCATGTCAATTATGCGTCTTCTAGTCATGACACCTCCACTTCTAGACCAACCATTCCGCCTTTATACTGTGGCTTGCCGGTATGGATGGGAACCTGAGGCACGATTTGCTTCTACCCAGACTTTGACTCACTACCTCCATAATCCTGAACTACGCCCCGTACTCCAGCGATTGTCAGCGGATGCTCTGCTCAAATTGTTCGAACTCCATCATAGCCGCAAAGAGGCGTGCGTAACTCTCTGCGCCTTACATGCGTATCTGCTCATCATCCCGCTCTAGTCTCCGAGATCGGCTTAATAAACCCCCCTTCGTCGCCTCGGAGAACACCTCAAATTGTGGCAATTGTCACACACCAATTGACTACCACACCTGGAGGGAATTGAAGTATAGGATGATACAGGAGGTCGAGATTCGACCGCTCGGCGATACCATATTAGACAAGGGACTTTCTGAATGGCCAGAGGCAAAGGTGAGTTGCCTCCAAGCCAAAATGAGAATGCTAAAATTCGCTTTAAACTTAGGCATGCTGGCTGGCGAAATGCCCCAATCGCGTGTGTGCGCGTTTTCTGTACGACCAGGAGCCGACAATGCGGATAATCCGAGAGTGCATCGACGAACTTCCTCGATCAATATAATTGGGGGAGCGCAGCGACACCAATTGTTCGGGTAACATAGTTAATATATATTTGTATCATTACGTAACACATGTCCTTTTTTTTTTTTTTTTTGGGAATGTTGCCCATGACTTTGTTGTGTCATGCTAGCACTGCACCTCTGCAGAAGCATTGGCGCGTGACACCCACCACTGGCGCTGGCAATAGCCGGAAGGTAATCCCAGGACCCGTGATTACCCCAATATAGGTTAGATCCAGCAAACGTCCGGCGCTTAATATTTTCCCACGGTATTCTGAGTATGCCAAAATGCTTATTCGGGCAAGGTGAGCAGGAAAAAAAATTGGGAACCCCAAAAATTTTGAGCATTTTGTCCGAACTTTGGACACTACCTACAAAGGGATAATCACCGGTCCTGTAATCCCGTGGAACAAATCACGGTACTGTGGGACTCGGAGCTGGGATTGCAACCGTCTCAATACCCACTAAACCTCTTCACGGTTGTTGGGATTCGAACCCACGACGATAATGCATAATGATTCCGTCAGCCGGGACCTTCCGGCTGGGGACGGTGGCAATATCCGCTAAGCCACGCGACACATCACCTTGTCTTGAACACTCATGTCGCGTCTGGCTGCAAGAAACCGCGCCGCCATCACCATCTCGGACGACGACGACCTTCCTCGCGTTGTGGCATCCAGGACAGTCACTCGTTCACCGGCCAAAAGCAAGAAGCGTAGATTACCTGAGCCGGATGACATCATCGAAATAACATCTTCCGACGAGGAGAACCAGCCGCGTAAACGTCAGGCTTCGGTGCCATTGAAAGACCAGCTCAAGCAGCTACAACATGACAACCGGAATCTCATGCGTCAATGTTCGAAGTTAGAGGGTGAACTTGGGCACGCTCGTAAGGAGATTGGCGAACTGAAGCTCGCTTCGAACCGGTTAGGGGGAGTCGGTCTAGTGTGTATCCGCAATACCTATCAGTTTATCGACTCTTATCGCAAGCTAGGATGCCGCACAGCTGGAGGATTATGTTAGCTGTGAAATCTGCTCTACGACAATGTGGACGCCTTACATGTAGGCCGCTTTGCCTGACCAATATATTCGAGAGAATGATGCGAAGTGAGATAGACTCAGTGGTTGCGGCCATTCTTTTTGTCTGAAGTGTCTGGTCGAATGGTTTGGTCGGAAGCCTTTCATTGTTATATGTATGCATCGTTGAATGGGTTTTCGATTTTAGGCACCAGCCTCCAACAACACATGGCGACTCATCCGGGCTGGCGCTTCACCAATCAAATCCCTCTCCATACACTGCACCCTCGCATGCGTGGCCATCCTTACATCGCAACCGTGATCGCGCAACAAGGGCCTCAACCTGAATACACCTGTCCTACGTGTAGAGCAGCAGTTCTTACTAGACCTGTCGAAGATTACTCTCTCAAAGCAATTGTGCGTGCTGTGGCAACCAGTGCTGGAGAAGCAAGTCCACAGAAGGATCCTCCTGCTGTGAAGCGCAGAAAGGGCAAGGCAAAAGCAGCAGATGGTCCCTTGGACGGATTTTTTGGACGTGATACATGATATGCAAAGCTACCGGGAACCGCGAGATTAATCCACATATTATACATTTATACTCATATGTATTGCAGTGTATGCAATAGACTCAATAATTATGTTCTATTCATCATCTTTTCTTCGCACGGGTCTTAGTGGAAACGGCCCTGAGCTTGGGTCTCTTGCTTCGCGTAGAAGACTCGACGATAACGACGTCATCATCATCATCATCATCATCATCATCATCGTTAGTGGGTGCCTTCCGTTTGGACCGGACCTTGCTGGATGATGACGCAGTGGTTGAGCTATCCCCGTCTGCTGTGGTGGAATTCGAAAGCCGATTTAACGAAGACTGCCCGGACTAGGCCGGCGGGAGGCGGTGGACCCATGGGCGGAGGAACGAGACAGGATAGAAGAGGCTGGAGAAGCTCTAGTGATCCACCTCTTCTCTGGTCTTCCCTGAATAGAATGCATGGCTCCGGCGGCGCCTAGTTGCTGTGTTTCGTTTCTGACGCGCCCCATGCTTGCATCAACCAAGGCCGCAATCTCAGGCTCCATCCTCGTCTCCCGCCAGTCTCTCTTGAATATGCCTTCGGCCGACAGTCCGTCTTGGAAGGTTCTGAGATTGGCCTGAATCTTCGCGTCACCTTCTTGAGCCTGCAATATACCATCCCCTGTCATGCGGGCCCCAAAGACATCGAGCGACAAAGAACCCGAATTCTTGACCAGATATTGCACCCCAAGACGCTCCTTTTCCTCCTTTTCCTTTTCCTCGTCCTTGTGATCCAATAGAGCTGGCTCTCCGAGGTTCTCTATCCATTCCCATGGACGATTCAAAACAGGCGCATCATAACCAGTTGGCCCGTTGTATCACGGTGGAATGTTGCAAGCTGAGATACAATGGCAGTCGGAGGAAAATTAGGAAGGAGTGCTTCAAGTTGAGCCCTGTACTCTCGCGGAAAGTCAGAAGGGATGTCAGACGGAAGTATTTGCGGAGAATAGCAGAAGGGATCAAAAGTCGGGGTTTTGACATTCAGGGTTAGCTCTGATGCAAGAATAAGCAACTACGACGGTCGGATGATTATGCCAATGCTCACCATCCAGAAGGTAGTATAATGTGTCGATCAGCAGAGGATATGCACCAAGGTCAAGCCTCATCCCACTGCCATGGAGCTGCGTCCCTTCAGTGTGAACAGCAGCCGGAAAGTGGATCCAACGTACCAGAACAAGTCTCAATATCGTAGAAGAGAGACTGATGCTCAGCTCTTTGATTTTGGATGTCCATACTACGGGGAAACCCAAATGGAACTGTAACAATCGCGCCAGTGAAATAGCCGCCTGGGTGAGTTCAGAACCGAGACTCGGGTCAAGGTCCCTAATAGCTAGAGAGTGCTCCACATTCACAAATTTGTCGTTCAGCACTTCGAAGAATTCATCTTGAATTCCCGGATCCAGAGTTGGAAGCTGCGAACCCGCTCCTCGGAGAGGTTCTGCAACGTAAGCGATTACGCGAAGCAATTCACCCGTTCGTTCAAAACCGGCCGTTAACGATTTGGCTGACATGGTGAGGTCACGAAGAATTTCAGTGACACACTTCAAACCGTTGTTGATGAACTAAGGGTCTATCAGCTGGAGGAGGTTAGGTTAACGGAATTAATGACCTTTCCCGCGACAGCACCCTCTGTGCCTCGAGCCATCTGGGCAACGAAATATGCTTCCTCCGAGGTCATGGAGTGATGAAATATCATCAGTATCAGCTTATCCAGATTGGCCTGCGCGGCAGCATGTGTGACTTCACGAGAAAGCGCCAGACCCATTTGCCTGAGTATAAACTGCAATTCAATGGATGTGGCCGCCAGCTTCCATGGGCTCAAGAGGCTCGTAACGTCTGGCCAGCTTGACAACTCTACGTCGTCATCTATATCGTGTTTAATTGACGACTCTAGTGTGGATGTTGAACGTCTACGTACCATCCGAGGCGTCAGACAGGAGGACCCGTAGGGCAGCAACCATCGATTTGTCGCGATTCTCGTCTGCTTCTTCCGCCTGTAGACAATATTCAAAGGTTTCCCGAATTGCATCTAGGTTCCGAAAAGCCCCATGCCGAAAGTCGTCATGCCGAGATAGAGTATGACGGAGCGAAGCCAAGTCGTCACGGATATCTTGAGGTAAGTTCTCGTTGCTTTCCAAAGAAACAAGGAGGGGAATACTTGAGACAAGTAACAGAAAGTGGGGTTCCGATAAACAGCTTGCCTGCGCGTCCTGATACATTGTAGTTCGAGAAGGCCGGTAGGAGGGATATTATCGAACCCGCCATCTTCATCTTCTCGGAGTAGTAAATGCTGAAACAAGGCGTTCACTGCCCGCAGCAAAACCACACGAGACTGTCCTTGCTGGGCAGTAGACGCAGAAGCGCCGAGCTGCCAAGCTGGATAGACTAATCCTTGAAGGATCGTCGTTGTTTGGAGAGCACCATGAACAGAAAGGTGGAGCAATACAACTGTCAATACATCCCACGCATCTGCGCTGAGGGCAGCAACTTCGTTTTTGCCGGGACCGAGGAACCATTGAAGAACTTCTTCGTCAAGGCCTTTCGGAATGTGCTGGTCGACGTGCCACAGAAATGTGCCATAGCGCAAAGCACATATCTTGCGATCGGCCGCATCTGAAGTCATAACAGGAATTTGACGCAAACTGGCAACTGTGTTGTCCCAGACTTTCCACGCCCAGTCCAAAGACATTCGGTATTTGATCCAAAGACCGCTTGCAAGCATCGAGGGTGCATCAGCATCCGGGTCTCCGGCTAAAAGAAGAATTTCGGGTAGGACATCCGGCACTGGATCTGGCCGGTCTGAATATGGTCGAAGGGCCTGCGCGAAGAATCACATCAGATGCCAAAGTGGAAGCATTGTTTTTCTGACTCACCAGGGTAAAGGAAGAAATATCTGTGTTGAGGTGTGACCGAGAAATGTCGTCCAAATATCGTCCGTCATCGAATTCAACGAGTAGATTTAACAAGGCACGAAATTCTCCACCCCGGATTTTCTTCCAGTGTTGATGAGCCGAGTAAAGGGCATTGACGATTGTCCCCGTTATGTTCATGCATGTCCAAATACATGTAAATCGTTGAAGGGTGTCAATGACTGCATTCAGTAAATCGACGGTGGTCGAGTGTTGCAATGCACAGAGAATCAACTACAAAAAATGAGCGACATAAGACATGAAAAAATAACGGTTTTCTCACTTCGAGAGCTGTATGAAAACATTTTGTGGTGACCATAAGCTCCGTACAGATGGAGTACCACGTGAGAAGGCTTGGCTGACTCATACGATTGTGGTCTTGGGCTAGACTGCGAGGAAGGTAAAGGCGATGATAAGCTTAGGGGCGGGATTCAAACCTTGCGATTCGCTTCTGGAGAAGGGGCAAGAGCCATTGACGGAAGGTCCTGACTTGTTCGAATCTAGAAGCAGAAACCAAATTGCTGCACTTAGCGAGCAAATCAGACATGGAGATGAGCAGAGGAGGGCTCTCCACTGTAAGAGATTTTGAGTTTTTACTTTGCAAGAACAGCGCAAAGTAGACGGACCTCCGTTGAACAATTCTGGGAGTAGGGCACGGATCTCCTTCCGTATGTCCCGCTCGTGCGAGTCTTCAGGAGTTTCCCGAGCACGGGCCCCATGCAATGTGACCTTCCGTTGACTCGTCAAAGAGGACGTCGAGTTATATAGAGGGATCCATCGCAAAAAGTCCCGATGACGCGAACCGTTGGCCTGGTCAAAATGAATAAGGAGCAGGTGGAGCACAGCGATAAGATGTACCTCTGAGTAAGATAAACCAGTCTCGCCGCGCGCGACAAGACGTTGGATGTACCGAGCAAACGAAAAGAGATCTTCTTTGACCAGCTTTCCAAAGAGAATCGCCACTGCCCGGAGATTTTGCCCGTCACCTGCTGGGTCGGAGATATCCAGCCAATCAAACAGTTGGTCTTGCAAGAACTCGTCGGGTCCTGCAAAGTCTCTCCTGGTCGCACGATCTCCAACTCTGTCTCTCCAGTTGCGGATTAGGGTAACAGCTGCAAAGGGCCGATGATCGCCAAATTGAAGAGGAGTGACACTCCATGTCAATAGCATCTGAAGCTTGTCTATGAAGACTTGAGAATCGTCCTGAAGATCTGCTGAAAAGAACGTCACAGAACCGATGTCCGTTTTATCTGATATTGAGTTGAGGAACTGAAATTCGTGAGATTGCAGCAAGATGATTGGTGAACAAGCCTACTTGGACGTCTGAGACGACGGTGCGTAGCTTGGCAGAAACGTGCGAAGGTAGGTTTGTGAACAACATAGCCTCATTTCGTCGCTTGATATCTATAAAGTTGTCTAGCAAGAGTTGATGGACTTCACGTGAATTCTGTTCAATATGAGGGTCGGAGGAATGTTCCATGATATTCTCAGTCAGTGCGTCGCTGAGAAGAGTCGCATGGGTCGACCACATCCCTGGGCTCACAAACGCGTCCGAAAGGGAAAGGCACACTCTCTAGGGGAGGAGTCAGTTGTACGCGAGTATTCCAACAGAATATTGTACCTGGAGCAGAAGTTTCAACAGTGCTTCTGTACCGACCAGAAACTCTTGAGTAGCACTTGTACGGATCTATTGAGAATTGATCGGTGATAAACGCAAACATATGGGACTGTTGTCTACCTCAGATAGTTTGCACAGGCATGCGTCTATGAAAGGCCTTGCAAGCGCTCGGTTCCCCATGATGCCATCCAAGTATCCGTCTGCAAGCCGAACCACAAAGCCAACTTGCGCTAAATTGGATGAGCCCATTTGTTGGACAAGCCAAACAAGGAACGTTCGACTGTCGACCAGACCTTCAGAATAGAAGGGCCGGAGAAGTTCGAGGCTGTAAAGGGGTTTATTACGCGGTAAACTAAATCTGATATATTATGTACCCACCAGTAACTAAAACGCGAAATCCACCGCTCTCGCGTGTCCGCATCAGCTAGGACCCCTTTGAATGTCTGCTTTATATTCAAGCCAGGGCGTGGTGCGCTCGGTAAAGCAATATCTGTCAGTTGCTTCTTCATGTAACCAGCGACGACATTGGCCCAATCAACACTGTATTGAATCGGATTATATGATGGTTTGTTTCGGAGGCCGGCCTAGATAATTGTTATGCAATGTACGTTGAAAGAAAGGCCAGCTTACGGTTTCGTTGGCACCCAACACTCGGAGGAGCCAAACGGCTCTTGGTATTGCCACCTTGTTTGACTGCAAAAGATCTAGCAGATCGTGGCCTTTGGCGCCATGGGGTACACTCTTCCCCAGCTTGTAAAGCGGGACATCTGGATTAGCGAGGTCTGCCAGCCATGACTGCCGCTTCGAGTCATTCAGAGTTACTCTCGTGGGCATGCGAAACGTAGATGGCCTTTAATAACACTTCAGGAGAGATTTTAGGGATGGAAATGTTAGACTGACGGAACCGGCGAGATGCGGTCAGCTCGTCGAATGAAGACTGCATTCATAAGCTCCTCAAGCTGGTGAAGGGAGTCACCAGTACGCAGACTTTCATTGACGACACGTTGGGCACTGAACCTCTCAACCTACAAGGTCAATTATTAGATTTGTAAGAAGTTTTATGGATAATTTGACGAACGGCAACGGCCGCAGGGACAGTGAAGCCATTCTTGACGTTGGCCGTTGAGAGTACATCTTCATCTTGGCCAGGACGCGGGGGATGGAATCCGGTGTAGCCTGAGGAATGCTATGATTCAAGTGAAGAACATTGAACAACGTATCTGGATACAGTACCAAGGTCCGCAGAAGCATGGGCTTTCGGGAGCCAGTCTGGAGGATGAGACTCATAAAGCGGAAGAGCCCGGATGTTGTTTTCCCTCATAGAATATCAGTTCCAGCCGTCAGGCTGGGTACATGGGAAGTGGCATCAGATGGTGTCGCATTCGGGAAATAACGCCGCCAAACATCGCGTTCTTTACCCCCATGTCAGTGCGCCAGTCCGTAGCTGCCAATCGTCCCTCGCACGCGGCAGGGCTAAATCAGGCAAGTTCTGCAACTGCAGCCGCCAAGTTCCTCGAGAAGAAGAAAGAGTTCGATGCTGTATCTGCTCTGCAGAGGGCCTCCGCTTTGTATCTCCAGCGTATCGAAGGCCTCGCCGACGACTGTGAGACGATGGCGGATGCGGGACGAAGTAATTCCACAGTATGCAGTTAATTGGGCCCTCTCTCAAGCAATATCGCAGTTCATGGGGAGGTCCTCGAGCAATGGCCCAGAATGTTCCAAATTCTCAACTTGTTTTGTGTGTCCAACTAATCGCTTTTCACTGTCAGGCAGGCTAACACCCTGACTCTAGTGACTTCAAATGGACCGGGGCCAGATGACTCTGGGCACCCACCCCCTGCACAACCTGTCCTGGGCCAACGCCTTGTTCGTATTCCCATTGAAGAATTACAAGAAGTTCCAGAGGAGAAGGCTTAATGTATGCAAGCGGCTGCCGGACGCCTTGCCAGTTTGATAGCGGAGTTTAAAAAGGCTTCAGACAGACACGTAATTTTATAAAGAGGGTAAGGTACTTACGACAGCTACATGAAGTAATAAATATATGCACAGATAAACATGTATTAGGCATGAAAGGAAACTCATTGTTTAGCGTTAGTCCTTTTCTGCTCCTTCATCTGGGCGATGCGCTAATGGGATGGATTTTAGATTTGTATGCACGATAGGATGGACCGGATGCAAACCTGTTTCCGTTCCTCTTTGCGTCGTGCCATCTCAGCTGCCTTCTCTTCCTTCGTTATTGCTACTGTGCTGTGAGCGGGCTGTGGTAAGAATGCTTTCTTCTCAGAAGATTCCTCCCAGACGTCGACAGCATCCCAGCCGGTAGTCTCTATCACAGGAGGCGAAGGCACGAATGTAGAACGAGCTTGCGGAGGAGAAACTGGGACCTTCGGTTGTGATGCATATACCGGTCGACTTGAATCCCACCATGGATCTTCTTCAGCCACGGCTATCCTTGGGTTCACGCTCCAGGGATCTCCTGGTATCAAGTCAATTAATTAGATGAAAAACTTGCTATACCGGGCACAACGTACGTGACGGGGAGAATGCTGTTGAGCTTGTTACGTGAGGCAGATCGGCAGCCGGCTGTGCGGTCTCAAATGCACCTGTGTGGCACCTTGGTTAGGTGAGTGAAAGGAGGAATGGCGAAACACCGACTCCAATCATCCTCATCCGCGTTAACATCAATCAGGTCATCATTCCCCCATAGATTGCCTTCGCTCTCCACCGCCGCAGCCTCTGCCGCTAATTGTTCCACCAGCGCAGCAGCTGCCACGCTGGCTGGGACTTTATGTGCTCCAAGCTGCATCCCTTTCGCCTTGGATACAGGAGTTAATGTAGCCGCTACGGACAAGCCGTTTGGTCGTATCTCTGTGGACGATCCAGCTAAAGGTGCAGGCGCCGAGGTTGGGCGATCAAGCGTAGGTCCAGAAGCTGAGTTTATGGTGCTTTGCATGTCCGCCGTTGCAAGCTAGAGGCTCACAAATAAGGAAGGAACATGCAAGGACCAGGCTGCAATACCTTCTTCCCCAATGACGATATAGCCCAGCCAGCCAACGCCCCTGCGGCACCGGCGGCTGAATTGACCAAAGTCGCCTGAGCTGGCGATGTAATCCCCAACGTTTCGCTTGCCTCGGGAGTAGCTGTTTCCGACTTCATGATGATATTGAGTCAACATTGCGAGTCGTAAATGATAGGGTGTGTTCACTAACCATGGTCGCAGCGTGACTCTCCAATTTCTTGACAAACAGGTCTACAGCCCTGAATGCTTGATCCCGTACCAACCTAGTCGGAAATCAGCCAGAGAGAAGTGCCAGGTAAGATAACGCCAGCGAACTTTTCCTTATCCACCATAGCGAAGGACATATTCGGAATGACCTTGGTGGCAAGCTCTTCGATTTCAAAACAATCGATAGTAGCCATGAATGCCATCAGGCCAGCCACACGGGCATGCACAAAGGGATCTTTCAAAGCACGGGCAAAAGCGGGGACCAGAACTTTCCGTTTTGTGTTGTAGCCCAGGGACGGACCCAGACGCCCGATGAGAATACAAGTGTTGGTTCGAATCGAAGCCTCGGGATCCGATTGCATTTTGGCAAGAAAGCGCAAAAGGTCATTGTTGAGGATTCGGTCAGACAGCTAGCAAAGGAACAGAAAACTTAGGATCATCAAGATTTTGAGACTTCAAGATACTCACAAGTGGTGCTATAAGAATAATCGACTTCACGGTGGCTTCCCGAATGACAGCGACGGTATCTGAAAACCCGGTTTGCTGCACATCTTTTAATATATCACTGGCAAATAGGTGAGGTGAACGTACAAGATGCGGGAAAACCTTGGTCTCTACAGTCTTCTTGTCGAGTTTCTCAGCGTAGTCTGGCAAATGGTCAAGTAGAGCCATTCGTGTGCCTCGATCTGGACTAGCAAAAAGCTTCACTAGTGGCGTTATAATCACAGCAGGGTAATCCTCTGGCGAAACATTCTTGCCAAATCGAAGTACAAGGGGCAGGATAGTGGCCGCAGATGCACCGCCGAATTCAAGCGCTGACACAAGTGACGGGAGCACCCGAAAGGAAGCAAATTCTGGAGGAAACGTGTTCGCAGATTCGCTCAATGTTCTGTGAAAAGTTTAATGACCACTTGATACGGCAATTAGGCACTCACCTGAGGAGAACATTTTTTTCGGATTCACTACTCAGCGCAAAGTTGTCCAATCCAAGACACACTTTTACCAGACGGTTGTTGGCAAAGAAACCAGTGTCAGCCATACCGATAGCTAGGAAACCTTTGGCGGTTAACCGGCCCTTGGGATTGGGATTGAGGAGTTTCTTGAAGGAAGGGAACACGGAATTGGGTATAGAACCACGCGATGATGCCGGGGGCGGGGGATGCGGTGGTGATGCTGTTGCGGGAAGAGGATGTGTTGGATTAAAAACGGAGTGAAGTAGCAGCCCAAGGGCATATGCATCTGCAGCTGAAGGATCATGCCTATAAAATGATCAGAATCTACAAGCATTGCATCTTCCGGGTCCGTACTCTTTCAAGGCCGACCACCCGCCTTTCTTGATTTCGGGCGATGCCCAAGATGACGCGTCTGGTAATTGTCCTCCTAGCGTCTGTCCTAGACGTTCAGCGCCAACGTCAACCAAAGATGACATTCTCATACATATAGCACGGCCGACTCCTCCTTGGGATTACTCAGCAGCTCAAAGCCTCCCAATTTCCATTCTCCAGATGGCGATATGAATATTGAATTGACGCGTATGTTGCCATGGGTCGACGCACAGGAATCGTTTAAAAATGCCAAGGCTACCTGAAATGATGAGTCACGCGTGTCCCCGGGAGATTACGAGCAGATACCAACGGAAACACGATGCAGACCCCACATAAGCCAATCTTCTCTCTCCTGGGTGCCGCGCGATGCCCACGACTGAAGCGCTGTCTGCAGGGGCCGCACACGCTCCGTCACGATGTGAATCGTTGTTTCTGTTTCGACAACGTCCATAAACTTGAGAACATCGGGGTGACGTGTCGTGCGTAGCTTCTTCAAAGCATTCTTGGCGATAGGCATCATCCCCCTCCGCGCATTGCAATCATATTCGAAAACAGAGACGGGGCTACCATCGTCCTAAAGAGCTGAGTGTGAGAGACGAGCTGAGAGGCCAGCAGATAGCGAACCCGCTTCGTAGCATCGTAGAGCGTCCATACACCTTCGAAGGCAGTGACTTTAGCACCGAGAGAAAACGGCAACGTCAAGCCAGACTTCTGGACCAATGTAGAGACTGCTGCTGATCCGAGCGTACGGAGGTAATCCATTTCTAGACGGAGGAGATGCGAGCTGGGACAAAGCTCCAAATTATTTTTGTGAAGTCGAATTTAATTCCGGGCAAATTGCCAAACACCGAATGATCGCCACTTTCTTCAAGCCCTTCTGAGCCTTGACGCTGTTGTGGCGCTAACTGAGCTTACGCTCACACGTCAATGCTGCCTTTCTCTGGAGGCTAGACCACAATGGACATGCAAATCTCGTCCAAACCCGAGCATAGTCTCGTCAATGGCGTTCACACAAATGGTTTCGATCAGCCCACTCTTGAAGACCTTGAACAGGACTTGCCTGTCGTCTACGATGGCCAGGTGGCATTGGGGGACTTGCTATCGCGAGTTGTGCAGTCTATATACGCGGAGTTGTCTGAGTTGGCCGAGACGTGAGTGTTGCTTGTCTCCGGTGGCCCGTTGGTTGACGACATTTGCAGCATGCCGAACATGTCTGACAGTGCCCGAAAGCGTACCCTCGCCGATTGGGTGGTCAAAACTAAAAAGCAAGTGGTCAAGCTCTATGCTGTCGTAAAATGGTCGCGGGATGCGGATACCGTTCAAAAATGCATGGTAGTATAATACAAATCCTGTCTTTTCCCGAAAACTTAGTGCCCGTAGAACATCACCGCATTCCTCATGAATCAAAATCAACAATTTGAGGACTCTATCCGCGGCCTCAACTATGCAAAGGAGAGCTTGGATCCTGCCCGGTATGTCGTTGAGTGGGCTAATCGCCTTTTCACCTTCATTTTTGTCCCAGACTCCGTAATCACGATCTCCTAACATCTCTGGATGTCCTTTCGACTGGGTCTTACCATGGCCTTCCCACTATAATCAAGGTAAGAAGACTGCGGATGATGATCGTGGACGAGAGCTCAGAGTTATCACAGAAAATGATTATTCCCCAAACCCCGTTGACGGATGCGGAAGTCATAAAAACCTTAACTGACATGGAGGATGTCATCCGTTATCGGCTTCGATTACAAGAAATCATCCCTGTGGAAATGGCTCAACATCGGATTGGTACACAATCAATCTGGACTTTATGGAATTTGCTATTAATACACCTCAAAAGCCGGCGGCCGGGTTTATTTCACGGTACCAAAGCTCTTCGAGACGTCGCTATGCCTCGGGGGAGGACTGAAAGAGGATGGGTGGTTCTTCGTGCATGTGGAATTTCTAATCACCGTCGGAGGAGACCTCACGGGGATACAGGGTGAGCATTGTCGTCTTCTAACTTCTACAAATATAGACGTCTGCTCTATTAGACTTTCCTCGTACACCAACCGGGTTCATGAAACGCCACATTACGGACGAAGCTGATGCTCAGTTAGCGTTCTACCTACCCCTCCCACCAGACCATGTTCCACCTCCTGGAGTGAAGTTGCCCCCACGGCCTCAATTGTCAGAAGGCGTAATTGATACTCCACTGATTCGAGTTTTCAATTTCCTTCGTACGTCTCCGCTAACACTACGTTCAAATTACTGAGTATTGCGAAGAAATGATGTCTCTGTCATACCAGCTTGAGATCCTCTGGTATCAGGTCCGTACCTGGGTCTATACAATTATCGCATCTGATCGTGTATTTAGGCTGAGCGCATGCGATCACTGGGATGGGCGGACTACTTGTCCGTCATTATGAGTGACAACCGCAAATCACTCACTGCATCTTATTGGCTGTACGTATTGTACCGTCTTCCTGCACCTCTTCTGATACGTCACTGGTAGTCGGCCAGCGATCCCAAACACTTATGGTCGTCCTCGCACAAAATTGCCATTATTAGGCGGAACGTTGACCATCTCCATTGTTGAAGCCAAGGCGCAGGCTCAAACCCGTGGACCTGTGCGGTCACCAAAGGCTCGCGTCCTCGCCGAGCTTCAGCAAAAGTCAAAACTCGGTGGTTCTAGACCGTCAGACGAAGTAGAAGGCCTCAGATTTGAGGTCCGATGGGAGCCAGCTAAAGGGGCACTCGGGGCCGTAATATCTCCAGAAATTCCGGAAGGTTTCTTGTTCATCGTGAGCCCGAAGTACGATGTCTCGTGTCGGCCTCATTAACCCTCTTTGAAGAATGCTGACGACTTGAACTTCGAATCATTACTGAACAAAGTCCTCAAGAAGCACACACACGAGATATTATCCATATTCCAGTATCAGCTGCAGCGCAATCAGCCACACAGCGTTTTTTCAGGACCTGGAATAGTATCTTTGACCGTAGACGGTACGTTCTTCTCTAGATTTCAATACACATGGTTGATTTTACATCGCTAGACCAACTGGAGGTGTTGCGGATCAACCTCTGTGCTGATGAGGTTGTTCTCATTACTCTCGACTCACGAAGTGGGCGTTTCAATATTCGGGATACCGGCGATCTTGCTGCAGCCGAAAGAGGTCCTCGCTTCAAGACCCTCTCTGATAAAATCAACGAAGATCCTACAGTCTTATTCAATGTTTTGGTGCGATTACGACTAATCGTAAGCCACTGAACTTCTCCAATTTGTCTTCCTGACGCTCTCGTTAGACTATTACGGACATTGCAGAGCAGAAAGCCGTTTATCTCGGCCTTCAAAGCTTCCGGCGGCGCAACTTCGTGCCGGATGGTATGTGGTGCTCCGTAGCACGTATGAACTCATCTGATGTTTGCCACAGAACTGGCAAAACTCGGATCCTCGGCTCGCGGGGCCGTATACATCCAGTTGTCTAACTTTCCACATCACTATCTCGCCCTTGTCATCAACGATGAAGAATTCCGATATGCGTTGATCACAACAAGAGTGTTGACCGGTACGATGTACGGGAATTTGGTCATGGAGAATGTCTCCTGGCTGGATTTCGATCGCATCCATGGCGGGGATATCGTAGTCACTGCACAATCCGAAGCCACTCCGAAGTTTGGAATAGAATCGCAACGACATACTGATTCGAAGGGAAGAGTGTTGGGGCAAGCCGGGTGGGTCTACAATGATCTGTCCTTTTCTTCTTCTTAGATAACTTACAGCTTCAACCTGGAGACTCAAGTTCTGCGGGAACTGTACAGTTATTGTTGGTGTGTTCCTTTTTTCTTCGTCGCGGAGTCTTTTTGATAGTGGATTGGTTTGTCAGCGCTCGGGTCGCGTATCTGAATGTCGAGACACAGTTCAAAATTCGAGGCATACCATTTACCTGCGTCAACCCGACCTTTAACGAGCCGGTTACACCTGAGTTGGCCCATATCCAGTCGTCGCTGGCTCGTTCCGTACCCTCCATATGTGTGCAGTCCCAGGAAATCCTTTCTGGTGCCCCTGCTGCGGAAGCGGCCATGCCCAACATCCGTGTTATACCATTAAACTGGTGGTCGGATAAGAGTGCCCAGGCTCGTAGTTTAACTCCATATCTCCTCGTTTTTCGCGCTAATCAGTGAGGCTCTACTTAGGTTGTTACATGCGTGAAATTGAAATATGTTCAACAACCAATGGGCCGGACCGCGGGCACAAGCTCTGTCATACGGCCTTCCAGGCGGATTATATACGACACAACTGAAGCTGTCGTATCTTTCTTGTCCGAAAATGTGAATACATGTGTCGACGAATTCCTTGAGGAATGGGCTCGTGTATCCAAGATGGTCGTAATCGCCAGGGAAGGTGAATACCCTCGTTATCCTCTGGACTCTATATTGATGCCGATGTAGTTGCCCAAATGCCGAAGGAGAAGAAATGGCCTGATGTTCGGTTAATCTCTTTCGACCTGCAGACCGTCGCTTTTGCATATGCGTCTGTATGTTTCTTGTATGAAACCACTGCGTATCACCGGCTGATTATCGATCAGGATTACACTGTCTCTATATCATGCGAGGATCAACTGTCCACTGCAGGTGGAAATTTTGATCTGCGATTCTCACGTTGCGATTCCAGTGCAGTCAAGTTTAACCCTCACGACGATGCTGCGCCTTTTCTCCGGAACATCCTGCGACACGGCCAGGGGTTATCGCCTTCATTACACCACCTTGTCACATTTTTGCGAGAAACGCTGCCAATTGCGGCGGAGTTGGAAGAAATCAGGCTACAAAGTGAAGGTGCGGTCGACACCTTTGCGAAAGCAGCTGGTTGGTACCGGCTTCTCTACGGAGATTCGAGGTACTTCGCACTATCCTGACACAAAACGCTCAATGGCTGATAACGCATCCGCAGACACGCATTGGATTTCCGGTTAATGTCCAACCAGCGCGTGCTCATTCTTGACGGCTCACATTCACTCTTCAATACTGGGCCAGCCGAGGATCGTCCTGGCCCCGACCTCGGTCTACAACCCATACCACGATTCCGGGAGATCGTATTGGACGCATCCAGGGAAATGGTTTCCTCTGCGGCAGTATCACTCGGCAAGATCGCACCGATGGATGTTGGCGTTGTGTGTGAGACTGGTATTGTCCGAGCATTGGGTCGTGCGATTCATGCGGCAGTTGTCGACGTTATGAAGACATAGGCTTGCACGTTATTGGCTAGCTTACACATTGTATTTTTAGTGATATTATATGCTGCCGAAATTGGGTATTGTGTACATTTACATAAATTCTCCGGGGCTCTTGTTGGCATGGTATTGTACGATTGTCCGTCGAGTGTCTCAGACATGGTTGCGCTTACATAATTGCGACTCCTCTTGGTGTCCAAACCCGGCCCAGACACCAATCACAGGAGCTGAGCAATGTACACTATGCAAGATCATGACGTCGAGCGTGGTCGATGCAACATGTCGAATAATCCCGAGACAAGATTAGAGGGCGTTAGATGTGACGGCGTCCCGTCTGCAGCGTAAGACTGGGGTGGCGGAGGCCCAGGGGGGGCGAGGTAAGGCGCGTGCCTCGGTGGCGGAGAGGCGGCATAAATGCCGGGATTATTCAACTGCGATGGTGAAGGGGACGGCTGATATCCGACTGGCTTGTGCAGCGGAGGCGAGCCCGAACGGCCAGGTCGGGTGAGTTTATTGGGTGTGGGGGGCGCGGGAGCTGTTGGAGACAGCGCAGCTGGTGAGGAATGACAAAACCCACGGTGATCATTTCCTCCGACCTTTTTTGTCCTCTTTCCGCTTTGCCTCCTCCCTCTTCTTCTGCTCTTTTTTGCTCTCCTTTTTCGTATCTATGGGGGAAGGAAGCCTGTCGTCCGCTGGGCCCTTGACTTTCGGTTGGAGTTCGGGCATCGCGATTTTACTCAGATGCACGGTGAGACTCTCTGGCGGTGTGTACTTGTTCTTCGACTTGTCCGTATCATCCAGATTGATTCGTTTAGGCCCCTTTCGTACTTGCGTATCGTACAGGACATATTGATGCAACTCATCTTCTAAACCTGGATAGTCCGTTAAAGTAAAGGGAGTCACAAGAGATATACAACCCACCTGCTTTGTGCCGTATCCGTTTCGTTTCCTCAACGACTTGGAGCACCTTGGGAACTTGCTCTGCCTCAGCGGAGAGAATGGTAACGAATAACATCGCATCATCCTGTTTCGAAGTATTAGAATTGAGTTTATGGCCAAAGTACCAAGACACGCCTGGAACAACTTGGAGCAGTATTGGGCATAGTCCTCAACCGAACCCTCCTCCTCAACGGTGACTTCGTTGAATTGCCCACGAAGCGCCTGGATCTCCGCAATGCGGTCTGTTCCCAGCTTCTTTGGAGGCTTCGGAGGCATCGCCGGAGCGCCACCAACAAGCGGCGTCGGCGCGCTGGGCGCGGTTCCCGAGCCCCGCCGGGGCACCGAGGTGGAGGAGCCTTCCGGCGTGTGATACACATCATTGGAGTCTTGAAAAGTCATCAAGGCGGTCAGCATCACGATCTCCAGGCCCTTTCTGTCCTCGATGTCAAACCTGGGATTAATGTCAACGCGGCGGCATTATGGAATAATGCAGGGACAGAGCATGCCTGTTGAGATTATAGTCAAGGATCTGGATGGATGTTGTCTTGAGCCGCCCGGGAGGCTCTTTGGTGACGGCCACCAGGACGGGGGGATCGGGTTTGCGGAGCATATAGCACTCTTCGCGCTTCCACTCGAATTCATGTCTGCAATGCAAAGGAATGGATCAACGATGCGCTGCGTCTGCGGAGAACACCGTCGACGCACTCCTCCCACTTGAACGACCATCGGAAGGAGAGTGTCCCCGTGTACTTCAGCTCCACCGTCATGGTAGGGTTGCAGAGCTCCAGAAATTTTATCTTGCTCGAAGCGGCGGGAGCCGTCGCCGTGACGAGCAGCGCCTCCGACAATGGGTCTGCAGCGCGGTTTCAGCATACAGGAGCTGAACGCGAGTGCCACCGTACGCACCGTAGACCTCAGCTTTATAAACTGGACCGGGTGCCCTCTGCTTCCTGTAGTGCGCCCTGCCCGCGGGATCGACGAGGTCAACGACATTCGGATTCTCCGTCGAGGGCGTTACAATCAGCGTGAACAGGTTCTGGTCGAGGCTCATCGTCAATTGTCAAGCGCTGGCTGTAGGGTGCTGTTATACGCGTGCCCCAAGTCTGATCGACTAGATTAAGTAGCAGGCGCTTCAGGACTGCGGAGGTGATGAAAGATAGAGCGATGCCAGGCAGCCATATTAGGGGCATGCGCACTGCTTTAAGTTTTCGTCGCAACTTTTCACCGCAACGCATTGCCGTTTCACGCTTGACGGCAATGATTGGGAAGTGGTCGACTGCGCAGGGACGGGGCTTCACTCATCATCCAGCAACTGCGGACTTGAAGATGGTAGCACTACAACAACTAATAAAAGCACAAAACTAATCCGACAATACGATTACCTCTGGAGACGAAACCGACAACGTGGACATGGCTCTCGAAAGCGCGCCCTCCTGGCCATCATCAAAGAAATCCACCTCACCCGGCTTTAACGCCAGTTTCTGAGCAGGCCGAGGCTCAGCGGCAGGGTACTTCAGCGGCGCGACGCCCAGGTCCCCGAGGCTGTCGGACTCGAAGAAGTCGCTGCTGTCCTCGGGAATCACCTGCGCCGTTGCGTGGTACTTCCTGGCAGGACCCGCCGACTTGGGCGGCCGTCCGCGTTTCTTGGGCGAATCAGGCGCCTGCGGCGGCAGCGGATTCGGTGGCCTCGCGCGTTTCCGCGGCGAGGGCCCGGGCAGCGCCGCGGCCGGCGAGCCCTTGCGAGGTCTGCCGCGTTTGCGTGGGGACGACTGCTCGCTGTCGCTCGAGGAGCTGACATTGAAGTCGAACGCCTCTCCCTCCGAGGACTCTTCCTCGTGCAGCGCCGGGCACCTCTGTCTGGGCGCCGCCGCCTTCGCCTTGCCGCGTGTCTTTGCGGACTTCGGTGCGTCTGGAGCGGGCAGATCCTCCGGTTCGGTGTCTGGTAGAAATAGGTCGTCGCAGTCGCCATCATCCTCGGGCTCGCAAGTGGCGCCGCCTGCGGAACGGCGATACATCCCGCGGATGATGTCGCCCCACAGGACGTAGGTGTGGCAGGACCTGCATTGCCCACCGCGGGGGATCATTCCAGTGTCGGGCGGCTGAGAAAGGAGGAAGTCGGCAGAGAGGCACACGAGGTGCGACACCGCGGTGCAGGCTGTGGCGGGACACAGCGTTGTTGTTAATGGATCCTTGTCGTTTTGAATGAATGATGAGGAAGGAGACATCAAAAAGAAAAAGACGCGCACAGTGCTGAAGTTCTGCAATTCGGAGTGGCAGATCGAGCAGGTGAGCTGGCGATTGGACGCCAGCAGTGCGGTATTCTTCGCGAGATGTGCGGAGGTGAAGTGTTCTGGCGTCCATTAGAGAACTTGAAAAGCAAGGCATGAAGAGACTATTACCGTCGTTGGCGCTAAGGGGCCCGTCTCTCCCCGATCCCACCTGTCCCGACTTGCCGTCGACGCCTTCTAGCTCGATAACATACGTGAACCCCTGAGGCAGCGCGGGCACACTGGCATCCTTATTAGCGTTCGCCCACCCTTTGACGGCCGCGTCGGTGAAGAGCTTGACGTGCAGCGGCCAGCTACTGTATGGATGCGTGGATATCATCAAACGCACGGTCCTAGTGTTTTGTGAGCAGACGACCAGTGGCGGGGGCCCGAATTGAAACACACTGGACGTTGGTTTTAATCGTGCTCGATCTGCGGAGCATGGCCTTTCCGTCCCCGTCGCGCAGGTGGCGGGACGAGTACGGGTGCTGCCAGGCCCACTCGAATTGCAACGCCGCCTGATAATTGAGGTGAGAGGTGTTCGGGGTGCGCAAAGGGAAAGGCGGCGCACCAGTCTAGAGGGAAACCCATGGACTATCATTTGCATGACCCATGGCCGGCGTAGTCTGGTTTTGCGTGCACCTGCACTCAGGGTCTTTGTAAAAACCAGGGATTGGTTGTATGAGGAGTAGGGTTACCTTGTGTGAGTTCGCCGTTATGTTGGCTGGACAGAAAAAATTAGGACAGAAACTGTGTATGGTGGAGGCAACCAACCGAATTCGCTTGGGTGGATTCGGGGTGCTGCCGATGTAGGTGCTGCCATTGCAATTTCAGCGAGTGCCATGTAGCAGCAAATAGGAGCTGACGCGGTGGAAGTTGGCGTTTGAATGGATTTGAGCAGATAGCACGCATAGAACGAGGGAAAGGAATGGGAAAACAGCGAGGACCGCGTGGTGGGTTGGCGAGGGGCCATTGTTGCAAGTCAAGTCACATTGGCGCGTGTGTCACATCGGTGGCGGTGCATAAATCATTGTCACTATGTGCATCGCTCCACGTCCTCCGATACCGCTCTACCTCTCCCCGGCCGTGATTCTCCCAGAGACGATGTATGCGTCTCTAGATCCGTACGGAAGACTTCTGTACACGTCCCGAACAACGTCCGTGCACGGGAGCATCCCCATGTGCCTGTAGAAATTTTTAGCTGGCCCGTTGGACGCAGACACTTGCGCGTAGATGGCCGCGGCCACGGCGGCCGTACGTGCAGACAAGATGTCTACCACGGCGCGGACGAGACGGGTTGCGAGCTGGCGCTGCTGGAATGCGGGGAGGACGCCCAAGGTCAGGATATCAATGCGGGGCTCTGGCGCGGCTGTTGTGTGGAGGGCGGCGGTTATGAAGGCGACGGGGTCGTCAAGGTCACGCGAGTGGGCGACCAGACAAAGTCTCGTTGGCTGGATGAGGAGGTGGAGGAAGAAGGAGGGGCTGTAGTGAACCGGCAACAGGGATGCCTGTGAGACCTGAGGGACGAAGTATTCGTGTGAGGACGTCGACGTACATGCAGGCCCATAATTGCTGGGATGTCGCGTGAGTGCAACGGCCTGAGGGAGAACTGGTCCGTCATTTAGGAATAACATAGTATTGGAGCTGCTATAATAGAGTGAGGACCAGGCCTTGAGTGCCTGGGCCGGTGAGCCGTCGGAGAGGGGTGAGATGGACATGTGATAGACTTGTGTTTTGGTCGTGGTGTGAGTTTGACGACTGTACGACGACACGCACTCGGCGTCCACGAGCGTCTGCTTTCAGTGCAGACCCGCTGGACGTGAGCGCGTGAGCGCTGGATGAGCACTCAGAGCACCGCCGAGCAGTAGATAGAGCTAGAGCGGAAAGGACTTTGTGCGCGACTCGATATCGAGGGTTACATACGGGGCGCCGCCTGTGTCGTCGGGTAGAACCGGTGAGTGTTCCTCTGAGGATTGGCTGAACCAAGATCAATGTCCGGAATAGGCATCGGCGCCGGGGGATCGAGGAATGTACGCGGGGTGGCGGGCCACTATAAAACGTCTCCCTCTTCAGCCTTTCATCCGAACCCCCATTGGCATTTCCCCACTCCGCCTCCTCGTAAGTCGGGTGTCACGTTGCCAACCTATCCTCATCCCTCTCCAGCACACAACCACAACCACAACCACAACCATGGTCCTCCCCCACCAGACCCCCTATGTTACCCCCCACATCCTCCACAAAAACTATGCTCAGGCACACGACTCCGAGCAGTTCGGCACTCGTACGTACTATCCCCTCCCGTCGCCCTGTCTCCCCAGGTCTCACCGCCACCCGCCCAGTGATCGGCCGCGATCTCGAGTACTTCTCGCAGGCCGGCTTCGACATGGACCGCATCCAGATTAAACGTAACGCACCCGTCGCCCTTCTCTACGAGGATGCGATCCGCAACGAGGGTGCCATCATCTCCTCCTCGGGCGCACTCATCAACTTTTCGGGCAAGAAGACCGGCAGAAGCCCCAAGGACAAGCGCATTGTCTACGAAGAGACCAGCAAGGACGACATCTGGTGGGGCTCCGTCAACATCAAGATGGACGAGCGTATGTCCCGGCCATCGTTTTACGCTTGTCATCACATTGACCCTGGCTCAGACACTTTTGAAATTAATCGCGAACGCGCCATCGACTACCTCAATACGCGCGACAACGTCTATGTTTTCGACGGCTATGCAGGCGTATGTCTCCACCCCACCGTCTCCATGGCGTCACTCATTTTTTCTTTGCGGTGCAGTGGGACCCCAAGTACCGTATCAAGGTCCGAGTCATCTGTGCGCGAGCATATCACGCTCTCTTCATGGTACGTCATGATTCCCCATTAGGCAACTATTTTCGCTAATGCGGTATTTTTCAGAACAACATGCTCATCCGTCCTACGGAAGAGCAACTCGCCAACTTTGGCGAGCCAGACTTCATCATCTACAATGCCGGCCAGTTCCCTGCCAACCGATTCACGAAGGGCATGAGTTCGACCACCTCGGTCGAGATAAACTTCAAACGTATGGAGATGGTCATTCTTGGGACAGAATACGCCGGTGAGATGAAGAAGGGTGTCTTCTCCGTCATGGTTGGTCATTTCCGCGAGTGTCGCGGCCCGATGCTGATTTCCCCCAAAGCACTACCTGCAACCCGTCAAGTTCGGTCAACTGTCATTGCACTCCTCTGCCAACGTCGGAATCCAGGACAATGATGTGACCCTGTTTTTCGGGCTTTCTGGTACCGGAAAGACCACCCTCTCTGCAGACCCCAATCGCCTTTTGATTGGCGACGACGAGCATGTCTGGTCGGACACCGGTGTCTTCAATATCGAGGGCGGTTGCTACGCCAAGTGCATTAACCTCTCCGCTGAGAAAGAGCCGGAAATTTTCAATGCGATCAGGTTCGGCAGCATCCTCGAGAACGTTGTGTACAACCCAGTTAGCCGTGCCCCCGACTACGACGATGTCGGCATCACGGAGAACACCCGCTGCGCGTACCCTATCGAGTTCATCCCGAATGCCAAGATCCCTTGCGTGGTCGACCGCCAACCCAGCAACATCATCATGCTCACCTGCGACGCGTTTGGTGTGCTCCCACCTGTGAGCAAGTTGACGCCAGAGCAGGCCAGCTACCACTTCCTCGCGGGGTACACATCGTACGTCGACACCCTTTTCAATTCCGTGAATCTAACTGACCGATACCGTGTAGAAAGACCCCCGGAACGGAAGACGGTGTCTTGGAACCCATCCCCACCTTCTCCACTTGCTACAGCGCGCCTTTCATCGTTCTCCACGTGAGCATCCTTTTTCTTCCCGCTGCGTTTGAGCTCAATCATCTGTTCAGCCCGGACGCTACGCCGAGATGCTCGCCGAGCGCATGTCGAAGCACAAAGTCAACTGCTGGCTTATCAACACCGGTTGGACGGGCGGCAAGTTCGGCACAGGCAAGCGCTGCCCGCTCAAGTACACGCGCGCAATCGTCGACGCCGTGCACTCTGGGGCGCTCGCGCAGGCCGAGTTCGAGATGTTCGGCACATTCAACCTGTCGATCCCGACGGCCGTCGAGGGCGTGCCGAAGGAGGTGCTCAACCCGCACACCGCGTGGGCGGACAAAGAGGCGTTCCAGCGCGAGGTGCGCAAGCTCGCGGGCATGTTCCTCAAGGCGTTCGCGCTGTATGAGAAGGACGTCGAGCCGAAGGTTCGGATGGCGGGCCCGCAGATCTGAGGGATTTATTTAAATGCCGTTTACTTTACTCACGCACTGGTATGTATGTATATCAGAGAACAGGACAAACAATAGATAAAATGTATGTAATTTGCGCTGTATCTCGCGCCAGAATTGCAAGGAGCCTTGCATGCTTGAGGTTTGGTTCTGTGCCTCATTTATGTCGTCGCATTAGTACCTGATCTAAGTACTCCGCTTACCCCACCTGCGCACTTCATAAAGACAATGCTCACGAGAACTCGAAGTGGCGATGGAACGCTGATATATATGGACCTTGCGCAGCGGCTATAGGCGCTACGCAGTCACGGTAGTATATATCTGCGCAACGCAGAGCGATAACGTTCCCCACCGACTTACAAACGTCGCGTCCAGCATGAACGACCCGGAGAGCGAGCTCGCTGCGCTCCTACCGCGCCTTGTGCGTAGCCAGCGAGTGCACTACCTCGACAACCTGCGCTCGGCCCTCATCGCGCTAGTGATCTTCCACCACGCCGCGCTACCGTTTGGTGGACTTGGCTCCGACTTATGGATGTACCGCTCTCCGTACCAATCCGCCGCGCCCTCCCGGCTGATTCTCGGGGCGTTCATCGCAGTGAACCAGACGTACTTCATGGGCACGCTGTTCTTCCTCTCGGGACACTTTTCCGCCATCGCGGCGTCACGCAAGTCCTGGCAGGCGTTCTGTGTGGACAAGCTGAAGCGGCTGGGGATCCCGGTCGTGGTGTTCTCACTGTTTATGCAGCCTTTGATCCGTCTGCTCGCCGGCTGGTCGCAGCACGCCCACATCTGGCGGGCCTTGCTGGGCTATTGGGCAGGGTTGCGCGGCGCGACAGGGCCTGTCTGGTACGCGTGTCTCTCCCACCTCCATGTCTTGTTTGATTAAAATAAATACCGGGACAGGTTCTTAGCTACGCTCTTGTGTTTTGACCTAGTCTACATCACAATCCACACCTGCCTTCCCTCGTTCGCCTTTCTGCGGCCGACGTCTGCCGCACGGTACAAAGCCACGGCGGCCGTGTGCATTGGGATAGTCATCGCCAGCTCGTTCTCTATAAGGTTGTCGTACCCGGTCGGAAGGACCATCCCCCCGGTCGGCGTCCAACTGGCGTATACGCCTCAATATGTCTTCGCGTACATCGCGGGCATATCTCTGTCCGCCCTCCAACAGTACATCCTCGTACCACACCCAGGGCGCGCGCTAGCGTTGGCGTACCTTGGCGCTATCGCGACGTTTCTGCTCACGGCGCTCCTCTCCCGGTCGTCTTTCCACCTGGTCGTAGGTGGCGCAAACCCACTCGCCCTGGCCTATGCCATCTGGAACGAAGTGTGCTTCTTCTTCATCGGCACGGCCCTTTTGTCGTTCTTCCACGAGTCGCCGTACACAACGCGTCAATGGGGCAACAGCGCGCGGTACTCCTACGGCGCCTTCCTCCTGCACAGCCTTGTGGTCGTAACCCTCCAGATACTCGTCGACAGAGCCGAGGGGCGATTAGTGGCGTGGTCAAAGCGCTCATAGTCGGCGCCGTTGGCGTGTGCCTCAGCTGGATCGCAGCCTGGGTACTCTTGCTCATTCCCGGCATTTCCAAGATCGTTTAACATGATGTGAGTCACTTTTAGGGTCTTGGCGATTCGCCGCGTCATCTACACCGCTTACTATTAGGAGTTGGTCGCTATCGACGTGTCTCCATCATTTTGAAAAAAAGAACACGTATCAAACACGTCTTTATGTACAAGGAATGAGAACGTGTATTCTGCAATCTAAACACGTCGTGTTTCTTTAAAACCGCGCGATTGATTTCAGTTCGTTAGTACCAACCAATGTCCCGCATCACCCCGCGCTCTCACCGCCGGCCAACCCGCGCCCAGTCGCGGAACGCCATCTCCTCCTTCTCGTTGATTTTCCTCACGGTCTTAGCTATTATCTGCCTGTGCCCTGTGGCTACTCAGGCTCAAGAACCTCGTTCTCAATATGGAACTGTCATCGGTATAGGTGAGCCAGTTGGCATGTAACAAGCAGGCCCGTTCTGATAAATTTCTCAGATCTGGGCACTACGTGAGTATTTCATATTTTCTTTATCAAGTCTCGTCATCAACAGTTTTTTTGCAGTTATTCTTGTGTCGGGTATGCTTGTCTTTCCCTTTTCCTTGCTCCGGCTCAACAAGATTTACCAGTGTACAACGTGGTGGCCGAGTCGAAATCATCGCAAACGACCAGGGACACCGAATCACCCCCTCGTGGATCTCGTTCACGGAGAATGAGCGATTGTGCGTATATATAACCCATCTCATCCCATCCTATCTCATTTCTTTGATAAGGGTTGGCGATAGCGCAAAGAGCGCATTCCATTCCAATCCCACTAACACGGTATTTGACGCCAAACGTCTGATCGGACGGAAGATGGACGATCCGAACGTGAAGCAAGATATTAAGCACTGGCCATTCAAGGTTCAGGAGAAGAGGGAAAACCTTCAATCACGGTGCAGTACCAAGGCGAGGACCGCAACTTTGTAAACACATTCCCTGGTCTCGAATAACACACATCTCACCCTCAATAGTCTCCGGAAGAAATTAGCGCTATGGTTCTCGTCAAAATGAAAGAAACAGCCGAGGCGTACCTCGGCGAAAAGGTAGATTTTACATTCCCCGTTGCGTGTTGGAGAGTAACAGCTCGTCAGGTTACTCATGCCGTGATTACTGTGCCAGCTTGTACGTCGCGTCCCATCAATGATGCTATTATACTCATCCTCTTAGACTTCAATGATGCCCAACGCACCGCCACCAAGGACGCTGGCACCATCGCTGGGCTCAATGTTCTTCGTGTCTTGAATGAGCCTACCGCCGCCGCGCTTGCTTATGGACTCCATAAACAGGGGCCCGAGTCAAAAGTCCTTGTGTACGATCTCGGAGGCGGTACTTTCGACGTTTCGCTGCTCTCCATCGAGGGCGGCGTGTTCGAAGTACTCGCCACAGCCGGAGACACCCACCTGGGTGGCGAGGATTTTGATAACCGCGTCATGGACTACTTTATCAAGTCGTACAAAAAGAAGACCGGCACCGACGTCACCGAAAACGTTCGCGCGCTCGGGAAGCTGAAGAGGGAGGTTGAAAAAGCAAAGAGGACGCTATCGATCCAGCAGAGCGCCCGTATCGAGATCGAAAACTTCGAGAACGGGAATGATTTCTCAGAAACGTTGACCCGGGCCAAGTTTGAGGAGATCAACATGGCTCTATTCCTGAAGACGATGAAGCCCGTTGAGCAAGTCCTTCGAGACGCACAGGTCAAGAAGTCGGACGTTGATGAGGTTAGTCAATGTCTCATCCCATCTCATCCTTTGCGCTGATAGCTGATATAGATCGTCTTGGTCGGCGGGTCAACCCGCATCCCCAAAGTTCAGCAACTCCTCAGTGATTACTTTGGCAAAGAGCCTTCCAAGGGGATAAACCCTGACGAAGCTGTTGCCTACGGGGCAGCGGTGCAGGGAGGTATCATTTCGGGGCACGACGAAACTGGCGCAGTGATCATCGATGTGGTCCCGTTGACTCTCGGGATCGAAACGACGGGCGGCGTGTTTGCGAAAGTGATACCTCGGGGCACCACTATTCCGACGCGAAAGACACAAACGTGTGAATTTCGTGATTCAAATATCCTTGACACTAAGCCTCGTGCTGCAGGTTTTCGACCGCGGCCGACAACCAGGCAACCGTCCTGATTCAAGTGTTTGAAGGCGAACGCTCCATGACGAAGGATAACAACCACATGGGGCAATTTGAGCTGTCGGGCATTCCTCCGGCGTCCCGCGGAGTCCCTCAGATAGAGGTCACCTTTGCAGTCGACGCCAATGGGATTTTGATCGTCGGCGCTGCCGACAAGGGGTCGTGAGTAGCCTCGGGTTATCCTGTGAAAGAGCTCACACGCTTCAGGGGCAACTCGAAGAGCATCACAATTAAGAACGAGGGATCGGGTAGACTGACCCAGGAGCAGATTGACGCCATGATAGCAGAAAGCGAGCAGTTTGCTGCACAGGTAGATCGCCGGTTTCTATCCTCAGTCCGGACTCTAATACTCTGAGCAGGATGAACTACAGCGAAAGCGTGTGGAGGCTCTCAATTCGTTGTCAACATTTGTTTATGGCGCGCGGACGGAGTTCCAAGATCAGGGAGGACTAGGAAGCAAACTCAAGGAAGTCGATAAGAAACAGGTATCCGCGCTCCTCAAGGAGAGCATACAGTGGATCGAGGAAGAAGGCCAGTCCGCATCTCTGGAAGATTTGGAAGAAAAGCTAGAAGGTACGGGTTATTGCAGCAGCAATTTCAGTCAGTCTCAGTTTGACGTTTAATCCTAGATATTCAGAGCGCCCTCGAGAAGTACAAATCGGAAGCGAATGAAAAAGTCGATGATTGGGATCACACCGAGCTCTGAACACAAGATATCGCATACATTGATCTTACTTACCTAATGTCAAAGCGTGAATTTTGATGTCACGTCACACAGCCACATGCGAACTCCACTGCAAACAGCATTTTCATACTTAGGTTATGCACACCCAATGGATGCTGTGGTATCGCTATATCGTGCTTGAGAGCCTGCACCGACGTTGGGCGGCCCTTCCGATGGCACTGTCGGCCCCGAACCTCAGGCTGTCGTGTCTTCTAAGTCGAACGTGCATGCACTGCAGTGCAACCCTCTGAGTATATATCGGCCTCGCATTTGTCGTCATTTCTCCATCCCTCAGCTCCTAACCAATAATGACCTCCATTCTCTCTCATGTCTTCGATCTTGAAACGCGCAGGATCCGATATTCTGGGGCACGATGCTACAATGAGAGGTTAGGCGGCGCCGATCCCAAAAAATCGCGAATATAATTAACCTCTGTCACTCCGCATTTAGAGATGAGCCGATTACGTGCCCGATGAGTATAATCAAGCTCATCGTCATCGGCGTACTTTTCGGTCAGTGATACATATGTAGGTATTGCGCGGTCGTATTCACCGACTTCCACGCGCAGGCCTTTTCGTCGTTGTCTGCATCGCAGTACTTGTGTCCACAAGATGCAGCTGCAGACGACGCAGGAAGACCATGTACCCCGCCGCAACGGAATTCCAGGTTACTGGGAAATTTGAAAACGGTCAGATACCCTCAACGGAACGGCTCGTCGAACCAGTGAGTCGGGCTTCATCTAATTTTCCCGCGTTTGTTCATATGTAGCAGGAAAAGATCCACGCCGCTAGCCACCCTTACGTATACCCATACCAATGCTGAGCGCTGTGGCCTGTTGTTTGTCCATTTTGGGAAGGATTATCTATTTGGACGTGTTTGCGTGTCAGCACCTTTGTTCTGTCTTGACTACATAGTACAATGCCCTTCTATTGTACTCTTGCTCGACATATAAATGCAAATGAGGATGGTTGCCAGATCCCAAAAATCCCCTTGTAACGACCCTTGCTCTCCTCTTTGGACGTCCCACGCTTGAGCCAGGAGCTCCCAACTCGTACCATTCTTCAGTTCAACTTTACGTTCACGTTCTGCTTCAGTGTTCGTGGCAAGGCCATAACGTCCCTTATTCTTTCAACGACTCCTCCGAATATCACCACCATGTTCGGTCTCACGCCCCTTTTTTTCTTCATGATTTCTTCTATGGTCCACTCGGCGCCCGTCCCGAGAGCAACTCTCGATTCTGTCGCTCTACTCAAGAACGGGGAGGCTGCACAGAATCTCAACGCGCAATTTCAGAATCTGACCGCCACTGACGCGTGCAAGAGTAAGATTTTTTTACTCCAGTCTTCTCGATTCCTGGCTAAAATATTTTCTATCATCTAGCTGGGGATACCGCGTGCATAGGCGGAGACCTCGCGAACTGCGTTAACGACAAATGGAAAACTGAAAGCTGCCCCCAGACTCTGTCATGTTTCGCTGTCCCTTTGGTTAGCCAGGCCGGTGTCGTGAGTTTCCTATGGTCCAATTTATCCCTGCCTGTCTGACCAAGTGCGTAGAACGTTACGTGCACGAGTGAGAAGAATGCGCTCTCTGTAATCCAGGCCACTGGTGCCACGCCTGTCATCGCTGTCGCGGACGGGTCGGGCAATGGTAACGACACTTGCGACGGGGAAGACGGCGGTGACAATTCATCCTCGAGTGCTACCCAGTCCTCATCCACCAGCGTCCCCCGGGCCTCATCCTCTTCGTCAGACAATCGAGGCGGAGAGAAGACTGTTACAATCACCGTCACTGGCGCCGCCACCACGTCCGCTCCCGTGTCTCAGACCACCACCATCACCGTGCCAGCGTCGGGCACAGTGACCCTTCCCGCGACCACGATCATCGCCAACTCAGCGGAGGCCGCCTCCATTCTGTCGAGCGCCCTCGCTGCTGGTGGCACTATCGAGACGACCTTCGTCGCTGGCTCTGCCCCCTCCAGTGTTGCCCCGTCCAGTACCGCCTCGTCCAGCGTCTCCATCATCCTGCTCACTCAGGCGGCAGCAGCACCGACTGCCTCCGCTGCGAACAACGCCAACGGAGCGACCGCTTCATCCAGCAGCCCGATCGTGCTTGTTCCCGCAGCAGCCACCCCCGCACCAGCCGATTCTAACGCTGTCGCAGCCGTGAATCCCTTCCCCTTCTCGGATTATTAGTTGCAGCTGCTGTATTAAGTTGTCGTGGACTTCGTGATCTCAATCTGTAGCGTTAACCATAGATTCCCACCTTGTATTAATTGAAGCATATAAATGGATTGAATTTTTTATAACACTGAACTGATTGTTCTTGCCCAAAACTCTGCTGTCATCTTCGACAGACCAACCAAGATCAACAACTTTTGCCACAGATATCTGACTGTGTGAGGTCCTCCCCTTATTTTTCTACTATCCAACATTAAATACCATGTATATTGTAATCTACACGTATACTACTCCACCCCTACGTATCCTAGTTGTCCGTCCCCTCATCGACAGCAGTACTAGTACTCTTCGGCATGTCCAACGTCCGTGTTGCCTCCCCCTCCGAGCCAAGTCCAGGTATCGGTACCGCGGCGGCGGCGGCAGCGCTCTCTGCAGGCACCGCAGCGCCCTCTGATGCACTTCCGCCCTCCGCCGTCACCGTCGCCTCCGTCGCACCCGTACCTTCCACCGCAGCCGCTTGTCCCCTCCACCAGCGCCACTCCCCCCATCGGGCTGCTCTTAAATCGCCCTCTTGCAGCGGGTGCCCCCGGACGCGTACCCGCCGCCGCGAGCCGGCGGCGGCGGTCAAGCAGCACAGCCTCGAGCGGCATATCCGCGCCTGTGGGCAGCGAGCCGCTGCGCACCAGCGCTGGCACGCGCGGCGCCTGCGCGAACTCCACTCCGGCGTCGGCGGGAGGGGCCACGGCGTCTGCGTCCTTGACGAGGATCGACGGCGGCAGCTCCAAGGGCGCGGACACGGGCGTCGGAGGCGCGGTTTTGTTGCAGCCGGTAGTGTCGGCGGTGTTGTTGACGGTGGTGGTGGTGGTAGTGGAGGCGTCTCCGCCGTCGCGCGTGCTTGGCGGCACGCTGCGCGAGCGGAAGAAGTTGAGGCTGCGAATGCCACCTGGCGCGAGCTTGTCCTTGTCTGCGAGGTGGTGGTGGCCGTGGTGCGCGTGCGCATGGTGGTGCACGTACGTGCCCTGTGCGCCCTCCGCGTCAAACTCGTCGAAGATCTCCTCGCCGATGAGCTCTGCGTGGTGATGTGAGTAGTTGCGTGAGAAAGGAGAACGGGGCAAGCACCTTCGAGCACGTCCTCGAGGGTGATGATCCCGAGCGGCATGACCGCCGGGTCGAGGCCTACGAGGAACTGTGTACATAGCATCACCACCACACCGATATATATATAAACAGGCACCGCACCTCATTTGCGTCCGCCTTGTCCAGCACCGCGTCCGCCGGCATACTCTGCTCCAGACTCGTCATCTGGAAGCTCATCCCCTTCCCACTGCGTCCCGGCACAGGCACAGGCACCGGCACGCGTGCCTCCGCACCCGCATAGTCCTGCACGACCGCGCCGTCCCCGCGTAGCGTATCGCCGCCCTTGCCTATGGGTCGCGCGTTCGCCTCGACGTCCTCCTCGTCCGAGTCGCTGCTGTCGCCCATGCCGACCTTCTCGCGCAGGCGCTGCGTGAGCCCGCGCTTGACCGCGGTCTTCACGCTCTGCGCCTTCTCCACGCTGAAGCGGCTCACGATCGCGATGTGCGAGCGGCCCTCTTGAAACTTGTCCAGGATGCCAAGCAGCGACTGGTTATTCGGCACGAACGGCACCGTGTTGAGCGGGACCGTGCGCAGCGGGACGGCGTCTGGGTGCGGTGTCCGTATTTCAATTTATTTGAATTATATATGAGGGACGCACCCTTGGGGTCGAGCAGGACGAGCTGCTTGACGAGCAGGATGCCGAGGATCTTCTTCACCCTGGCGGGCGGCGCGGCGCCGTGGGCCATCTGCGCCGTCGGCGGCGCGTCGACCTCCTCGAACACGGGGATGCGGCTGTGCCCGGTCGCGACGATGTTCTTGAGGAGGTCGTAGTCAAGGCGCGCCTCGATCGAGAGCATGAACACGTCCTCGATGGGGGTCATTGCCTGTTTGTGTTCATTCAGCAAGGAGCACGATCCGTAGGAGAGCGCGACGCACATCGCGCACGACCTTCTCCTGCAGGTCGAGCGTCGCGCCGATGATGGTGACGGTGTCGGTCTTGAGGTCGCCGCCGTGGTGGGACATGGACGAGTGCATCGCGATGAGCTCCTTGAGCTCTGCGGGTTGTGTGGCGTCAGCATCATCGAAGAAGAGGGGGAAGTAAACGCACCAGCGCGGCGGTAGATGATGCCGTGGTGCGAGCCCAACACAAACTCGAGCAGTTTGGCGACGGGCCACGCGACAACGCCCTGGGGCGGGTGAGCGCCAAGGGTGATGGATGATGAGCATGACGCACCATGACATAGATGAGGACACGCGTGAAGCCTGCGCCCTTGGCGCCAAGGTAGAGGCCGTAGCGCGTGAAGAGCGACTGCGGGATGATCTCAGCAAAGCTGTGTGGCGTCAGCGGTGGTGGATGAGGGAGAAGAAATGGGGTACATGACGATGAGGACGGTGCTGACGACGACGGACTGCACGCCGCCGCCGAGGACGGGGTCGGAGATGACGGGGAGCGACTCGTTGACGATCATGTTTGCGAGGAGGAGGGTGACGAGGAGCAGGTGGCCGTTTTTACGGATGGGCAGAATTTTGTTCGCATACTCGCGCTGCTTCCTGGGGGTGGGTGTAATTATAAAGATTGCGGGTGGACATGCATGGCAGGTAAACGCACGGGGTGCCGCTGAGACAGAGGACGTTGAGCTGGGTCTCGTCGAGACTCATGTATCCGAGGGTGAGGCCGGCGAAGACGCCCGAGAGGAGGACGAGGACGGGCTTGGCAGGGCGTCAGACGGGGAGTGAAGGGGCGGGGAGAACGAGGGACGTACGATGAGGACGGCAAAGACGATGAACTTGGGCTGCGGGGGGGTGAGGGGCGCGGGGGGCGCAGAGTAGGGACACGGACCTGGTGGGGGTCAAACTCGGACTTGCGCTTTGCGAGGACATGGTGGTTTGGGGACGAGAAGAGGTTGAGCTTTGTATTGGCGAGGGTAAAGAGGGTATATATGAGGCGGGACGAATGGGGGCCCAGGGAGCGCACAGGCGCCATAGAGGTGCAAGAGGGAAATTGGATTCCCTTTTTGAGGCCAAGAGCTATCACGTGCCCGCTCCAAAGCCACGCTTGGTCCAAGGCCAGCCGAGACCCAAGGCATTCGATCCTCAAAGGCCTCAAACGTTGGGTAGGACTGCTCTAGGACTTGCTCACGACTACCGAACAATTGCACAGGGGCCAGCGCAAAGCACCATGTTTAGTCGCCGCGAAATTGTCCTCTGCCGGGGATGATCGGGCAGTTGTTCGGCGGTGGTGGCTGTGCCGCCATGACGAGCGCTCAGAGTCACTGTGTCAGTCACACGCAGTCACATGCCAGTCTAGGCGGTGACGTTATACGCCAACCACCTCGTTCGTATATAAACCGCGCTTGGTCTCCGCACTCCCACAACCACTCTGCAACCATGTCCGGCTCCTGGAAAGATGGCATTTTCCTCAAGGTGCCCCCTACCCTCCGTATCAATATTTAGCATTTCACTCACCCCCCCAGATCGTCAACGTCCTCGTCTACTTCCTCTTCCTCGGCTGCAACATCTACACCGTAGCCGGCGGCGGCGGCGCCTCCTACGGCGGCAAGGAGACCTACCTCACCCCCGCTCCGTGGGCCTTCCTCATCTGGTCCCTCATCCACCTCCTCCTCCTCGGGACCATCATCTACCAGTTCACCGCCCCCGGCAAGTCCGTCGTCGTCGATGGCATCAGCTGGCGCTTCCCGGTCCTCGTTGTCCTCAACGCCGTCTACGTCAACCTCTGGGCCACTAAGCACTACGTCATCGGTGCGCTTTCTCCCTCGCTCGCCCCGCAGTGCAACTGCTGACCCCCGCCCGCAGCATTCGTGTTCTCGCTGTTCGTCAGCTCCGCAGTGACCGTGCGTTCTTGCGCCCGCTACACCAACGCGAATCCTAATCATCATTACCTCCACAGCACATCTACTACGTCATCAAAAAGTACCACCTTGCCGAGAGCATCACCGACGAGCTCTTCGTGCACCTCCCCTTCTCGCTCTACCATGGCTGGACCACTGTCCTCGTCCTCCTCACCGCCTTCCAGGCCTTTGGCGTCAACGCCCTCGAGACCCGCGCCGGCGTCTGGACCAAGGTCTTCGTCTTCCTCGCATTGTACGTTTCCCTTCTCCCCTTCTCCCCCCGCACCCCACTAACCCCCACCCAGCTTCTTCCTCGAAGGCACCGCGGCGACCTACTCCTTCTCCACCGCGGAGGGCGACCTCCCCGCGTCGGTCGCCATCGCGTGGGCGCTCTTCGCCATCTTCGCCCACCAGACCGCCTCGGGCTTCGTGCACTGGTCGTCCCTCGTCTTCGCGGTCCTCGCGCTCGTGTGGGTCGCTAAGGGCGCGTATGGTGCGTTCATCAAGAGCCGCAGCGGCGGCGTGCGCCTGCTCGACGAGGAGCGCGCACCGCTCGTCGGGTCGTAGGCGCCTACCTGCGCGCGGCCGGAAGGAAACAAAAAGGACCCCCCCGCGGTCCGACACTGCCTGCGACGCACCGGACTCAAATCTTGCATATGTTCTGAAATTCTGTTTTCGTCTGTTCTCGCCTGTTCTCCTAACACCCGTCTCCCCTGTTCTCATCACTACCCGCGCCGCCTGTTGTAGGATATATATCAAATCTTACCTAGTCAAGCAATATCAATTGTACCCACGACTGACTTGCCCGAAGGCGATATGTGCGACCCACGATTGATGAAGCTACAACTGCCATTGGTCGTGCCCAAGTCCTGATCCTCGCCGTCTTCAAAGTGATGTCTCTCCCCGTCAGCTGCGCTGCCGATCCCGCCGCCGCAGTTGCACTGATCTGAACCACTCAATTGCAACTTGCAACGTGCTGATCACTTTAATTCACTGGCAGCCTCTCATCCAACTCGCCCCTTACATTCACTCACTCCGGAGCTGCGATTGCGCCCGAGGCCAACTGAGGCTGTTCATTGAATCATTCGCGTGCGCCCACGGCCAAATTTAAACCCAACACGTTCCACGTAATTATAACCGATTTTGCACATACATTTGCGAATAAAAATAGTGTGCGGCCTCTAAAAAACGGATTTGAAACAAATCGCATCTCCTGCTAAGTAAAACAAATCAGGCAACTGCGCAATCACAGAAAAGAGAAAGATAAGCATACGCGGGCAGGACAGACGGCGGCCTGTCATCAAGAGTCAGAATGAGTGGGCGAGTAAACATTTATGACGAGGGCAGGTGACGCGAGGGAGGCGTACCGGGCTGCGCGGTGAGTGTTGGCAACGGGGGTTGGTTAACGCCGGATAAGGTCCTGGCATGGATAGCGCGGGTTAAGAATGATTAGGCAGTGCGGGGAGAATGAAGGGGACAGCGCGACAGAAAAATGGAGATGCATGAACAGCGCGGGGAAGAAGAAATGAACAGGTAGCACGGATCGAAAAATTGGCTGGACAGTGGGGCTACAAGAACGAAGGAAAGCACAACAGCACTCGCCGCCTGCTCGACAGCCCGGCAAGGAGGTGTAGCGGCACGGGGCCCGCGTCCGAGCAGTCCGTCAACCCCGCCGTGCTTCACCATCGCGTCCTTGAACGCGCTCTGTTGGTTGGCTGACAAAATAGACGGCCATTGAGCATTCTCATTATCGCGACCATTAGTTGGCGAAGCTTCACTGGCGTGGGTACTCGGGGATCTGGGAAGAGAACCACGATTCAGAGGACGCGATAAAAGGACACGATGCAACCTAACGACGTGTCGACGTGATCGGCGACTGCAACTGTGAATGGCCAGCTACTTTTACTTTATTAAAAAAAGACATACGAGGTTCTGAATACCACCGGCATGAAAATGAAGACTTGAGTGACTGGAGGAATGGAACATTTTGCTACAGAACTTGTACACTTTGACGATCGAATTTGCGACAGAATCCTGGACCAAGACAACGACCGGCAAGCCAATGGGAACGGCAGGGAGATGTGCTGCCCAGGTTCACGGTGCGATCACAGAATGAGCAGAATACGCTTGTGGCAGTAATCTCATGGAACGCATACACGTCTTGATGAAATCGACGAGAACTTCAGGATCTGGGGAACATCGATGCCTGAATCAGACGCGAGACAAACGCGTTTCAGGTACAATGCTGGCCGAGTCGCGTTGACCCGGCTGCAATTGTATATCTTGGTGGCCCAGCACAGGCTTTGTGGTTGTGTTTGCCCAGTATTTTTGGGTTCCATGCACCAGGCAACACCATAGGAAATGCTGATGATTCTTGTAGACACGTTTGGCTGTCCCCACCGGTGGGACGCCTGATGCGCCGGTGTCGGTGAGAGATCTCGAAGCATTTTGCACAAGTTGCAATGAATGGACGTATCTCCAACCCTGAGTGGACATGTCTTCGCAGCTACCTTGAGGTTCTGAAACTGCAGCTATCGGTACCTAACCGACGACTCGGACGACTGGCGGCAACAAAAGTCGTGAAGCTGTGGTCAATGGCCATGGGTACTGGCAGCGACGTCTGTCAGGATCTTGCAGTGGGAAGCAGATAGATAGAGCGATGATCGATTGGAATATTTCCCAAAGCTATAGTTGGGTGTGTGCGACGATACATCGAGTTGCACGTCAAGTCAAGGTAACCAGTTGAGTTAAGTAACAATGAGTTGGAGTTGAGGCCCAGGAATGGACATCGGTGTGACATCTAGCACCTGATGTGACTCTGGGCGACAGTGTCACACCCACTTGCCCACACCGCCACTTCAATCCCTCCCGCGCGCCACTTCTTGCAGCCCTACACTACCGACGCTTCACACACGACCTCGAAACATGGATAGCACATCTCCAGAGGTCATGCTGGCCTTTTACCGTCGACTCTACCCTTTCAAATCTATATTTCATTGGCTTAATCACGAACCCGCTGCAGGCAAGCTCTTCACCCAGCGCGAAATCGCGTTCAACCTCCCGTCGGACGTCATAATCCGCTACAACTCCTTCAACGACCATGATGACTTCAAAAAGCAAGTTTGCAAGCTGAATCCGACGCGCTTTGAAGTCGGACCTGTGTATAGTTCTCGTGTGCGTCCCTATTGATGTCTTTGCGTCCTCCTCCTCACATTCCATCAGCCCCGAGACAGGAAAATAGCTCGGCCAGGCACTTTCAACCCAACGCATCGTGAACTTGTGTTCGATATCGATATGACTGACTACGATCCGATTCGCACCTGCTGCTCGGAGGCCGATATCTGCAAGCGCTGCTGGGCCTTCATCACCGCTGCAGTTCGTGTTCTGGACGCGGCCATCCGCGACCAGTTTGGGTACCAACATCTCCTATGGGTTTACTCGGGTCGTCGAGGGATTCATTTGTGGATATCTGATTCGGAAGCAATGGGCTTGACGGATGACCAGCGCAAGGCGGTTGTTAACTGGTTGTCGGTGGTTCCCAAAGATGAGAGCAAAAGGCTCAATGTACGTATCGGCTACCGATCACTACCAGCCTCCCTGCAGTGCGTTTCTTTTACCTCATTTTTTGTTCGCATATTCACCTTGTTTCTAGGATGTCCCTGGACCATCTAGCGATGATTTTTTCAGACCTCATTTTATCCGACCAAGATTGCTTTGCATCGGAGGAGGGCTACGAGGCCCTGCTGAGGCTCATTCCCGATTCCCGTGTCGTGGAGGCTCTGCGAACGAAATGGAGTTCCTCCCCTTGCTCTTCGCAAGAGAAATGGAAGGATCTCAAAACCCAAATAAAAAAATATGACAAAGCGTCCTCTCAACGTGTATGCTCCACATCTTGGTTTTGTCCTCCAAAACTAATTTCTTGTCTGTAGGCAGCCTTAACTGCGGCGATGGAGGATATCATCCTCCAGTACACTTATCCCAGACTGGACGAGAATGTCTCCAAAAAACGGAATCATCTTCTCAAGGCTCCATTCTGCGTCCATCCCAAAACAGGTCGTGTTTGTGTTCCTGTTGACCCTGAGCGAATCGAGGACTTCGATCCGTTTTCTGTGCCTACAGTCGGTCAACTCTTGAAAGAGTTGGACGACGGAGGTGATTCCGTAGAGCATCATTCTGGTCAATTTCTTCCGAAACTCTTTGTATCAACTATCTAAAAGTTTAGCAGATTGGGAGAGAACATCACTCAAACCCTACGTCAATATGCTGGACAAACACAACACCGCGATGATGGACCAAGTGCTGAAGGAGAAACGAGACGCCACAGGTGCATTCATTGTTAGTCCTAGTCGACACTCTCTGAACTCTTCTTCTTAGGTCTACTTTGGTGAATGCCTTCGATACGCTACTCTGTTCAATGTTGTCCTTGTATCCCCAAATGTATTTTAAAATTTTATAACCTATATTGGCGAACAGTACTAGTCCCTCCATGTATGCAGACTACCTGAGTTCGGGACAAGCACCAGACATCATAGCGATTTCTTGGCGACCCGCAAACTTGAGAACAGATTAAGGACGAAGGGACAGGGGAATCGCTGGATCGACACCATAGTTGATGAATCCAGCTTGCACCGAAAAATGTGGGGAGGTGATGTAAGGCATCGATCATGATCCGACCGACACGGTAGGCCGTACGATGTGCCAGTCGACGTTCGGGGCTTGTTAGTACTGTTAAAAAAAGTTGAAAAATCGGGTGCAAAGGACTCATCTGCGCCAATCTCGGCTCGCAGGCGAGCGATGGCCAAATTTAGTGTTTCCCGACTTTCTTCGGCTTCGAACACTTCCTTTCTCGATTAACGGAACGCGAGTGAAACGTGATGCATTCGTTACCGCCTGCGTTGCGTCGGCGCAGACACCTGCCTCGGGGGTGCGGTAGTCCAAGACGCTGATTCAACTTGTGCGCGACCGCCGACATGAATGGAGCACAAACGGTGGACGTTGACGTTGAACAACTGTTCCGTTATTCGCGGTCTTGCAATATTACCGGGAAGCGTGAAGACAGACGAGAAGAAAATCCCGCGGCGCCCGTACGCCAACTGCAGGCAACTTCAAGGATCCGGAATTATTCCTGGAACACGTGTGTAAGATTGAGATGATCCAATAACAAGATTTCGTTTTCGAATGAGGTACGAAAGCGTTTGACTTCGACAAATCTTGAATTTTTTACTTCTTGAAGTTGCCCCACGCCTGGATGAGTGTGCCGTACATTGAGCGAGAATTGTATTTTTGGCGTGCCGATGTGTTTGAAAGCTTGAGGGCTCTTGACGGATAGTTCCCTGCACAAAAGGCGAATAATAAAATGATGATCACGAGATTAAATCCAACATATTCGAAACATCTACTTCCACCCAACGACACGAACAAGAACTCTAGTTTCCCCCCTGGGCAACATCGGCGATCTCCTCCTCTAACCATTCACATACGATTGCAGGTGAAGCTTCATCGCACCGAAGCACGTCGAGAACACGCTGACCCACTGCAGCGGCACATTCTTCTGCGCGACCAAAGCCGGACAGACATCCCTTTCGATATTCGTGCTCCGAAAGTCGAAGCATTTCTGCCACGGAACGTCCCGACTTGCTACCATACGTCTTCAGAAGAACAGGTAGAGCGATCAAGGTGGGTAGTTCTTCTGTGAGCCCTTCTAGCTCATCCTCCGATACACCCAGGCCCCCGTTCGATGGGGTCTGCACAGCCTCCAAGAGGGGCACAAGGGCCCTGAGACCGTCGAATGCTTCGTCGATCGCCTCGCTAGCCAACCGCGTACTCTCTTTATCCGCCGCTGGCCGAGGAAGCGATGCCAGAAGTTCACAGAGAGTGCGAGCATCTGCTGCGGTCGTGGTGGGGACTGGCGTACTAGGTGGGGACGGGGGACGCGACGGAGGCAACTTGATGGAGAACCGCGCGGACGGCGGTGTGAGGGGTGGAGTAAGCGATGTCGAGCCACGACGCCTTTTGGGAAGTACTGTGGGCAGGAGGCCGGGCGAAGAAGGAGGCGATGGTGGCGAGTATGGTCGATTTGCTAGCGCAACCAGACCACGCCAAACAAGGGATATGAGGAATGGTGTGAGCGCAGCTTCGGGATATCGAGATGCTGTGTATCGACTAAGTGCACGAGCGTACACAGGAATTATGGCCGTTAAGGCCGCAATTGCGGTATGTTGAACTGGTGTGTTCTTCACACCAGATACTGTCTTCGTGGTATTGCACGAATTGGGTGCCTCGAGCGCCTCGAGGAGAGGCATTATGTCCGCTTTGATACCTGCAACCAATGGGTTTACGACCCGGTTAACAATGGATACCAATCCTTCACGTATAATTTTCCATCCGTCGCCACGCGTGTCCCCATCATGATCAAGAGAGAGATCATCAATGACCTCCAGGACCTCCCCAGCAAACGCAGATAGAGCCAAAGCATGAAGTTGGGTGGGATTCGGATTGGGGGCTTGGAGCGTAGGTGCAGGTGGTGATAGGAAGAGAGGCGAAGAAATAATTGTGAGTAGATGTGCAGATAGATTGGAGAGCAATACAGAAAGAGGTCGAAGAAGTGAACGAAGGATTGCTCGATTAAGATGTGGGTTTTCTCTGGTTGCAGTAAGCTCACTAAAAGACTGCGGTGAGCACACAATGATAACATGGTACAGCATACTGCTTACGAGGCAATGAGTGCACCCAACGCCTTGCCGCGACCTGCAGGGATGGGTCGCTTTCCACCAACCAAGTCATTGACGATGGATGGCCCGGTAGGTTGCGCCAGCGCCTTTGAAACGGCCTCGCTGAGCTTCAAAGCTAGCGTTTCAAGATAAGATCCATCTTGTACAAGGGTAGCTGGCGCAATGGGCGAAGGAGGATTGGGGGCTGGAGACGGGCGCCTAAAATTGCTCAGTGATGACAATTTAGTAAGAGGGCGAGCTGTTCGCTCGACCGACTCGGGACGAGTTGCCAGAGGGGCAGGAGAGGATGGACGGCTGGTTGGCCGGAAGAAAGAAGGGGCTTTAATCGAGTTGATCATCGTATGTTCTTTGAGGTGCAGGGTATTGGGGAATTGTGAGTGTTCCAAGTATTTGGATTCTAGCAGTCTGATCTATATATTAACCAGTGAAGCAGCGGCGAGTAGGAGGTGCAATTATCCCATCAGTTAAAGAAGGCAGAAAGAAATGAGGCGGATTGGATGGAGGCCCTAAGGAGGACGGTCGGTGCTGAGGAGGGGGCAGGCAAGTGGAGCGAAGAGAATGTTGTTAATCTGTTGTGTGAGGCTGGGAGAAGGTCAGACACACAAAGAGAGTCAGTAGAGCGAGGGACGGACCACGGTGAAGGGGGAATCATAGATCGAGGGAAGTGTCACTGTGGTATAAACCAGAGAGGGCGAGCCGTAAAAAACTGAGACACCAAATACGGGCACACATACGTGATGGTGACCTTGGCGCTAATTTCGTTGACTCTACCTTACCCTTCTTGACTCGTCCAAGGACCTCCAAGGACTCGCTCCAAGCACCTCTATAATTTACTATATATCCCTCATGCGCTCTTTAGCTCGCCAAGTCGCCGAGCCAGCTCTTCACTGGCTCACACAAATGCTACACCCCCAGATTACCCGATAGCCGTAAGAAGTCTCTTCACACGTATTCGCAGCTGGGCATCGCCGCATCGCATCCGCCACAAGCAACCACCTTCCTCGCTCGCCCGTAGCCGCAGCACACCGGCACCCTGTGTGCCGTCGTGCCCGCTTATAATAATCTTCAAATCACCTGCCAAATCAACCATTTATGAGCATGGACGGTCCCCCCGCGGTCCTGATAGTAAACTTGCCTAGGAATGGCAACTGATCAACGGGTATCATCTTGAGCGTGTCGTCCATGCCCTCGAGACATTTGATGACTTCTTCGGTGGATACATCGCACCATCCACGCGCACCACTGGATTCATCGAAGGCATTCCATATGCTCTCAAAATCGGGCTCATCAGCACTGGGATCAGTTATGAAGGGTGAATCATTAAATGCGATAAGGTCTGCCGGCGCCTGGACCTGCGGGGAAAATAATTTCACAATAAGAGATAATCACAAGACCACATACCACCGGAGAAGTCTCGGGGACCGGAGCAGCCACGTCGAGTTTGAGAATCGCAGCGGCCAAAGTTAGATCTCCCGCAGTTACAGTTCTGGAGAGTTCGTCTGGTGGTTGTCTTCCACTGCTCCCCGATAATTGCGAGCTCGCCCGACTCCCGGAACGGCCCGGGGAGCTTCCACCACTGGATACTCGGTCACGCAGCCGTACCGTCGGTGGGGGAGCCTCGTACGCCGTATATCGCAGTTTGCTTGCAGAAAAAGATGCACGGCTCGAAGACGGAGATGAAGGTTCCTCCGCACGAACAGAGGTCGATCGGGTTTTAGAAGGCCGCGTTTTGTATGTCTGTAACGCTTCCAGAAAATCGGGGAGCTGTTTCGGGATATCAGGAGCGGATTAAGACGCATGTGTTCACGTCCACTTACCGATGATGATTCTGCACTCTGAACTATGTCTGCGAGGGAATCTTTCTGAGATGACAGGGTGCTGAATTGTTCGCAGCGCTGAATCCACTATGAGCGAACCGTAACAGAGCAACAGGAAAATAACACGTACCCATTGAATATGACGTCCCGATCGTTCACTTAGATCATTGACGCTTATCTCTACCTCGGAGGGTACTTCCTCACAATCGGCCGATATTCTCAGCATTGCCAAGAGGCAAGCATCCTGGACAGCTACTATGAGTGGATTAGCCACTCTGTCCCGGAGCGGGATGGACAGATTATACTGACAGCAACACGAGGACAGTCGCGACGCTAACCCGCGGAGAACATCTGGCGGAGCCACAGACAGTTTCCCAGAGTATTCGGTGGCTAGTGCCGGGACAATGACCATCAAAGTTTGTCCAAAGAATGCGTCAGAACTGGCCAAAGATGTCACTAGGGTGGTTGCACATCCGATCTGGAAGGGGGTCGTAGCTACGGTCAATTTAAATTGAGTGCGAAGGCAAGGACAATAAGATGCTTTCACCATTTCGGAGATGGTGGAGCACCGTCTCCACCGCATTCTCGAGTACTAGTTCGGCATATCTGGGTGACCGGGCCTCCATCTGGGCAAAGAGGTTGCCCAATTGTCGGGCATAGGTCTCCCCGTCTCCATCGGCCTGGATTTCAATCACTTCCAGTAAACGGGCGGTATATTCGCTGATGCCTTTCAGGCTGAGATCGGTCGGAAGCGACTGTAAAGACTGAGATAAGTAAGAATCGACTATATTAAAATCGATTCGATTCAAGGTTCTCAAGGTCTACGGTCGGATCAGCCAAACGACCATTGGATGCCGAGAAAATTAACCTACCTTCTTCCGGATCATGCTATCGGACGAATCCAAGAGCTCCATTACTTGTCGGACCTCCCACTTCTCCAGAACAGCAGGTATGTCGGCATTAGTGCCAGCCCATATTTCTGGGTGCAAGCAGTTTAAACATGTTAGAAAGATATATTGGTCGTTTGGATTGCGGGACGCGAGAAGCTGTCGAATATTGACAGCGGGAGTAGGAGGTTCGGATGTTTTGACAAGTCTCAGTTGCGAAGCATCTACATCATTCAAAAGAAAAAATGCTGCACACATCAAGGCTGCGCGTGAGACATGGTCAATATCAGTCAAGAACACGAGGAGGTACCGCACGGTGGTCAGAGGATCGTGACGTTGAACGATTGACATTTAAAACAAGATCCAGATTCGACTCAAACAACCTACGGTCATATATATGAGCGCTTGTCGAGAACTCCTTTGGAGGACCTTACCCGATTGTGCGTAAAGTATGCATGATCTTCAGGAGGATCCAACGAGTTGATTTATCGTCGTTGTTATAAGCCAGTCGAAGGAGATTATTGACTACATCCTTCACGTCCTTTCGTGCCCGTTCGTGTACCTTGATTTATACCGTGTTTGAGATAAGTATCTAGAACTGACATATATAGCCAAGTCTACCTTCACAAGATCCAACGACACTGACAAAGCGGCACTCACGACCATAGGGTGTGGGTCCTTGAGGCGTTTGAACACCTTAGAAGTGATTCTCCGAAGCAAATCTGGTTCGAATCGTGAAAGTGCAGAGCACGCAAGTAAGGCGCGTCGACGGACGTGGGGCCTGACATTGGTTGTTTTTTAAGGAATATAGGGCAAAGATACAGACTGACGAGTGGTTCGAAAGAAGGTCCTGAAGGCGAGATTGAACTGCTGGGATGACGTCTTCGGAGGGCGACATAATTAAATTATCCAACGACAGGCAAACCAGGGAAGTCGTGGGCGCCTCCAGATCCTGGTCATATAGTTGGCGCAGGTAGTAGTGATGCAAGATTCGCGCCGAACCTTACGCAAGGTATTGACCAGCATCAATCGAAGCTCATGGTCTGGAGACATGACTTCGGCACAGAACAAATAGCCTGAACAAGTTCAGCTGCATTTCAATGACAGGGGCAGATCGGCGATGGACCTATTCGCTTTTCCTGAACTGTCTTCCCTGCCTCAGCCAACTGAACGGCGTATGGCAAAGCGAAGTTGAGACTTCCACTCGGGAGAGCAGGGGACGTAATTGACATTGAACAGTACAGAAGGACAATGAGACACCCTTTCGTTTCTTTCTAAACAACACTATTAAAGAGAACATAAACGACGCGAACCTGCACGTACAAGAGAAATGGTAGGATGTCGCAGTTGAGAACGAATGGATTCGACCTCCTTGAGGATGTAACTGTCTGCTATTTCTGGAGATGGAGCAGACTCCACATTCCTGACTAGAGTATAGTGCGCCCGATTCAAGGCCCCCGACGACACGAATGGCACGTCCATGCTCAGGCTGGACTCTGAAGAAAGCCGCGTTCCCAATTTGGGCATGCTCGGAGCCGTTGGCAAATAGAAGTAAAACAGTCCTCATGTCTTCAGCAACAGCCCATTCATTCAACAAGGTGCGCTTCTGGAGCTCTTAGGATACCTGTCCAACTGCATCTGTTCGACAGATACTAAATCAGCCCAAAGTTTCCTCCAAATCCCGTTCATCGGGAGACATCGACGATGGAACTAAGAAATTAAGACGCATGATTCTAGTTGACGGAATCCCCTCGGCTGCTGCAAGCATCCTATTCCCATGATGTTGCTATCCTGACCATCAAATCCCCCAGGATCCCACCCTTCGGCCTCGGATATGGAAGATTCTGCTCCGAGTTAATAACCTCTCTGCAGAAACATTTTTGCGCTACGTTGCGAGAGGCCCTTGTGAGGTCAGAGAGAAAATCCGCAATGATACTTTCCGGCATGTTAATCGACGGCCATTTTTCGACGACTCATCCTTTGCATAAAGGACCTTGGCCACTGACCGCGGGTTCAAGGAACGGGTTCGGGAAGATATGCTTGTCCGTCTGTTGGACGCCTTCGTATGGAGAAACCACGGTGCGTTCAGTTCAGCTTGAAAGTCAATTTCCTCGAAAGTAATTTCACTAGACAGGCAAGAAACTCACCAGCTGGGCTTCACATATGTTCAAGGCATGAACGTATTGGCTGCCCCTTTCCTCTACACCATGCCTTCCGAGCTGGAGGCTTTCTTCTGCTTCGCAAAATTCATCGAAGAGTCGTGCCCGTTGTATGTCCAACCAACATTAGAAGGTGTCCACCGTGGTCTGAAGGTAATAGGCTTGTTGTTGTGTCCATCCGTGACTGATTCGAGCATTGCCAAGCTTCTGGATCGGTGCCTAAAGATAGTGGATCCTGAGCTCTTTGCCCATCTGCGCTCAAAGAATCTCTCTGCTGAGATATATGCCTTCCCATGTACGCTTACACGCATTCAACGTTGTGTGCACCTGTTAACTGCGATCCTAGCGGTCCTAACATTGTGCGCTTGTACACCACCCCTCGACCAAGTCCTACAGCTTTGGGACTTCTTGCTGGCCTTCGGTGTTCATTTAAATGTTCTCTGTGTTATTGCACAACTCTTGCTCATTAGAGACGAAGTAATGGGCTCATCGAGGTGGGTCACGCAACTCGGTTTCCGTGTCTTTCGTCTCAGTCAAGTTTTGCAGTCCAATGCGACTTTTGCGGACGTTTCCACCCCTTGAGGCTCTCCCAGTTATTGGCATTGCTGTGACGCTGGTTCGAGATCTACCACCTGCGTTGTATGACGAGCTTGTAAAACATCCTTATGAAATTCAAACATCTAGTTGAATTATCTCCTGCAGTTTGTAGCATTTAATGTATGTATGATAATGTAATGGTCTGCATGGCATGTCGCAACCAGCAGCTCTTGTTCTCTGAAGGTGTCCCTCGCCGACAAGACGCGTACATCGTTATCCATAGTTCTATCCTATCACACGGTTATACCCCAAACCCGTTCCGTCAATACAGTTAGCAAGGCAGCGGGTCCTGGTGTAGTATGCACACACATCACACCGTTGGGGTGAGGATGTTTCGGGGCATTCTCCGTCTCTACCAAGGCTGGCAACGCAGTCGATTCCCAGGTGCCATGATGAGAGCCCGACTTGTCGATTTGTGCCTGTACCTCAGCGCGATTAGCTCCAGGAGCGTAAGCACTGATGTCGTCTCGGCGGTCTACCACCAGCATTCCGCGGGTGAGTTCTCCAGTGCTACAAGTCTAGTCAGCGCAATGAACAATTATCAACGTGGCGACCTCCCACCGTTCAATGTCGAAGGCACGACTTCGTGCCTTCCAACCTGGGGCTAAAGCGTCCACTCCCCCATCTGGTGTAGGCGGATTTTCGATGGCGCACCATACAGCTACAATATCATGGAGTTCCATGGCGTCCTTGCCGAATTCAAGCATCACGACTCGGGTTTGCTCCAGGAACGAGGACGTAAAATGGGTGAGGGGCGATTTGCCGGAACTCGTGGATGGTACCACCGAGGTTTCAAACGACGGATCGACTTTTTCCTTGTAATATAAAAACGGCAACTCGTGGGGGGTTGTTACATCCAAGGGGAGCAGAGTAAAACGATCCAAAGGCAGTAGCAGGTTCGCGTCCGCCGTTTCTGTATGTATCAAAAGTTTCTTGACCGCATATGGATCTGCAAAAAAATTGACTGTCGTAGAAAGCAAGTTATCAGACGAGAAGCTGGATGATGACGGCCATACATTCTGCAACGGGGCTGGTGTTGCCCGGAACATCTAGAGCACCTCCCATACACACGATTCGGCCAATTTTATCGCGAACAAGAGCTGCATCGTTGGTCATGATCCACGCCAGATCAGTTAGAGGCCCTAGTGCAATGTAGGTGATAGTCCGAGCAGGGTAGCTTTCTATTAGCTCAGAAGCGACCTCGACACCGGACTTGCTGGTAATATTTAACTGTGGGTGACTTTGCGAATTCTCCCAATCCTCGACATCCAGCTCTGGGTGTCTGTCTGAAATTCCTCCTAAACCATCTCTGCATGTAAATCAGGGAAAGAACAGGATTGGGGGTTGGCGCAACGAGCCTGCCGTGAAAATACTGCGCACTGTGAAGTTCTCCCTCTAGCGGCTCCGCACTTCCACGCGCAAGGATAGGCTTCACTGGCTGAGAAAAATTGGGAAAACGGAGTGCATCCTCTGGATATCTGTCCAGATGGCGAGAGATAGCCTGATAAGCTTTGAGGACGTTTTGGCTTCATGTGCACAGGTAGAAATGAGCATGCTCTCGACGCTGTAGATCATAATGACTGACTGCGAACTAGCAATGTCGGTATTTCCTGAACTCGAAGTCTGCGTTCAAAACCAATTGGCCGTGGCACGGATGGCATACCGAAGCTCGTGATGAAACTCAGGATCTCCAGTTCTGGAGAGGCCAACGCAAACAGGCTGAATACTTGTTCATTTCCAGATCGGGTTATCTTGTCGAAACGTACATTGCGATCACGTCGTCTACGCCTGGATCGGTAGAGACTAAGGCGTGGATTGGGTGAGCAGGATCCAAGGTCAATCGAGTTTCTGACTTATGACTGGGGTTTTACGTTGAGTGGTCATTGTTAGGAGGGAGGCAAGCCGATAAGGGCGATAATCAAGGGCTGTACATGTCAGTAGATCAAGGACTGGTATTGGACGCGACGCGACGCGCTGTAGTGGCCCGGCTCGTCATAATTCGGCCAGCACCGCCAGAAATGCCATCCTCAGACGTTCGCGGCGTTTCTTTAGGAGTACGGAGTGACTCCGAGTACTGTTTGCCTGGTTGATGTAACGTCGGTAGGCTGTAGGTCAAGACGAGATGATAGGATTATTGAGGGAAACATGGTCGATTCAAAGTGGGCAAGACTGGGCACTAATACATAGCAAACACGGAATGCAGACGAGGACAAGCGAGGAAGCACTTCAAGCAGTGGCCACTATGGGTGCGGCGGACTTTGCCGGGAACTGTACAGGTGTGACCTGTGGCTGGTGTGACGGGACGTTTTGCAGCAAGTTTCTATCTCCAACGCTCACGCACCATGTCTGAATCTCTGCGCTTCCTTGGCTCCTTGAAAGGACACAAGGGCTGGGTCACCGCCATTGCGACCTCCTCCGAGACCCCAGATGTCATTCTGTCCGCGTCCAGAGGTAATCTAGTTCCCCGTATGCAGATCGTCTTATATATTTCTATCCGGCCTTCCAGACAAGACTATCATCGTCTGGCAGCTGACCCGTGACGAGTCTGGGTACGGCGCCCCCAAAAAGATCCTCCACGGACACAACCACTTCGTCTCTGATGTTGTTATCTCGTCTGACGGCCAATTCGCCCTCTCCTCCTCCTGGGACCACACCCTCCGCCTGTGGGATCTCAACACGGGTGCCACAACCCGCCGCTTTGTTGGCCACACCTCCGATGTTTTGTCTGTCAGCTTCAGCGCTGACAACCGGCAAATCGTCTCGGGTTCCCGTGACAGAACCATCAAACTCTGGAATACCCTCGGTGAATGCAAATACGACATCAAGGAGGATGGTCACTCTGAGTGGTGCGTTTAAACAATGCATAGTTGATGCTCTATCTTACGCGTTCAAATAGGGTATCCTGCGTGCGATTCAGCCCGAACGTCATGAACCCCGTCATCGTGTCCTGCGGCTGGGACAAGGTTGTCAAAGTGAGTCTCGTCCTCCAACCTTTGGGCTCATGTCCCGTATATGATGTTATACGAAATATATTTGCTACTTCAGAGGGCTCAACCCAATGAGACTACATTTTCCACCAAGATCTCTGATCACGTTATCTGTGTGACCTTGATTGAAACTCGTACTGACTGATCACCTCAGGTCTGGGAACTGTCCAAATTCAAGTTGAAGACCAACCACTACGGTCACACTGGTTACATCAACGCTGTCTCCGTGTCGCCAGATGGTTCCCTTGCTGCCTCTGGAGGTAAAGACGGCATCACCATGCTCTGGGATCTCAATGAGGGCAAACACCTCTACTCCCTCGAGGCTGGAGACGTTGTCAATGCCCTTGTCTTCTCGCCCAACCGGTACTGGCTATGCGCCGCAACAGCTAGCTGTGTGAAGATCTTTGATCTGGAGAGCAAGTGAGTCAAATACGGTGTTCTCCGTTCAGTGCTCAACCGTGTCCCAGGTCCATTGTTGATGAGCTCAAGCCGGCCTTCACCGAGACTGGTGAGGAAGGACGGGAACCGGAGTGTGTGTCGATCGCATGGTCTGCAGATGGCCAAACACTATTTGCTGGATTCACTGACAACGCCATCCGCGTCTGGACTGTGTCTTCATAAAAGCTCTGTATTGCTTCGCGAGCATCGATGGGGTCTGTTATATAGTTCCGTCCATAACTGCAAAAAAATACAAAACTCTCGTTTCTGGCATATCTTCCAAGTTATCAAGAATCGATGTCTATGTAGCGTGGAAAGATTGCTCGGCCTCCTCCAGGTTTCGCCGCCGTTCAGGATAGTCGTAGCGGTCGAGTCCTCCAAAGTCGATTTTCATTCCAAGATACGACATGTTGAATTGCAACTCGCACAGATGAGTTACTCGTGCCCTCCAACTGTCTCCACTGTCTTGTCTCTTAAACACAGAAAACACAGAAGCATTATTCACGACGTACGTTGCCGTGCCATAGATGTCGCCTTCCTGGCTAACCAGCCGCACACACTGATCGACATTGGACTTGGTATCGTAGATCCAAATCGTCAAGCCGGTGTATATTTCTTGCCATCCTTTTTTGTCTACAAGCCGATTTGGGGGTGATACACGTTTGGTACCAGTAGGAGGCGAGGGTGAGGGCCGAATATCGATATCGTTCAGAAGACGTAGAGCTGTGAGGTTGGAAATATTTTGAACCAGAGACTTGTCACGATCCGATACTGGGTCAATAATTTTGATGATTGGGGATTGCATGTGTTGACTCGTCGTCCGAGTCATCGTCTTCGTCGTCTGGCATTTCTACGTCGCCGCTTGATGATAGTTGAGCAACGTCTCTGGGAGGTGGATCGTTGGGCTGCACAGACGCGACGAACTCCTGTTCCTCATTTTTATAGAGGGCGCAAAATGCCTGCCAAGCATCGTTGTTCGAGAAATCTGTGCGCAACAGAAGTCCCAACTGGGGCCCATCTCCAACAAGGTCATCAAATGGATCGTCGTCGTGCATGAACTCCTCCTGAAAATACTAAGAAGCAGCATAAATGCAATGGTAGATAATATACTTACGGCCAGAGTCAACGAAGCTGGGGAGACGTCGGACGCCACTGGACCGGCTGGTGATGCCCAAAATTCCTGGAGTACTCGCAAATTCCATTTACGTCGACCCTCAGCAGGAAACTGGGACTTGATTGCTCCATATTTGCGCTAAAGGTTCAACCTGCTCCGTCAAAATATTTCCACCATCGCAAAGGCATCTCGAACCGCCAAAAGCTGGACGAACTCGTCTCTCATTGCGGCGAAATGGGGTGTGCCTCAGGACGCACGCTGTTAACCTGCTGCTGGACTTTAACGCTACAAATAGAAGCATACAACGCGTCTCAACTCACAGGCGCCAAACAGGCGCCTGCTACTGGTCTGCTCCCAACTCAGGTACTGTTACAGATCCGACCGATTGCTGCGTAGATGCCTCCATTCACACGGTGCAGGCGACCGCGTGGTAGCCCATCTTGAACGCCAAACTTATCAAGAACTCTTCTTGCCTCCACATCCTTTTTTTTCAATTCGGATCAGCCACATAGTACTAGGATGATTGCTGCTGACATCCCGTCGTTCAAGTTGAACGATGGCACCACGATACCCTCGGTCGGCTTAGGGTCAGTTTAACCAGCTTCTGATGATGTGGTTCATTCACAGCTCTGTTAGATGCTATATGGGTTCAGGAGCTTTCACTGGCCAACAAGTGTATGCTATGTGTCAGAAAGCAATCAAGGTCGTGCCATCCACTTAATGGCTGGGTTATCGCACTGATCTGCCAGAACTAGGCCGGTTATCGCCACTTCGACACGGTACGTTCCACGCCCTGCGGATGCTAAATCTTGCCGACCCCGAAACTTAGGCCACAGGCTATGGCATGCTCGCCGCGTATACTATCACATTCCATCTGATTTTTTTCGCAGGGAACGAAAAGCAGGTTGGAGAGGCGATCCGTGATTCGGGTGTACCTCGGGATGAGTTTTATGTCACGACCAAACTGGCGTGCGTTTTATCTTCAGCGGTTCTATCGAACATGGAAACTCATGTATGCTCGAAGAAACGGAGACCATCACAGAGTGCTGGAGGCATTTGAGGAATCCCTGGAGCGGTTAAAATTGGGGTATTTGAATTTGTATCTTCTCCACTGGCCACAAACTTCGATTGGTGGTAGGCGCACGACTTTTTTCTTTCGTTTGGGTCAAATATCTTTTCCAGAGGTCGATTTTAGCCAAGTCAATGGACCGAATCGAACATTGACACCTGATGAGCATCCTACGTTTGTGGACACTTGGAAAGAAATCGAGAAGCTCTTGCAGACAGGTGCTTTGCGTCCATCACCTTTCCGGTGCGCACACTCAGCGATTATAGGCAAAGTCAAGTCAATCGGAGTGTCAAATTTCTCTATCAAAACCCTGGAAGAGCTCCTACCGCACTGTTCCGTCATACCTGTAACTAACCAAGTAGAGCTACATCCTTGCCTTCCACAAGAAGAGCTCAAGACGTACTGTGAAGCCAAGGGTATTTTGCTCACGGCATACTCCCCACTAGGTTCATAACTGAGCTTATTCTCTCCTCGACTTAACTCACAAGATCATCCCCATCAAGGGCGATCTAAAATTTTTTTCGCGGAACAACCACGCATTAGCGCACTCGCAGAAAAGTACCACGTCACCGCAGCGCAGATCATCCTGAGTTGGGGTGTTCAACGCGGCACCGCTGTCGTCCCCAAGAGTGAGAATGAGGCCAGAATCCTGGCCAACATCACGGTAAATATTGCAAACCCATACGAAGTGCTCGCTCACATTGACATGCAGCTGGTGCAAGTATCGGAGGAGGACATGCGATTGATTGACGAGCTCCATTTGCAGCCAGGGATGCACAAATCCATGCTAGAATTTCACTCAGACGATGGTAGTGTTTATGGCTGGAAATACTCCTGGCTTGGTTGGAACATGATCAAGGGTGGTATTGTCCCACAGTAGATCCTGTATACTCGAGTTCAGCGGTCAGTGCTCAACTCCATTCTCGGACCGTGATCCAACTGTGATCGGCCCGGAACGTCCTATGACTCTTTCCCTCACATGTTCGTCAACTAGTGTAACTCTGTTCTATATCTATCCTCAGGCTTATCGATAACTATCCCTTGCATCGACTACCATGATCGTACCATTCTTCACCTTGAATGACGGAACAAAGATCCCTTCGGTTGGAATGGGGTGAGCGAGAGTATGGTAGGTATCAGCATCATACATACCTAATTTCCTCGGCTATCGTTCGAAGATGCTGGATGGGTGGTGTCGGCGGCGGCGAACGAGTGTACAATATGTGTATGGAGGCCCTGAAGGTTATCTTTTGCGTTCCCTATGCCCCTGGATTTGTTCTGATTCATGTCCTCGTGAAGTGTGGATATCGCCACTTTGACACGGTAAGCGCGGAGCATTTAATTGAGGTGGATGATTCACCGAATAATCGTATCTTAAGGCCGCTGGATATGGTTTGTCCTTGGCTCTAATGTGTTCCTTCAAATGAATATCTAAGCAAGAATTCAGCAAACGAAGAATGTGTTGGACGCGCAATCAAAGACGCAGGGATTCCGCGAAGTGAGATATATGTGACGACTAAACTAGGGTATAATATGGCCGCCCATCTCCAAGCATAAGGGGGTACCGATCTGCCTTTTTTTTCCGAATTGCAGGAACGTTGATCATCACCGCGTGCGAGAGGCATTCGAGGACTCCTTACAAAAGTTGCAATGTGAATACATCGATCTCTACCTTCTACACTGGCCAATCGGTATGATTATTCCCCCGCATCGCTGGCAGAATACTGACATTCGGCTGGTTTCAGCGGTCGTAAATGGTGATAATTTCTATTGTCCTCAATATTAACGTAGCTCGGACCTAAGCATTTCGATCTGTAGGTAAGGTTCTAGGTCCTGATGAACACCCCACTTTCGTCGAGACCTGGAAAGAAATGGAGAAACTCTTAGAGACAGGTACCCTGCACTGTGCATTGTTTAAAATCACCGCTCTGACGGCCCTCCCCACTGGCAGGCAAAGTCAAGACAATCGGAGTCTCCAATTTCTCAATCAAGACGTTGGCGGAGCTTCTACCGCATTGTTCAGTCGTGCCTGCGACCAATCAAGTCGAACTGCACCCTTGTCTTCCTCAGAATGATCTCAAGGCATACTGCGAAGCCAAAAAAATACTATTGACCGGCTATTCCCCCTTGGCGAGTCTGGCTTTCCAGGGCCCAAGCCTAATGCACTAAGTTTGCTTTCAGGGCGCTCCACCACATTCATGGAAGACCCCACGATCAACGCTCTCGCTGAAAAACTCAAGGTCACTCCTGCACAAATTGTCATTAGTTGGGCTGTCGAGCGAGGCACCATCGTTGTCCCTAAAAGCGAAGACAAAGGACGAATGGCTGCTAATATTGCGGTATGCGACGTTGAGGATACTTTTTTTGTCGTCCTGATTTACATTCGTGAACAAGCTCGTATCGCTCTCAAAAGAAGATATGAGGACGATCGATAGACTTCATCAAAAGGAGGGCATGCACAAATCTCTCCTGGTTTTCGACGACAAGAACGATGGCACAGTTTTTGGCTGGACATATGAAGAGCTAGGCTGGAATCTGGTCGTAGGCGGATTTGTGAAGTCGGATTGAGAAGCTAAGGATGTTGAGTAAGCTACACAATGTGTGTTATGTATGTTGAACGTGTACAATGAAATCAAAGTCCACAAGCTACTAGGATGCTGTGTAATAAGGACTTGAGGTAATAAAGATATGTGAGTATGAAATCAACCAGGAGGAAGATGTATGGGAATCATTAGTGCGTTATCATTATCATGCGTAAGGTCAGGTCGTTCGTGTCATGTTGTCATTAGGTCTGGATGTCTCCCCTGGAGGTCGCGGATTCCTCCTGCTGTCTTCACGAGGAGATGCGTAGTTCGATTGCGTATGGGAGGTGCCGACAGTTCCAGGGTAAGGGTCCCGCTGGTACGGAAGTTGTGCGAGAGGGTGAGGCAGGCTGGGCAACCGGGATGGATGCTCATCTACTCTAGGACGATCGCGACTGGAGGATGAAGGAATCAGAGTTGGGTATTTGGTAGCATCTGGGGCGCTGGAAAGCGAGGGCTGGGTAATATCGCTACTCATGTTCTCGACCGAGTAACCGGAACGGCGAAGGTCCTGTTCCTGGTAAAATGGGATGTTGTACTGTGACTGAGGGATCGTCTTGTCGAGCGGAGCAGGCATGCGGAGGTTTGCCCTTCCGCGTACCTCATGGGGGGGTGGGCGTTTCGATGATTGACCGGTATAGCTGTGTTGGGGCATCTGAGGTGGGCTAACATCTACCAACAAGGAGGAATGGCGACGCTGCCGAGAAGGCGATTCGGGTGAGTATATTTGCGCCGTTGACCTACGCAAGCCTGAGTGAGGTGATCTTGCAGGGGGAGCCGGATTCTGTGGAGGGCTCATCGGTTGAGACGTAGTGCCGCCAAAAATCTGCGTGAATTCCTCCGACAGCGGAGAGGTCACAACCCCGTCGGGTGTTGTGTCTAATGTCAATACGGGTCGCTGATCGAGTGTCCGATGATGAGCAGATTCGCGAACATGGGAGCCTTGGAACATAGGTACATCGGAAGGGGGTCTGTTGTGAGGTTCTCTGGGGTGGACAACTTCTGCAGCTAAAGCGGGCGGCAAATCGTACGGTGCATGCGCGCCATATTTGACTGAGGATTGAAGCGTGCTTCGTCGCTCGGGTATGGCACCTTGTCCTAGTATCTCTGGAGTCGTCGGTATCAAGCGACCTCTGGGCGTAGCCTTCGAAGGTGTGACTCCATCTGCGGATACAGAAGGCAAAGAACGTCCGCTGTCGCTGCCATGCGCATGATCAACGGACGACGCATTACTCGCACTGGGAGGGAAAACGCGGCCTAGCAGGCTGTCTGAGCGCCCAAGCGGCTGAGAGTACGACATTAGCGGGTTAAGATCAACGGGAAGTGTAGGATGGGAAGGTATTGGATTGCTGGAGCTTCGGGGCTTCTGTTGTCGAATTTGGTGAGAGCTGCGATGAGCGGTGAAGACGGAGAGAGGCGCCAAGGTGTCCAGATGTTCTTCTTGATGAATGATTCGTTGTTGTTGATCAGATCGCCGGCTTCGGTGAGAAGGGACAATAGGTTGCGGAGGGGGGTCGTCGAAATTATAGTCATACTCGACCAACAACCGCCGGTTGGCATCCATGTCCTGAGATCCCGGTATACGAGACTTCGATTTCTTCCGCTTCGACAGCTGAGATCTCAACCGTTGCTCGTCTTCAGGATCGGGGTCAGACTGCGAAACACGGCTGTACACACTTCGCCACCATGATCTTTGAGGCTTGTGGTTCGGCGTATCGTCAGTGTGAGCTGGACCGATGTGGCCACGACCTGGGATGTCTGTAAATGGGATGTTAGATATTGGAGACGGACAAAGGTTGGTATGGACGTACGGGACCCATACCCGCGCCGCGCAAGTTCTTTCTCTATCTGCACTTCGAGACCTTCGCTTTTTTCCCGTCTGTCATACCCCACTAAGCCCAGCCATTGCCTATCTTCCCTTCTCTCCAGTTGTGTACCAGAAGGCGCTGAAAGCTCCTTCTCAGCCATGTTCGCCTCGTTTTGTACATTCCCGCCCAAAAGCTTGCTTGCAGCCATATTCGATGGCCGGGGCCGTCCAAAGGCGCTCTCGTAGTGAGCAATCCGTCTCGCCCCCATGTCAGGAGTGGGTTCCCGCCCATGCATCTTGTCCCAGATGTAAACCCATCCGACGTATATTTCGCGAAATGTCTCTCGAAAGTCCAATGCATGTCCGAGGGATCGCCAACGAGGCGTCTGTGTCGGGGGTGGGGCTTTGGATCTGGGGTCGTGGTACGGCCGGTACGGCCGGTAGGAAAAGGCCCGGAGGTGCAGAAATGCGAATAACCTGACACCCGAGGGTCGGTCTCAATGGAAACAAGAGTATGATCAGCACTTACATCATTTCGAAAGTCTCTAGCAGCGCTGCCTGCACATGTCATCTTCAGCATCGCTTAATAAAGAAAAGTGCGCGAAACTCACGATACCAATATTGATGTCCTCCGCAGTCATATATGTGGTCTACAGGATGGATGAATATATATCATATGGATGAAGGAAGAAAACTTGCATCTTTGACGATACCGAACATGCTCAGAGCAGAGAGTAGCGTAGCCTGCCAGAAAGTCAAGAAAACTACGTAAACGTTAGCAGAGTACCTGGTGGGATGTATAGAACTTGCCGACTGCCTTAACTGAGAAGAGCTTCAGCAGAGGTTTCTGCGGGGCCAAATATATCGCGATGGGAACATAAACCTGGATCAAACAATACATGGCGACCGAAACGGATATTGACACGATGGCTGTGATCTAAGCGAAAGGACGGATTATGGCGAGGCACATCGACGAAAAACTGCATGACGCACATATATGTACCCCCATCTCGGACTGAAGGATCCGTCACAATATAGCCCTGCATAATTCAACGAAACTGCGGCGAGGGTAGTGCTATAGGAGGAGTTCCAGCATCCAATGAAGATACAAAAAGCTGCAACTCACAGCGGTCGGATGACACAGTATTGAAGGACACCCCATTTCATCATTTGGAGAAAATATAACCCGTCCTGTGCGCCGACATGAGCGGGGCCGATGGGATGTTATCAGAAACGCACAGCTGGCTTAGCTTTGATGAAGCCGAGAGGAAACACCCATTTCTTGGGCTCTTCGCCTTTCGCGAGAGCTTCAGCGTCAGCTGCACGAGACAGGCCGACCTTGAGGAATATCGCCTTCTGATCCTCTTGGTTGGGAGACAGATACGTCAGAAGGAGATAGAAAAAGGCTGTCAACACGGTAGATTCGTAGGCATCGCGGATGAGAAGTAGTGGAGTGGAATGGCTCTGAAAATATGTTGTCAGGTTAATCCTCGTCCCAAGAGGTCGGAGCATGTACCCAAAACAGATATGAAGCAAGACTGATCGTGGCGTAGATGGGCACCATGAACAGTAGGCGGACTATATCTGTAAAACGTCTTAAGACTGTGATGAAGGCTAAGGGGTAGATTTGGTCGACTTACATCGCTGTTCTCGTTTCTGGAAACCAGGGTCCGCTTGAGAAATTTGAAAGGAAGGGTGAGCAGCACGTACGTTTGTGTACCATCGCAGATGCTTGTTTACCAGCCAGAAGCTGGTGATGATCGCAGTGACAGTGAAAAAGCCGGCGACGATCCAGCCGACCTGAAAGGTGGGATAAGGACTGAAGAGCTTTCAGTTCAAGCTATCTGACATACATGGTGTGCTGAATTCAATGAGATTAGACGCGAATAAGGCACTTATGATATGACCTCGCACCTTGGAATACAAGATTACCATTCTGTAACAAGGATGGCGAGCTAGCTGCAGACTCTACTGCACAGGTGGAGTTTCCCATGGCGTTAGTATACTCGAAAACGCCGAGAACGTATCGTAAATTTGATGTGGTATGCTCAGAATCGTAAGCAGGAAAGTCGTTAGGGTCGTAAGAGGTCGAAAGGCGGGGACGTCGAGGGGTTTATAGCAGTATAAAAGGTAGGTATATGGCGCTGGGTATGCTTGAAGCACGAGGGCCACCTCCGAGGCTGCTGTCGACGTCCTCCTGCGCTCACCCAGATGGGTGTACTAAGGCGGGAAAAGCTTGGCGAGCCTGAAGTAATGATGCCCGATTAGGCGGTTGGGTGACAATCACATAGTCACAGCCTCCAGCGTCACGGTTTCGCTCTGACCTCGCTCGAATAAGTACCTTGTACAAGCCTCAGTTTTATGAAGGCGGAGCGTATGCAACTGAATCATGCGCTGCGGCGGCTCTCCACAATTCCTTCGGCCTTCCTCTTCCCTCTGCTCCAAGCAGCGGCCCGTTATCGCGGCATCAAGCCATTTGGTGGGAGCATTCAATGCGTATGGGGATTTATCATTTTCTTGAAGCTTCAAGAGATTCAAAAAAGATTACACATAAGCTCCTCCCTTCCAGATAATCGCGCGCGGTTTTTTTTTGTGTCTGTTCTGGTCTTTTCCTCGGGCGTCTACTGCCAAACATGCCGGCAAGTTTCGCCGTTTGCCATCGAGAAGAGCTCTGTCAGAGCCCATGTGATGAGTGCGCGCCTTCTGCTACCTACGTTCTCCTCTATCTTCTTTTCTATGGCGCATGTAAAAAATCTAATTTTGCTCACTCATGCCTATAAAACTCATGTCTGGCTGCATCCCCACCAAACTGATCGCTCACAATGAGGCGCTTCGTCTTTTCACTTGCTCTTCTTACCTCTTATGCTCTCAATGGCGTTTCATCCTTGGGTGGAGCGATGCCTGGTCTGGAAGATGCCATGGATATCCAGCGTGAACAGCTTGAACGAATGCACGACTTTCTCGGCCCCACGAGCGAGCCCGCTTCTACTACTAAGCGGCAGGAATCGACCATCACGTTTCGCAATCCTGCCGCAGAAAAATTCTTCGTAGACGGCACCAAGATCCCAGACGGTAATGATATACTGTTTCTTCTACAACTTGGTATAATCATGACGTATTTAGTTCATTTTGACGCTGGACCCTCATGGTCAGGTTTGATGCCAATCTCTGGCCACCCAAATGAAACCCGCAAACTTTTCTTCTGGTACCTTCAACAAGCAGAAATACAAATGAACCCGCTAACATTCTGTAAAGGTTCTGGCCAACAAACAACGCATCCAACACTAAAGATCTATTATTCTGGACTAATGGTATGGCCATATCTATTCGATAGCATTGGTTTGCCTCCTACACTTCTTACAGGTGGTCCAGGCTGTAGCAGTTTGGAGGGTTTCCTCCAAGAAAATGGCCCCATCTGTAGGTCCCTCTCGAAATAACTTTACTACTGAACTCACACCTCAAACAAGCCTGGTCATGGGGCCAGGCCGCCCCAACTCCGAATCAGTGGTCGTGGACCAACCTTTCCAACGTTTTGTGGGTGAGTATATCGGCCACCATTTTTTATTTCAACTAACTTCTCAAATGCAGGTTGAGCAACCTGTTGGGGTATATATTCCGTTTCTCTCGGACCCAGATCATACCCTGAACTTTTCCCATAGACTGGATTCAGTCAAGGCACTCCCAACATCACCAACGACGATCAGCTGGCAGAAGAGCTTATGGGTTTCTTTGAACAGTTCCTAGAGGTCTTCTCGGAACTCAAGGGAAACAATTTTTGGCTGTCGGGCGAAAGTGTGAGCGTCCTTGTTTCCTATCTGTCGCAAATCTGACCGTCTGTTAGTATGCTGGTTTCTGTGCGTATATCGCTGTTTTCCGTCCCATCAGTAAAGCCCATATATCCCAGATGTTCCTTACATCGCCAATTGGATATACGAGCATCCCGGCCTAGATCTGAACCTGAAAGGCATCTGGATCGCCGACCCGTCCTTGTCGTACGGTGTTGTTCAGCAAGAAATTCCTGCTCTTCGCTTTGCACAGGTAAGGATCTGATACATCCTCGGCCGACCTTATCTGACGCTCCATTAGGCGAATCAGAACCTCTTTCCGTTCAACAGTTCATTTTGGGCCACCCTGCAAAACATCTCCGATACCTGCGGATACACGGACTATCTCGAAAAGTTTGTCACGTACCCACCAGCAGGGCAACTCCCGCTTCCCGCGGCGACCAACGGAACCTTCTCCGTAACACCAAACTGCCGAATTCACAGTCCCATCCAGCGCGCCATTGGAGTGTCTGTATCTATTCCCTTCTCTCGTTTGGTAATAATCTTATTGCGTCATTAGTCTCAATCCCGTGTTCGATGTCTATCGGTGATCAGTGCCATTCTCCTGATATCTAGTATGTACTCATGCCGAGACAACAGTGTTTCCGACACTTGGCCAAACCTTTGTACGTGCCTTCACAACATGCATATTATGCGCCATCGGAGATTGGAAAAAAAAATACACAGGGAGCGTCCTCGGATTCCCTCGCTCTACACAAGAATTCATTTATTTCAATCGGTAAGACTCAAGAGACGTGTTAGGCCCATCTTGACTCACTCATTTTTCTTCTTAATAGTACCGACGTAAGCAGATTTGTCGTTTTCCTACGCATACGTTAAGGCGGTGGTGTGCAGGTTCAAAATGCGATTCACGCACCCCACATTGTATGGCAGAGTTGTGCTTCTCGAAGCGTCTACCTTCCAGGAGGAGACCAGAGTATTCCATCGACTTTGAGCGTCCTTCCGAACGTCATCGAAAAGTCGGAGCGAGTTGTGATCGTTCATGGGCTTGCGGTACGTGGTGAATGCATCCTTGGAATTGAGTTCACTGACTGGCCTCTTTAGGATTTTATCCTCGTAGCGGAAGGTATTTTCAATCTCCTCGGGTACTGGCAGCCAAGTATTGATCCAGATTTCAAGGCACGCGTATTGCGATTCAGTGGGCGATCTTACCAATCACCTTGAAAAAGCCAACTCACGCTGCACAGGAACATGACATGGAACGGCGCACAAGGATTCCAGACGCCGATTGAGTCAGAGACTTTCACCGTTAAAAACATGGGCGTCTATGGGAATGAACATACAGAACGCAACCTCACTTGTACGCCTCATTCTGCATTTATCGACCCTCGGGTTTACTCACAGCTTCACCATTAGATGTGGAGTTCTATTTCAGGTAAAAGGATGTTGACCATGGCCATTCTTCACTCTCCTTGACTCGTTTCGTTTTTTTCTTCTCCAGTGGGCACATGACACCCCAATTCGTTCCATGGGCATCTTTCTCTACCCTGAGCTACCTCCTCGGAAAACAGGTTAGTTTCTTGAGCACGACTCGCTACTATTCTTACGGCCAACAGGACTCTCCGTCGTCCGGGTGAATGGATTTCTTGGAAAGCGGTGGTTGCTGTAAGTTTAAAGTTGCTGTCAGTATTAAATGTCAACTTTGGACGCGGAGTTGAGCAGATATGTACTGTGTAGGGCGGAGATGACTGCTCGGTGTACCGGTATTTTGTAAATGTATACATAGCTGATGAGTACCTCGGCCGCGGACTGATAACCGCAGTATTCCGGGGAGTTGCATTATCCTGTCGCGTCAGCGCGCTGATCGGTGGAGGTCATGTGACGACCTCATAATTTGGCAGCCTGGCTGGCTTAAGGTTGGTCGGGAACTCTGTCCCTATCAGCTACTAGGGCATATAAGAAGCCCACAGAAAAGGCGGCCACGAGCATCTCCCAACAATGGCTGCGACCTCTCTACCCGCGCATCTTACTGGGCAGCTCGATGTCCTCATGATCGACAACTTCGACTCGTTCACCTGGAATCTCTACCAGCAGATCTGCCTTCTTGGTGCAGACGTTACCGTCATCCGCAACGACGCTATTCCGGTTTCGCTGCTCCCCAAACTTCAGATCAGGTCGCTGATCATTTCCCCTGGACCTGGACACCCGCAAACCGACTCCGGGATTTCGAGGGCTGCCATCGAATACTTTCAGGGCAAGGTCCCAGTGCTCGGGGTGTGTATGGGTCTGGAGTGTCTAGTAGACCTTCATGGGGCCAGATTGGGTGAGCGGAGAACCGTCAACTCTGTTCAGACTTGAGGTTGACCTTCTATTAGCTATGCTGGTGAGATTAAGCATGGAAAAGTCAGTCGTGTGCGACATGACAATCGTGGGTGCTTCAAGGATATCCCTCAAGGAATTAAATCGACTCGATACCACTCACTCAGTGCGTCGACGACGACGCTCCCCCCGACCTCGCCATTACAGCTCTGAGTGAGGAATCTGGAGTCATCATGGGCGTTCGACACCGCAAATACACCGTCGAAGCAGTTCAATATCACCCTGAGAGTATCCTCTCTGAGGGTGGTGACGAACTCATTCGGAACTTCTTGACCTTGAACGGGGGCACCTGGGAAGAAAATCCTGAGTCCAAAGTGCTTGATGTTTCCCTTCCACCCTTCCCTTTGGAAGTCCTTCCTACCGGTATAGCAGTCAACTCTGCCAACGCTGCGAAAATCCCCTCTATCCTCGACAAAATCTACGCACAACGTCTCGCAGACGTCGCCACTGCACAAAAGACGCCAGGGACCACCTTGGCCGACCTTGAGACCCTTTTGTCCCTCAATATCGCCCCTCCTCTTATTCCCTTCCCCTCGCGACTACGAGAAAATTCATCTGGCCACCCGTCACTACTCGCGGAAATCAAACGTGCTTCGCCTTCCAAAGGCCCTATCTCATTGTCCACTTCCCCCGCTTCGCAAGCCCTAACTTATGCCCTCGCTGGCGCCCATACCATCTCTGTCCTGACCGAACCCAAGTGGTTCCTTGGACTCTGCAAGATATGCTGCACGCCCGTCTCAGTGTTGCGAACTTGCCCAACAGACCGGCAATCCTTCGCAAGGACTTCATCCTCAGCAGGTATCAGATATTAGAGTCCCGCATCTGGGTGCAGACACAATCCTCCTAATTGTCAGCATGCTTCCAGAACCACTTCTCCGCTCTCTCTACGCTTACAGTCTCGAACTCGGGATGGAGCCTTTGGTCGAAGTGAACAACGCCAAAGAAATGGAACTGGCTCTTTCCCTCCCAGCCAAGGTCATTGGCGTTAATAACCGCAATCTCCACGACTTCAACGTGGACATGGGAACCACTAGCCGATTGAGCGAGATGGTGAAAGACAAGGACGTGTTGCTGTGCGCACTGAGCGGGATATCAAGTGCCCAAGATGTAGACAAGTACGCGGCTGAAGGTGTTGGTGCTGTTCTCATCGGAGAAAGCCTGATGCGGCCAAGGACACCTCTGCTTTCATTCGCCAGCTCCTGACCCTGCCTGAGCCTACCTCGACCACACCGGATTGGCAGGGCGAGTCGCCACTCATCAAGATATGTGGCATTCGCACCAAGGACGAGGCGTTGAACGTCGCGCAAGCCGGTGCGGACATGCTGGGTCTCATGTTCGTCGAGACTTCGAAGCGATTTGTTGATCTTGAGACGGCGAAGGAGATCTCCGAGACGATTCGTGCCCTCCGTTTCTCAACATTGTCGCCCTCTCCTTCGATAGAGGAGACAGTAAATGCGCCTTGGTTCACTACGCACGCGACTCGTCTTTCCTCGGCACCTTCTCGTCCGTTGTGGTCGGTGTATTCCAGAACGCACCCTTTCGACTATCCTCCACGCTGTTTCTTACGCGCAGCTCGATGTCGTTCAACTGCATGGCTCAGAACCCATCGATTGGGCACGACAGATCCCAGTACCCGTCATCCGGGCCTTCCACATCGGCAATGGCACCGGTGTTGATGGTGTCACGAGGGGCGGGGCCCATCAATTCATTTTGTTGGACAGCGTCAGAGACGATGGTAGCGGCGTCAGCGGCGGAACTGGGAAAGTCGTCGATTGGGAGTTCGCAAAGAGCGTCGTCGATGCTGGGGAGATTGTAGTGGATGGTGGAGCGTCGTACAAACGTGCTGCCCATGCCGCCGTTGACGTCGCGCCCGCCGAGACGGCTGCAGTGGAAACGGAGAGTTCTGCGGCTGGCACTCCTGTCGATGCTGCCAGTCCCAGTCCCGTCGTTAATGGAGCAACCAACGGTCATGCTGCTAGTCCCATCGCTGCTGGTGCTCGTTCAAAGTATCCTCTCCCTATCATTCTCGCTGGCGGCTTGACAGCCAACAATGTCGCTGCTGCTATCGTGGAGGTACGGCCATGGGCGGTGGACGTGAGTGGAGGCGTCGAAGCTGCCGATGGTAAAGCGAAAGACATGAATGCGGTTCGCGCTTTCATTGCGAGCGTTCGAAATCCCGCTGTAGCAGCGAAGGAGGTGGCGGAAGTCGATGACTCAGCGGTCGTTGCAGAATAGTCAGATATCATTATTATTGTATGTAGATTAACCTCCAAAGCCACTCATTTTTGGAATCAGGAATGTTTCGTCGGTTGTATCCTAGGTCTCACGATAATTTGTTGTACAACCCAGTGCAAATTCACGTAGCTAACTCGAATACAGTATTTTATATTAGGAGGTATATCATCTGTGCTTCAGTACACATACAACGCCGCCTTTAACCTCTCATTCCACCACCTAAGTGGGTTCCAGCAAGTTCCCGCTCAAGTTCCTCGCTGGGGTCATCCATGGTGGGAGTCGCCGGGCGAGGAGCGTTGGGCGCGGTATATCCGGACGTTGTGCCGTGGAATGGCCCGTGCTCCTGCATGGGAGAGTTGAGAATTTCATCCCGCGATGGAATGGGAAGGCTGCGCCACAGTCGCAATGATTAACTATAGGGGTAAATTTCATTCCACTAGAGACGCACCTGTCCTGACGACGGATTTGACCGGCAGCTCTTGCCTGCGCACGGACCTCGGTGCGGAACGAATTCACTTCGTCGACGATCAACTTTTTCATGCCTTCGATGCTATCTTCCTCTTCGAAACCAAAATCGAATTTCTACCAGCGCCTGATCAGTATGTGTTCTTGTATTCCCTGGAAATGATATGCTCACAGATTCGCATACCGGCTCATCCGCAGGGTCGTGCCATACTTGGAGGTAGGGATGCGCTAAGGCTTGCTCACAGCTGATACGCTTGGCGGGATCGAAACACAACATTTGGGAGAGAAGATCGATGGCAAGGGGGTTAGCATGAGGGAAGAGGGTTGAGAACGGCACCCGTGGTTTGATCGGCAAGGATCGGATGTAGTCTTGGGCCTAAGAAACTTAGGGGATTAGCAACTTGTCAACAACGTGCGTTCGAACATACGCGAGGAGAACCGACACGACGAAGGGTGTCTTCCGATGGTGTCCCGAGATAATGGAGGATCTGATTGAGTTGATCCACATAGCTACAGAGCAAGTCAATGAAGTCCAGGGAGACGATGGTAAGATACATACTCTCGGCCCTTAAAGATGGGCTTGCCGCCCAAAAGTTCAGCCAAAATACAACCGACGGACCAAACATCGATGGCTGTGGTCTACGAGTATTGTTAGAGCCCAATTCACGGATACAAAAAATACACACGTAGTTGGCGAAACTCAGCATGATTTCAGGAGCTCTGTACCACCTAGTGGCTACATACTCTGTCATGAAACCCTGGTTTCCGGCCGCCTTTGAGGTTCCGCCGCCCGGGGTGTATCCTCTCGCCAGTCCGAAGTCACAGATCTTGAGTTCACAGTCCGCATTGACCAGGAGATTTCCCGGCTTGAGATCCCGGTGCAGAACATTGGCGGAGTGGATGTATTTCAAACCACACAGGGTTTGGTACAGGAAAGATTGAAAGTGTGCATCGGTGAGGGGCTGTCCAGAGCGAATCTAGGAAGGCCGGTGAGCTTTCGACGTGCACCGCAATCGAATGATGGCATACGATGGCATGAAGGTCGGCCTCCATGAGTTCTTCCTGGAATGCGATGAGAGTTGCTACTTTTGAAGACGACCGCTACACACATAGAGATAAACTTCGTCGAAATTGCCATTGGGCTGCACCACGATGTCCATATCGTACAAGCATGTAATCTGGGAACCTAATTAGTAAGGACATACGGTTTAGTGGGAGGCCAAACGTTTTTATGGCCACGGAAATGGTGCAGTAGGCTTCACGATGTTCTCAGTGGCAATCAGAGTAAGGTCGACAAAGGCGTACCGAATTTCTCTCAGACATCTTTTGGTAAGGATACGCTGCGGGGACCGGATAAGCTATTGAACAGAAATGTTGCCGTTCACAAGCACACCTTGGTATTAATGTTCGTGATTTTCTTGATAGCGCAACCCTCACCAGATCGGCGGTGTCTCGCAGCCACGACACATCCGTAAGCGCCCTGCCGAGTTCCTTAACGAACTGGTACTCAGAGTCGACCACGAAATTAGAATTGAGAGCGGTGAAGCTATGTCTCTGCATGACTGGGAGGAAAAAGGAGGGATGGGGAATCAGAGGATGCGAATGACTATGTACACCAGATGTACACCAGATATATAAGTACTGATTCAAGGATCGTCAAACACTATCAAAAAGCTGATCAACAAACATGATCCATACTCTATAAACCTCAAGTTATGCCCTAACTGTCTGACACGATGCCTACACTGCTGCTGCTCCACGTTGCTGAGCTGTGTACGCGCATCAAACCCGATGTAACTCCAGTACTCCTCCTGGGGCACCATGGCAACCCGCGTTTCGGCTCTCAAGTTTAACCAACGTTGTCCCGAGTCTACATTTGCTGTGCGACCGCTCCTTCCAACCCCCTCGAATCCGGTCTCTGATCGGCATTATGCATCGCTCCAAAAATGCATCGGGCTTAACGGCCACGCCCCATCACAGTCCCGGCTTCGGCGATGTCCCGCTGTGTACATCCTTGATATATAAGGCGGCTCGGCGCACACTCACTTGCATTCTCCTTCTTCCACATCTTCATGGGTGCTAAATACCTTTGTTGCTTGCCTTTGCGTCTTGGCGTTTTGGTCATTTCCCTTCTTCAGTTCCTTGTCAGTGCCTTTGCCTCGGCCATTCTCATCTACGCCCTTGTTCTCGACGCTCAAGGTCCTTGTTTGTTTCTCACTATGTTCAAAAATTATCTCACAATTTCCAGATAAGAATGAAACTACCAAAATTCCATCTCGGACTAGAACTATCGCTATCATCCTTGCCGCGGTTTACGGTCTCGTTGCCGTCATCTCCTTCACCGGGTTAGTGCATCCATTCCCGTTACTCAGTGAATCGAGTGTTGAAATCTCCTTCGACAGTTTCGTCGGAGCCATCAGGAAGAAAGAGTCTTATGTCGGGGCCTTCTCCAACCTCCTCCGATTCTTTTTAGGCCTTCAAATTGCCGTCGTCACCTCCTATTTCGTTTTCTACTTTATCGACAAGAATAGGTTCAGAAAACTTTGCATCGGAGATTCAACAGACCAAAAAATCATCGACGCCTGCGACTCGCCCAGTAAACTTTCACTGTGGATCCTAATCGTATCAGCGATTGTGCCTATCCTTTTCCAAGCATGTGAGCTTGTGTCCTTGCCTAACTAGCGTCTCTTTCTCACATGCATCTAGACGGAGTCTACATCGTTGCCTCCTACGTACAGCAACTGCACAGACAAACCTTCCTGCGGGAAGAGACTTTTGGCATCAAGGGGCCAGACTATGTCCCCGTGGGCGAGGAAGCGCATCCATTAACACATCAAGCGGGCTACCCTTACGCGGACAACGCCCATTCATATGGGCCCGGGCAATATGGTCACGGTGGAGCGGTTTGACTTGTTTCTGCGGTAGTTTTCACCCATACATTCATGACCGGAGCAACGTTTGTTCAACATTATATTATACTCACCATCTCATGTATTAGTAGTATGTGCAAATGTCCACCGATGAATGATAGATACAGACTCGACTCCGTGTTTTTGGGGAAAAACCTTGCTGCCAGCGGTTTGCACATGCGATCGGAAAGACTACCGGACTTGCATGACAGAAATTGGAATGTGTGAGCTATGGTCGAACCGAACCGTCAAAGCCACGTAGTAGCAGCCCAACGAAGAGCTAGATACGGCAGGTAATGGAGTATAACGCCGCTTGCCGTCCTGCCAACCCTGCACCCGAGTCGACGCCGAGGCGGACTCGGACACAAAAGACCAACAGAGCGACAGCGCTGATTCTAGTGAGCATCTCAAGAGACGCCTGCCTCCGTTAACTTGATGAACGTCACCTGGCGAGTAAACGCCAGCGTACGAGACTAACGCTTCGGACAGTTGAACGGACACTTAAAGAACTAGTAAAAAAAACTTGGGCTTTATATATCCAGGCCGTGAGAATTTGATGGTGTATGCCATGTCACTGATCGCTGTAACACACGTCACGCACGCGTCGCGTTCCACGCTAAGCCTTCTCTCACAAGGTGAATCTGGGTCCTTGAAGTATCTATGTCTCGCCTGTCGCGTGCCAATCTCAAGGGAAGAGAGTCGCTATTCGCCGGTGGCCCAGATCTCTATCGAGGGGACATCCAAGCGATCTGCCCGCCTAGCCTGGAAGAATGTGTCCTGTTAATGGAGGACTGCTGTGAAGAAGTAAGGTCGTTCGCCGCCTGGCCAAAACCACAGCCTCAAAAAATTCCAGGCATACGAGGCCCAAATGCTCCTACATAATGGGACCCAGGATCTGCCACGCATGAATCAAGTCTTAAGAGTCAGAGGGTAATCACCTATGCGAGTGGCCTCTATGGAATTGATGCGAACGTCTTCAGGTATTTCTGCTCGTCGGAGGCGAAACTGTTCGGAAATACAAATCTGAACTCACTGACGAAATTGAGCCTGCCATCAACGAGCTCATTGAACTTGCTGAACAGGGACTGAAATCCCTGCAGAAGAAGGAGGCTATATTGCAGATCAAGGTACGAACCTCAAATGAAGGATTGATTGCACATGGACGTCACATTGGCTAACAGGCTGACACTGCACAATCGAGGACGGCTCGCCCGACTGCCGGTGCTCCAGCCTCACAAAAGATGGAGGCCGGCGATTACAACTTCTCACCAAACAAAGAGAGGCTTTGGAGAGCGAGATCCAGGCGCTAGAAGATGAGGTGAATGCGATGGTGAGTGCGAAACGTGCCGATCTACGATCGATGCTAAATCTGCACGGAAGGAGCGTCAGATGGTAGAACCTTGAATTTAGAGGCACACGACCTCGAAGTATGTATACTGTAGCTCCTTGTATTGTGCATTTTCTACGTCGCCCAGAAAGTCGACCTCCCACACGACAGTCAGGATTCAGCTTGCAAGATAATGAGCTTGTAGCTCAACCCTCATATTCCTCATGCTCAGGTGCGCGTGGCGTTCCGTTTCGCAGCGCTAGCGAAATTGCACGTATTTATTGTCCTGCGTCTATCGTGGCATTGTCTGGGGCCGGATGTGCTGCAAACTTGGATCCGAATCGCTACTCCCCTGTTTACTCGCTGAATCGAGACTAGAAGACGGTGTCAGGTTGGTTTCGTCAAGTCTTAAGCAGTCCGGAAACTGTACTTGTCGCGAACTGAGGTGTCGAAATTCACTCTAGTAAGAACTGCGCGTGCTATTAAATTAGTATATACACATCTACAAGTATGTTCGCTGTGTCCGAAATTATTATTCGCTTCACCATACCAGGTATTCCCCATACATATTCGGATTTTCTCCGCGTATATACCCCTCAAACGTCCGCTTCAGGACAGTTGACCAATCTAGATCCCGCCGGTCCTCCACGTCGTCGTCAAATTCTGTGTTATTTTGGAATTAGGCCCCAGATCTGGCCAATCCCGCGCTGGGTCCACAGCCAACCACCTTTCGACAGGTGCTATTAGTGCGTATTCATCCAATCCAGTGCTGGACTGCGTACCAGGAATTGTGGAAATGGTAAGAGTACGCGCCCTTGAAGAACCCGTCAAAGCCTAGAGCTTGAGGGGCTCCACTGTCGACTAACGGAGTGACAAAAAACTCCGCAAACCTACAGGATGGATGGTGAGAGAGAACCATCGACACGACATCGCAGGAACGCACGCCGTGAAAATGGCTGCGGAGGTCGTTCGCGTTGATACCCTTCCATATTCAGCCATGCACCTTAAGAAACGCGTTAGCATAGTATCACGAATTGGCTTCGGAACGCACCGTCAAAGACTGCGTCAGGAATCCTCGTCATGAGGTGATCCAAGGAGGCTTCTTTTAAATATTTGGTGATTTCGAACGGGTGGAAATCGAATCCGTTCTTCACCGCTGAACGTAAAATGAAGTGCCCCAGCGCGGAACCCTTGCGGAGCCGCAGGACAGCGGTATTGTATTTGTCGTGGAACGACCATCGGTAACTGAAGGCCCCTTTCCAGCCCCACATCTCTTCCCAATCGCGTAGGAAGAGCGTGTCCGCATCCACGTAGATCCCGCCATGCCTGCTCAAGTCAATGCACTGCTCCGTCGAGAAGGCTGAGCGGCATACCTATGGCAGAGAATGAAACGTGCCATGTCAGACATGATGACAGACAGTTTATCGTATAAATCTGGAGAGGAGGAGCCGGTGCGATTGGCTAAATCATTCTCTGCGCCAGGACGTTTGTCGTCTACTCCCAGGGCGATAACATGACCGCCCGACTTGAACAAGGTGTCCGTCTTGCGCCAGTCATCCTTGATTTCTGGAATACTGTCCAATTGTTCGGGAGTATTCCAGAGCTTGAAGTGGATGAGATGTTTGAAGCGCGGGTGCAAAAATGGCGACGCCCAGGGATTTGTTTTCAGCTGCTCGAATAGGTCCTGCGTTGCCGAGCCCGAGACCACGGAAGCCGGCCCTGGGTTTATCCATATCCACAGCATTGGAGCACACGCAGTTGCAGCCTCTTGGTCGGCGAGATGTAGGCCCGTATTTTGAGTAAACAGGAAACTCAAAATGGCGAGATGGGGCTTGTCCGTGAATGGCCCCGTCCAATACATGTGGAACAAGCGTGGGTCATCGGGGTCGCAAAGGGTATTGAGGGAGGAATGGAGGCGATACTGGCAGGGGGAGGCAAGACGATCGGAGGTTCCCATGCGGCGTGGCGACTTTTTGTGAATCCTTCGTCGAGGTATGCTTCATGTTCGCTTCGTATTATCCCTTTGCGCCCAGGAACCGCCTCTACTGGAGGTGGACTCGGTGGGAGGGGTCGGGTTCCTCGGTATATATGTACTTCCAATCGTCCATTTTACCTCGCCTGACGCGATTACCATTGTCCAAACCGCCACCAACTCTAAGGACTTCCAAACTAAGGGATTGAGTCAAAGCCACGACAGAGGACAGGAATGGATCATCATACCAGTCTCTGACATACTATAATTGAACAAAGATTAAAAATCATACGGACAAGGTGGAACAAGCTACAAACCTTTCCCTCACCAAAATCGCAGTGTTCTGTGATGATGTCCAAATCAGCCACGCTTCCAGGAAATGGCCGTGGGGGATATGCGACATTGGGAGGGTGACTCTGAATATCCAAGTAGACGCGGCTTGGCCCAACGCCATTTGTCGTAGTTTTAAAACGACTGGCGGCAGCCTTGCGTGGGGGAAGAGCAGGATTATCGGGTATAGATTTCAAGCCCAGCTTTTGGGGGACTTACCTTGTCTTCAGCGTCTTACTACGAAGAGACAAAGGGCACTCACTGCTCAGACGACTCGGATAATGTCCACTGGCGATCTCCCAACGCCATATCCTTCCAAGGTCCTCCCGTTTGAATACAAGTGTTGGAGGGTCGCCTCCGGGCCACGTCTTCTGGGGAGAGCCAAACCGTCTCACGAGGGCAAACAATATGAATCCCAGACCCAGGAATACAAGAAACAGAACGAGAGCCCCTCTCAACCGCCCGAAACGCGTAACAGCAGCACGGTGGGCTGACGTGACGCTCGGGAAGACGATGTGGAATTTGAGGCCACACAAGGAGACGGGGACGCGAACCCATATGTGTATCGGTTTTTTGTGGTACTTGTCCTCGGGTGGGTAGTACTTTGGGAGCATGCCGCTCGTCAATGGACGGCCATTCTGGTACGGGCGCAGGTGGGGTGCAGAGGGCATCATCATGGTATCAAGAGAACATGCTAGGCGGTGTACGTGAGTCCCATCGGCGCCGAGAGCGGCGGACGGTGCAGGTCTGTGCGTTGGGATCCCTTGCCAACAAAATCTGATGCCTCACGTAATCACTTGGCAATGCACGCTGATTCGGATGTCAACAAGTTGTGATATAACACTAGAAGAGCTTGTCCTATATACCGAACGAGCAGGCCCTATGCGCGGTTTCTCTCTCTTCTATGATGACTGCGGCCACGCATACACGCTTGATGTCGCTGGATGTCAGCAATGACCTCAGATCTCATTCGTTTGGCAGCACAGAACACCAGGTACAATGTACACGAGTGGGATGGTCCATGGGCTCCTCATTCGTCAAGACAAACCAGCAGAGACGGCGGGAAACTAATGCAAGGTAGAAAGAGCGAACAATGTTGAAAAATAATAATTGTTCCCAAATAATACATGTATGGCGTGGATACAAACCTAAGTTTCCAGGTTCAAATCAGTAGGTGGAAAGGAGGAAGAGGCCGGCGTCAAACGGCTCAAAGAGGCTGTTCAATATCGAACTCCCGGGGACCATGGAGCTGGCCGGAAACTCCGAAGTCCATTACACCGAAGCGGCTTTGGCAGTGCGGCCCAGCAGTTAGCGACACTTGGGGCTTGGAGCTTTACAAAGTAGTCTATCCGGGATCGAACTCGCCGCCGTCGTTGAAGCTCGTTGGAGCGAGAGCAAGAGGAGAGAACAAGTAGGCGTTGCCAAACATCAACAACGCCCTAACGACTACACTATTTCTGCTTTCTGTTCCTCATCTTCCGCCGTAATGAGCGACGACTTTCTACGTCTTGTAACACAGGCGAACCCAGCTGCACGGCAGTATCAACCCGCTAATGGCTACCCCCCTTCTTCGGCTTCCACCCCATATGCAGCCCATTCCCCGCAGCATATGGATCCTTTTTTTGACGACGACGACGATAACGTGCCAGATTCGGCCTTTGGAAGGCCAAATATTGGTCCTATGGACTCTCAGGCCAGCGGCCTACCTCTAACTCGTCACGCAGTACCACCTGCTGGTTCAGGTCCGTCGAAAGTTAGCGGCGAGGGTATCCCACAAGGCTGGAACTTTGACGATGATGATTTTCGACCCGCGAATGAACCCACATTTGCAGGCTCCAGTTCATTCACAGGTTTGCCAAACTCCAAGTCGGAGAAAGTGACCGCACCTTCCCGAAAACGCAAGTGGAAATGGCCATGGCAGAAGGATAAAGTCCTGACCGGCGATCGAATCATTGCTCTTAACAATGCCCCCGCCAATATCGAATACGCCTCGAACTTTGTGTCTACGAGCAAGTATAATCTTGCGACTTTCGTTCCGAAGTTCTTGACTGGTACGCCGTGCGATTCTAGGTTGATGTCGCAGCCCTAATATTCCACTAGAACAATTCTCCAGATATGCCAACTTGTTCTTCCTCTTCACTGCCTGCATACAACAAGTTCCTGACGTATCGCCGACTCAAAAGTATACTACTATTGTTCCCTTGGGTGTTGTGTTTCTTGCTTCTGCGTTCAAGGAGGTGCAGGAGGATCTGGTTAGTTGCATTCGACTTGTGTAGCTGCCAATTCTGATTTCCTCCCAGAAACGACATCAATCGGATTCTGAATTGAATGCCAGTCTGGCCAAAGTGTTGACTCCCGAATCTACGTTTGTTGAGAGGAAGTGGAAAGACATCCGAGTAGGCGACGTTGTCCGCCTTGAAAGCAACGATTTCATCCCGGCCGATATGGTTCTCATCAGCTCCAGCGAACCGGAGGGACTGTGTTATATTGAGACGTCCAATCTTGACGGGTAAGAAACAGTCTCATAAATGTGCTCCAGTTGACTAAACACATATTCCCCAGAGAAACCAATCTCAAAATCAAGCAGGCATCCACCCATACATCCACCCTCACGGCCCCGTCGCTCGTGAACACGCTCCGCGGATCACTCCGTTCTGAACAGCCCAATAACTCTCTCTACACCTTCGAAGGAACACTCGACCTCATGACAAGTAGCGGTCTTCCGAAGCAGGTGCCATTAGGCCCGGACCAGATCCTCCTGCGCGGGGCTCAAATACGGAACACGCCCTGGGTCTATGGTCTAACTGTATTCACTGGACACGAAACCAAGCTCATGCGAAATGCCACGTAAGCCACAACAATCATTTTGGGGATGTGACGTTCAAATTCAATCAGTGCTGCACCAATCAAGAGGACAGCTGTGGAGCGGCAGGTGAATGTGCAGATCGTATTCTTGTTCATTCTGCTGTTGGCGCTTTCCATCGGATCTTCCATTGGAGGCAGTATTCGAGCATGGTTCTTTGCCACTCAGCAATGGTATCTTTTCGAGTCGACGTCGGTTGCCGGCCGAGGTGAGTGACCAATGTGCCATATACCCTGTATCGTTGTTTACTATCTCTTCCTTGCAGCCAAGAGCTTCATCGAAGGTCTGCCATTTCGCTGTCATATTTTACCCTGATATTCAATCTGCATTCAGACATCCTAACGTTCATCATCCTCTACAACAATCTAATCCCTATCTCGCTCATCGTGACCATGGAAGTTGTCAAGTTCCAGCAAGCGCGGCTTATTAACGATGATTTGGACATGTACTATGCCCGCACTGATACTCCAGCACTCTGTCGGACATCCTCTCTCGTCGAAGAACTCGGCCAGATTGAATATGTTTTCAAGCGACAAGACCGGGACTCTCACTTGTAATGAAATGGAGTTCCGCTGCTGCAGTATCGCGGGGGTTGCGTATTCCGAGGTAGTCGACGAGGCGAAGCGGGGTGAAGGAGAAGAAGCGAAGGAGAATGGTTGGCGGACGTTCGCAGAGATGAAGGCTTTGCTGAGCGAAAACCAAAACCCTTTCGTGGATGCTCGGACGGCAGGTTCCATTGCCTCTGCGGAAGAGACCATGGAGAGGGAGGTGTTGAGGATTTCTTGACCCTCCTGGCCGTTTGCCACACAGTCATTCCAGAGGTCAAGGATGGGAAGACGATCTACCAGGCGAGCAGCCCTGACGAAGCAGCCTTGGTTGCTGGAGCAGAGATTCTAGGGTACCAATTCCACGTACGCGCCTTTTCTCCCCGTTTTAGTTGAAGTACTGAACAGGATAACCACAGACCCGAAGCCTAAGTCCGTCTTTGTGAACATCCAGGGCCAGTCGCAACAGTTCGATATTCTCAATGTCTGCGAATTCAATTCGACGCGGAAACGGATGTCCACGGTTGTACGGATGCCTAGCGGAAAGATAAAGATCTACTGCAAAGGCGCGGATACTGTGATCCTGGAAACGGCTTAGCAAGAACCAACCATATACAGAGAAGACACTAGTTCACCTCGAGGTATGGCCCTCTATCTTGCGGGTTTTATCGTTGTTCACAAGTCATAAGGACTATGCGACCGAAGGCTTGCGAACGCTGTGCCTTGCTTATCGTGATATCTCAGAGCAAGAATATCGACAATGGTCTGCCATCTATGATCAAGCTGCAGCTACCATCAACGGTCGCGGTGACGCCTTGGATCAGGCTGCAGAGTTGATCGAGAAGGAGCTCTTTCTCTTGGGAGCAACCGCGATCGAGGACAAGTTACAAGATGGGGTCCCCGATACTATCCACACCTTGCAGATGGCGGGAATCAAGGTAAGTTGTGTCCCCTGATCTGCCCGCCAACTCACAGTCGCCAATAGGTCTGGGTACTCACAGGCGATCGACAAGAGACGGCCATCAACATCGGCATGTCGTGCAGACTCATTTCTGAGTCCATGAATATGGTGAGCCAAAGCCTTTCATATGTCGTGATTGCCCACTAAGTTCGAATCAGGTTATCGTGAATGAGGAAAGCGCCCACGAGACGAAGCAATTTCTGGACAAACGGCTATCGGCGATAAAAAACCAACGAAGTACAGGAGACCTCGAAGACCTGGCTCTCATCATTGGTGCGCATTTTTACCGGAAGTTGCTTCATTTATTGATTCACAACCAGATGGGAAGAGCTTGGGCTTTGCCCTGGAGAAGGAGATGTCCAAGACCTTCCTAGAGCTTGCCATAATGTGCAAAGCTGTAATTTGCTGTAAGCCTTCGCTTGTAACCTGTCCACGCAACTCAAAATGTTTCAGGTCGTGTCTCTCCCCTCCAGAAGGCTCTCGTGGTCAAGCTGGTGAAGAAGAACCAGAAGGCAATTTTGCTGGCTATTGGTGACGGTGCGAACGACGTCAGCATGATTCAGGCCGCTCATGTTGGTGTTGGTATATCCGGAGTCGAGGTTTGCGTTTTTACTTTTCTGAGACAGACATTTTCTCATGTTTTTACAGGGTCTCCAAGCTGCCCGTTCTGCGGATGTCGCGATATCTCAATTCCGGTTTTTGAAAAAGCTCCTACTCGTGCATGGTGCTTGGAGTTATCGCCGGTTATCGAAACTGATCTTATGTTTGTGCCTTCAGTTCTGTCAAAAAAACCGTAACTGATTGAGAGACAGACTCATTCTACAAAACATCGTGTTGTATATGACACAGTTTTGGGCACGTCAAGTTTCTTTCCCTTCGTACTCACTTGCTGACACAGACCAGTTTGCTTTCTTCAATAACTTCTCGGGGCAAATTGCCTACGAATCGTGGACGCTGTCGATGTATAATGTACTATTCACCCTGCTACGCCACTCGTCATCGGTATATTCGACCAATTTGGTGTCTGCCGGATATTGGACCGGTATCCCCAGTTATATATCTCGGACAGAAGACGTGTTCTTCACGAAACCGCGTTCTGGTTGTGGGTGGTAATGCGTTGTACCACAGCCTGTCAGTCGCATCTCCTCTCGACATCTTGTCCAGTGTTGACTATCCACGCAGCTCCTTTATGGCTTCTCCATCATCTTGTTTTGGGGAGACCTCAACAGGCCACTGGATTTGACTCCGGACATTGGTATTGGGGAACGGTGCTTTACCTTGCTGTCCTCCTCACAGTCCTTGGCAAGGCTGCCCTGATATCTGAGTAAGCCACTTTCTCTTGTCAAGTCCGTGTACTGATACTGTGAATCGTAGCCTATGGACTAAATATACCGTTGCTGGTAAATCTTGCTCCCTCCGACCGTTACTCGCACTGACTCGTTGATCAGCGATACCCGGTTCATTCGTTTTTGCGATGGTCTTTCTTCCGTTCTATGCTTTTCTTGCACCGGTCATCGGCTTCTCGCAAGAGTATTCTGGTCTTGTACCCGCCTATGGACAGATGCTATCTTTTACCTGGTTCTGCTTCTCATACCAACATATGCCTGTGTCGTGATTTCGCATGGAATAGTGAGTCCTCAGTGTCGATGCATGTGTCCGGTCTATTATATGATCCTTATAGCTATCGCGGACGTACATGCCGTCGTCGTATCATATTGCGCAAGAGCTGCAGAAATACAACATCCCAGACTATCGCCCACGACAAGAACAGTGCGCGCATCCCATCGATCTAATACATCGCTCAGCGCTCACCTTGTGCTCTGTAGATTCCAAAAGGCGATCAAGAAGGTTCGTGCCGTCCAGCGTATGCGGCGGAATCGCGGTTTTGCTTTCAGTCAGACGGAAGATGCTGGCAAGCAAGATCAGGCCAAGCTGATCCGAGCATATGATACGTCAAAGAGCGATAACAAGCCGTCAGGTTACTAGATGCTGATGCGGATTTGGAACAATGTACATGTATTCATCCCTTATATTATTATTCTGCTATCCTTTGTACGACCACTTGAGTGCGTCGAGCGCGGAATGTACTGTCTGGGGTGGACGGTGTTGACAGTGGTCCAATCACGGTTGCATGCAGTTGGCAGCACCAACTTGAGCAATCTATCGCCGGAGCCTAAACTGGCAGGAGCAGTTATATAATAGAATGAGAGCGGTGAGACGGAACCGAAATGCAATGACGTCGGGATAAGTAAATACTTGGTGAGGCTCGGCTGCTGCGCATTAGGGCAAGCCAGGGAAGCCATCAACACGGCATTGATACATCTGCCGATGAAACTCGAAGACGTAGTACCAGGCGGATCATGGCCAATATGCAAGAGCGCTGCTCCCCTGAAGTGCTCCCCTGGGCGGTGCAGGCCCTTCATATGAAGGATGTTGCCTCGTCCATGTCCAGCAGGGCCCGTGGCAGTTGTGACAGGAGTAAGAGACTACGGAGCTGTTCGACATCCGCTACTATCCCCATGTGCCCCATCGCCTTGGCTGGGATGCGGGATCTTAGCAAGAGGAAATACTCGGGAATCACGAGAAAAGATGGAGGTTGGAGAGACAAATGGGGTGGAAATGGCGCGGCGACAAGGGCTCCAGGGTGCGGCCAGAGCGCGCCATCGCTTCAGCCTAGATTGCGTAGCACTGCGATGTGATACTAACAGGGAACCAGACGCAGCTGGAAAAGGCAGCCGAGGCGTGTTTGCACCGTGTTTCCGTAACAAGCCATGACAACAGATCCCTGATAAACAACCGCTCCAGGTACCATCCATTATATTCTCCTTGCAGTTGCCGCGTCTGTGCCCTCCTCGTTAGTACTACCACCACGAGACTGCGTCTCTTTTCTTTCTTTTCTTTCTCTTTCTTCTAGACGTTTCGCCCACTACGCTTGTTTTGCCCTTGTCCGCGTCGGGAACGCCAACTCTTTCGGGACCGCCATGTCTCTCAAAGCAGAACTCGAAACTTGGGCCGCGGCCCTCAAGGCGTACGATGAGGAGGACTTTGAGAAGGCTCTCGACCTCTTCTCTGTCAGTAGCGCTGGCATCTGCTTTGTTCTCGCTTGCTCACGGTATCATCAGCGCATCGCCGAGTCGTCCAAGATCCTGACAAACATGGGCCTCATCTACGCGACCCTGGGGGAGCATGAGGCGGCCGTCGAGCGGTTCATCGAGGCCACTGGTCAGGACTCATACTTGGCTGTTGCGTGAGTGCAGATTCCTATCTTTGTTGCCATGTTACCGACGCCGCGTGCAGTTACTTCCAGTGTGGAGTGTCCAATTTCCTGTTGGCTCGATATGAACTGGCGTACAAAGATTTCGAAGAAGCTTTACTTTACTTGCGGGGAAATCAAGCAATGTGGGTGGCCATACGATCCGCCAATTGTGTTGTTCACCCGGGTATCCCTTTTGTGCAGCAACTATGAGCAGCTCGGCCTCAAGTTTAGACTCTTCTCCGCCGAGGTGCTGTTCAATCAGGGTCTTTCCCTCATTTACCTCGGACGCATGGAGGAAGGCCTAGCAGATATGGAGGAGGCGAAGCGAGTCAAGGCAACTGACGAACATAACGTTATCGACGATGCGATCCAAGATCGCGGTGAGGGCTACACCGTCTTCAGCATTGTGCGTCATCTTTCACAGCACCTGTGTTCTTCCCTAACAAGTGGCCTACAGCCTGTCGGGGTTTTGTACCGACCCTCGGAGAAGAAATTGATCAATGCCAAAACCAAAGATTACATGGGGAAAGCTGTATGTAGATTCTCGTCCTCACTTGAATTTCATAGCTGACCTTTTTGCAGAAACTTATTGCTTCTAGCGACTCGAGGGACACCACCGTCGGATTCTCCGGCATCGATCGTCTACAGCAGGGTATCACCCCGACGGGTATCTTTATAGATGGCGAAGCTGCACTCGCCCGCAGCAATACTCGAATCCCGAACCCTGCACGTACGTCTGTTGTCCGACGTACCTTCCCCCCAGTATCTCACTACCTGTATATTATCAGGAGCGGAAAGTGACGCACCGAGCCCCCTTGCCAGATCGAAAACCACACTCAATGTTCCCAGCAATGCCCGGGAATTGACATCTGGTGGAGATGCTGGCGGTAGATCCCCAGGCGGTGCAGGGGGGGCACCTGTTCGCAGCAACACTGTTCTGAACACCGCGCGTGCATCTCCCAATGCAGGAATCGGCGGTCCCGTTCGTGGCCTCAGTGTACGGCGGGACAATCCAAGCGCCAACAACGAAAGTGCTGCGCCCCCGGCTCCTCCAGCGAAAGGTAAGTTAACCTCTACCTGTGAACATAAATGAATACCGACCCCCCTGCTGCAGCGCCACAGAGTCGTCTCACAGAAATTTACGATGATTATCTGGATGCGTACACCGAAGAGGCTCCACCGCCGATGCCCAATGCCCCACCGGACCGCGTTGCTGCCTGGGCTCGGTCGAACACCTCGCCAGCGGCCCCTGTCACCCCCGGACCCGGCTTCGGTCGTAGTGGAAGCCGGAGCGCCCCCACCAGCAATTACGCGCCGAGCTCGTTTGGCGGTGGCGGTGGATCTATGAGACGGCGGATGACGAGACGCAACACGCGCAGAATCCAGAGTGCTTACGAGGAGGAAGAGGAGGGATACGCTAGTGGCGAAGATTACGATGGCCCATTCGAGCTGGTCAAGATCCGGGTGAAGGTGAGATCGCTTTCGCATTTCTTTCGGTTCCGCGGACGTAATCCTGACTTGCTGCAGCTTCACTATGAGGACGACGTGCGTGGAATGGCGCTGACGCCCGAGACTCCGTTCGAGGAGTTTATGAACACGGTCACCGCCAAATTCGGCAAGGATATCAACGGCCTCATCCTCAAATTCAAAGACGAGGATGGCGGCAAGGTGTCGATGCGGGACGAGTCCGACTACGAGCTCGCTATCGAGACCGCCCGCGAGAGCTCCAAAGGCAAGCCAGAGGGCAAGCTCGAAATTTGGTGCATCGATATCTAGCGCTTTTTTCTCTCCGCGTTGAGGGTCGGCTGGCCCAGAGTCGCTGGTCATGCTGTTTACCTTTTCCCTTTTTCATCGCATATCATTGGATTCACCTCACATACACTGCTTACTGCTTTATCTTAACCCCCGCATCTGCTTGGTTGGATCTCATCGCTCCAGTCTTTGCTCACGTATGTTTTTTTTTTTTCAATGGTTGTCGGGAATACCGTATACCCGAAGTCTTTTGTACTACAACTGTACAATATGCAAGAGACCTGGCACCATATGATAGCGGGTGAATGACTCTTACATAATATAATTAATCCTCCTTAGAAATCCGTTCAAATCTTCGTGGGATTTGCAGGGGCGGGTATATTTTACTCTCAAGTAGTTTCTATCGTTGAATAGCCTACGTCAACCCATGCGCGCATCGCATCGCCATATCGGATTGTGAGCCACAGCATGCTGAGGCCGTATGTAAATGAGAAATCCACTTCAATGGTTGTTGCGCTTACAAAAAGCCGCCCCATGCAAGCAGTCCGACAACTGTATATGTGGGCACAATGCCGAAGTAGCCTATGGAGGGAAGAAGTCCCGAGATCGCGAGGGACAACAGGAACGAGCGGACCCCTCTGGGTACACGAGCATTGTTTAGGCGGTATCCTGCGCTACGCAGTGAGGTACTTACACACTGGCAGCCATGATCTCCGCGCTGCGGGAGTGCATCACGTCGACAGCGTACGCGCTGGACGGGCTGAGGACCAGGTCGACGCCCAGGCCGTTGAAGAAGAAGGATACGAGGTTGAGGGCCAGGCCGAAGGGGCCGCTCACGAAGTGTGTTATGAGGCCGCACAGGACGACGGACAGCGGCACGAAGGTCGCGGCGCCAAAGAGCGTCGCGCGCAACCTGTCCTCGGGGACCCACGTCCCCCCGCGGCGCTTCCGCCATTTAACGATGATGCGGTCCGAGAGCATCCCGGCTAGGGGGGCGCCGACTTGGAGGAGGTTATTCGCGGATAATGTGGAATACATGCCACTGCTCACTAATATTGCCAACACCCATCGGAAAGAAGCAGGCGCCGATTATTGCTTCGTTGGTGATGTTATATCGGGCACCCTAGAATATGAAGTACGTGTTCGGCGGAGCGTGAAACACAGGGACTCACGATAGTGTATGCTATCGGAACCAAGAGCGCTTGGGATATAGATCGTCAGTGCCTCTTGAGTCAGAGACGTGCAAAAAGAAAGTACCATAGTCCGTATATAATACGGTGGTGGCAGCCAGTGTCTAACCCAAAAGGGTGATGATCACATGAGAACAACAAGAACGATACATACTACGAGCATCAGGTTCGGACTCCGCAGAAGCCATAAGCCCGAAAATGGATTGAGCCACACCCATTTAAACTTGCGGCTTCCTTGCTGCTGGTCGTCGCTCCCGACCGCGATCTCCAGTTCGATTTTATCCATCCCCATCGAACCGGGGTGGGATGTCTCGGGCAGCAGCATGAGCATGCCCAGGTAAACGAAAAGGCCGACGAAGAAGAGGCCGAGTTGGACGTTTCGCCAGGACGAGTATTTTGCTTTTTTTCCATTAGAGAGCGCAGGGTTAAGATTTCACAAAGTACCTCCCCAGCCTAGAGGCAGTTGTTTCAGAAACTGGTTCATCCAACAGGAACATAGTTACCTCCCACGATAGGCGCTATCGCGTTCCCCACAAGTGAAGCCTGCAAAGTCACGAATCCGTGGACATGCACAGGGCAACGCAACTTACGGCAAAGAAGATACCCATGGCCGTGCCTCGTTCAGTAAGTTTGTAAATGTCGCCGATAACTCCACCACCTGGAAGCATGGTAAGAAAGCTGTCTCCGTGGGATGTGCATTGTACAAACCAACGGATATGCCCCAGACGTCCCAAACGCCTGGATGACTCGGAACACCATCAGCTGGGAGATGGTCCTCGACTGCGCGACCCCGAGGGAGCCCAAGCACAGCAGCGGAAGACCACAGAGGTACATCGGCCGACGGCCGTCTACGTCTGTTTAGATGATAGGGTGACCCGCCACGCGTTTATTAGACTCACAGAACCCGGAATAGGTCGCAAACAGCATGCTGCCCAGAGCGGCGCCAGTTATGGAGAGACTGACGGCGAAGCTGCATATGTCATTTGGTCACCAATATCCAGATAAATCAATGACCGAAATCGCTGCGTGCGTACCTGACGATAGGTCCAGTCGAGTCGAGATCCGCCGCAATCCGTGGTATGGATGGTATGAATGAGCCGCTCGCGAACACTGCTCGACGGTTCAAGCCAGCGGGGACATGCGTCGGAAATCATCGATCTTACTGGGTAGGATCGCGCTGCAGCTGACCAGCGCGATAATGACGCGCTTCCGCGATGCGGAGAAGCGGTTGTACACGGCCTCGTGCGCTAGTTCGGTGGCAGAGAGGACGAGCGGCGACTCTTCAGACGCCATTATCGCTTTCGCAGGTACCGTGGTGTAAGACCAAAAGCGATATCAGCGTGTCAGGGCTGAGTCAGAGAAGTTCTTCACTTCGAGTCATATGGAGTAAAATGGTGTAACTTTTGCTGTCGATACCATTCACAGATCTGTAGTTGACTCATGCAAAGCGAAGTGAAAATCGCCACTGCAAGCAAAAGATAAAGCTAGAACACAAGTTGACAACAACGGTGACAGAAATGCTTGGTCAAGCCGGTTTATTAGACGTACGAGAAACAAGAGGACGACTAATAGCTAGTGGTGACTTGGACGCGCAGTGGATGTTCTGCGTCGAGGACATTGGACAAGTAAGCTCGCTTACATCATCGATCTGACCATCAAGAAAAGTTCTGTCTTCAAGCTCTTCATGGGTCTCTCTGGCAGGAAGCAAAAACAACGCATCGGGGCGGACCCGCGCAACTTGACTTGGGCAGACGGTAATCATGTTGACTACTCGATGCGTTCTGTACTCAATTCTGCTCTGCAGACGCGGCGAAGTTTGGCTCCAGCTATCTCTCCAAGTTCGGATGGGACTCGTCCAAAGGGCTCGGTGCGTCAGGCGACGGCCGAATATCGCACATCAAGGTGTCACAGAAGCTGGACATGCTGGGCATCGGCGCCGCACAGCAGAAGGACCCGAATGGTATCGCGTGGAAGCAGAACAAGGACTTTGAGCGGCTGCTGCAGCGACTCAATGAAGGCGCGGAGGCGGCAAAGAAGGAGGAGGAGGATGTGGAAGAGGGGGACGACGAGAAGAAGCGGAAGAGGGAGGATGGTGAGGAGTCAGCGGTGAAGAAAAAACGGAGCAAGTCCGACCCAGTAGTCGAGGTTACCGCCGTTGTAGAGGCAGTCAAGCCGGTAGTTCCGCGTCACCGAGCGTATGTGAAATTTCTTATATATTTCTGCTACTATGACTGATCTCTGTCATTAGGCATCGCGCACGGGCTATTGCCGCCAAAAACATAGCGAACAAATCCGCTGCATCCATCGCCGAGATCCTCGGCATTGCGCCGACCCCAAGCACCTCTGCCTCAACTACGCCTCAAGCAACTCTGACGCCTTGTGACGACGTCGTCCCGCTGGAAAAGCTCACAACGTCCACCAAGAGCGTTGCTGATTACTTCAAGGAGAAGCTACTTGCCAAGGCAGGAAAATCAGGGCCCACAACACCTTCATCTTCGGAGGATATCAAGACTGAGAGCGATTACGACGCGCCCAGAGGAGGGCTTGGTTCATCGCGGCTGAAACTAGAAGATTCCCCAGAGCGCATGGGCCTTTCGAAGCTCTCTTCTTTGATGTCCTCCTCGTTCTTTGCAGCATCGTCGTCATCGGTCCTGGTTTCCTCTGAGGAAGTTGCTGTTGTCAAAGTTGAAGAGACCGAAATGACGGAGGAGAAGAAGAAAAAGAAAAAGTTGACAGAGGAGGACACTGGGAAGCGGAAAGACAAGAAGGGTAAACGTCGCCAGGAGGCGGAGGCTGAGGTGGACGAGGCGGAGGCCGCGACTCGTCTAGAGAAAAAAACGAAAAAGCGGCGGCAGGAGGAGTCTGCACAGGAGGAGAAAACTAAGGGCGTGTCGAAGGTCGATCCGGTCGATGAGGATGAGCGGAAGCGGGCCAAGCAGGAGAGGAGACGACTGAAGGCGTTGAAGGAGATGCAGGGACGAGTGGGCGAGTAGACCATTAGCCTGTGTGGGTGATCATGATTCAATAGATCGTTCCGACTTCAACGTTGATTCCTGGCAGTTCGAAGTGGTCGTTCTCTCGTCGAGCTCGTCGCTGCCGCCCTCCTCACCGTTGTCGTCGCTTCCATACTCCGCGGCGATCTGAAACTGAAATGCTACCGTCAATACTGAGCCCCATTACCTTACTCGACTCCAAATGTCCAACTCCCTCTCAACATGGACACCTCCCCCTCTACTTCGCCTACCAACGTCCTTTAGCTCCAGTAGCCACCAGTTCGATGGGAAAATCTTGTCGGTAGCTCATGTCGAACTGTCTTACGAGGCCGTAGACTCGAAACTCTGCCTCATTACACAGGTCCACGGTTGGTGTCCCAACTTATCATTTGTAGCATCTACAGCTATCTCATCAATCTCTAGTTAGCAGCAAAGCCGTCATCGTTCTGGACAGAGAGGGAATTTCTCGTTCCAAAGTACGCGCAAAAGACATTGATATCTTCCCAAAACTTGGTTGATAATGGTGCCAACTCAGAATGCCACGACGTTGATCCCCTGGTGTTCCACAGCAAACTTGTCATCCTCCGAGTCCCCAAATGCTCAAACATCTGGGATGTTATCCCCATTAAAATGGGTTTTCAACAAGCAAAGGTCGTTCCTCCTTTGCATGACTGTTTCCAAAGTCCTCCCAATGGAATATCATCAGATGCTCAAGAGTTCTTGGCTCTTGAGAAGGAACGCCAAGAAACCCCACCATCCCTATCAACGAATCTTTATATCGCTCAGGGAAGCGCATTTAATCTCAGACGACGACCTTGAAGAATCTTCAGTTCTACGTTCGAGGCCCTCGCCTATACTACAGTTGCTGCACAGTTGCTCTCTCCTCTCTTGCACCAGGATGTTGGAGGGCAAAGCCAGGACCCGTGAAACTAGTGCAGTCCCGAAATCAACCGCCTCCTTTGAATTATCATCGGAAATGACTACGATAACTTCATGAAAATGAAGTTCGATGACAGCATTCCTTCTAGCGCAGAGTAACTCGAAACTCTCAAATCCCTCCCTCAACCTCCAATATGGAGCGGGCCACTGGCAGCTCCCTGGCCAGAAGGGTGGCTCGTACCAGCTGTACCCAACTGCAGCATCCATACTCGTAGCCGAGAACTTCCCTGCATCATGCTCTCGTCGGAGCTAATCCGATATTACCATGCTGCGAGGGAAGCTCTCGCTTCACCTGATTCTCCCTCCAGCCATCTAGCAACTCAAGACTCCCTTGCAGCGGCAACGGCCAGCTCCATGAATGTGCTCATCTTTTGGTGACTGAATGAATGATTATAGCACTAGAACTTGACTGCACGTTGCCCATATTAACATATATACTATCCAGAATGACGGAAAGGCTTGAAGACACCCCTCCGAGCTCCAGCATGAAGGGAGTCAAAGGTCCTAAGTACGATAGGGCCATGGATTTGGACACCAGAAACATTGAGGCTGGTGCCTTGGTAGAGACGGTGTGGCTAGGGGCACCCCATGCCCTGGCGCTGAATAACCGTGAGGCTCTTCATTGGTCTAGAGACCCAAACATGATTAAAATTTGTGTTAGATGATTGGCTCAGCATAGCCCTGCCTGTTCCCGACACCGGAAAAACATCAAGTTCCGGGCCTTCTTCTGTAGTCTCCATCATCTTCATCGCTGTCTCCATCTCGGACTCCTTCACTACTCGACTTGGAGGATGAACTGACTGTCATAGAGCAGGTGCACCAGTTCCATCCGGATCTGAGTTCCCGCTTTCTGCTGCCAGGTATTCCAACCTTTCCTATGGGTTTGTTGGATCAGGGACGACGGGCATGGTTGGTGAGGTCCAAAAGTAGTCGTTTCAGCAAGGCAAAATCAAGCCCAAAAGATCACCTGCAGTCCAACTTACCAGTGACACCACGAGCGACATGGCAGCGGGGGCAGATTAGTACCTCTTCTCCCCAGGAACACAGGTGGCCGAAGATATTACAATACGACGAGGAGCATCACGGGTGAAGCTCGAAGTCAAGGAGGAGATACCCCCATGTGAATGGTCGTCCTCGATGTCCTTGCCGTTCTTCGTAGTATCGTCGCGAGGAAGTCGATGTGGTCAAAGGCTACGAAGTTGAAACCGAAGACGCGTCCAAAGTTGATCCGGTCGATGAGGATGAGCGGAAAGAGGCCAGGTAGAAGAGGAAATGCCTGCAGGCCGCTAAAGAAGGGAAAGGCATAAGTACGCGTTAGAGTCACATGAACGTGTATAGGAAATTTTGAATTTACCCCAGATTGTTGATCCCTGCTAATAGTTGCCAGTAGTAGTACTATTCGCGTTGAGCTCGCCGCCGTCGTTGTCCCCGTCGTCCTTGCTGCTGTCGGGGCCCTCGTCACTGCTTCCCGGTCAACGTAAATTTGTGGCCTCGACTCTGATGCTTTGAGGTGGCGGAACCGAGTTTCTCCGACTCCTGCTTGCCATTGGGCTTGCGAAAATGAATGTCCGGGACCTCGTCAACAGGTCCCCGCCCACGACCCACATAGTATTAGCTCTTCCCCTCCACCCTTTTTCCCTTCTGACCAACGGCTCACCCAGAGGAGCCCGCCCATGTTCGCGCCGGGGTCGATCCCCCCATCGCGTGCCGTCTCGCCGTCCAATGCAGATCGCTACTCGCGGAAGGCCAGCATCGTCCTCATAGGCATGCGCGGAGGTATTCTCATCTGTATTCTGCGCGATTCGCTTCCAAGCCTTTGCTGTAGTGGGTAAAACAACGCTCGCGACAATCGCTGCCAAAGCCCTTGGCTGGGAAATCCTCGACACGGACACCGTCTTTGAGCAACAGTACCGCACCTCCATCGCCCAGTTCATTTCCAGCCGTGGCTGGGACGCCTTCCGCTCGATCGAGTCCGAGATTTTGCATGACCTGCTTCGGACGCATCTGACAGGCAAGGTCATTGCGTGCGGCGGGGGCGTCGTCGAGCTGGAGCGGAACCGTTCTCTGCTGCAGGCGTTTCGCTCCCATGGCCTTGTTATCCACGTTCTGCGCGAGAAGGACGCGGTCCTCCAATACCTGCGTGAATCAACCCATTTCCCTCCGTATTATCATGAAACCGCGAAAGAGGCCTGGGATCGCAGGGCGCAGTACTTCCGTGCGTGCTGCTCGTTCGAATTTGTATCGCTCACTGTACCCATACCCCCGGCACCGGCCGGCCTACGGGATACAGTGACGCCTGACCAGACGCTTGCTCTCAAGCCTGTGGAGGATGATTTTTTCCGGCTGCTGCGGTTTGTCCACGGAGTTGACACCAATAAGGTATCCGTCAGCCACCGCTCGCCCCGGTCGTATTTCCTGTCCCTGTCGTATGAAGACATCACGCAGGCCATCCCAGTGCTCGAGGATTTGTCCCTCGGCATTGATCTCTGGGAGCTCCGCGTCGATCTCTTAGCGTCGCTCGACCTCACCTTTCTTGCATTCCAAATCGCGCTCCTGCGACGGCACTCACCGCTTCCTATTCTCTTCACATTGCGAACGTCGAGGCATGGCGGGCGGTTCCCAGATATACCAAACGACGAAGCGGCCATTAACGACCTCGGCACGCTCTTCCGGCATGCTCTGCGACTCGGGGTAGAGTACGTCGACCTCGAAGTTACCTTTCCGCTGTCGGTGTTGGAGGACATCGTATCGCTCAAGGGGAGCACAACCATCATTGGGTCTTATTGTGATATTATGGGCAACATATCGTGGACGGGGCACCAGACAAGACAGATCTATGACAAAATCGTGCAAATGGGTGCGGACATAGTCAAAATTGTCAACGTTGCGCGGTCATTTGAGGACAACATGAGTTTGCGGCAGTTTGTAGCGACGGTGGAGCGCAATCCTATACCCTTGGTCGCCATAAATCTGGGTCCAGAGGCGAGTCGACTCTACTTTGTGTTGACATTATTTCTGATATGTGCGCGGGCAGGGCAAAATATCGCGCGCGCTGAACCATGTTCTGTCGCCGCTCTCTCATCCGCTGTTGCCGCGGGTTTCTTCGCCTGGGCAGATTTCGTTTTACGAGACGCAGTCGATCCTCCATCTCACTGGCCTTCTTCCGCAGAAGAAGTATTATCTCTTTGGCTGTCCGATCGCGCATTCCATGTCGCCCACCCTCCAAAACACGGCATTTGCTACCCTCGGGCTTCCCCACACGTATGAGCTCAAGGAGACGCTGACAGTCGAAGAGCTCAAAGAAGTATTAGAATCACCTAATTTCGGAGGTGCGAGCGTCACGATACCATACAAGCGCGACATCATTCCGCTGCTGCAGCACATTTCGCGGCACGCCAAGATCATCGGTGCGGTCAATACCATCGTGCCCATCTCGGGCGGTGGCGGTTTCAGTGGCGACAACACAGATTGGCGCGCGATCAAGACTTGCTTATTGCGTTCGCTGACTCCTGCCAACGCCGTCACGTCGACCACAACGGCGCTGGTCCTGGGCGCTGGGGGCACGTCACGCGCCACGCTGTACGCACTGCACCACATCGGGGTGATCAACATCTACATCTACAACCGCACGCGGCGCAAGGCCGAAGCGCTCGCGCGCGAGTTCGAGCGGCTCGACCCACTGCTAAACATCCGTGTGCTCAACCGGCTTGCGGTGCCGCTGCCAATTCAGCCTCTGCCGACGATGATCGTGTCGACGATCCCAGCGACGTCGGCGGCGGGTGCAGACGCGGCAGGCGCGGACTCGGCGGCGGGGAGCCAGTTCATCGACATCGGACTGCACTCGGACCACCTGTCACTCACGGGGGGCGTCGCGATTGAGCTCGCGTACGAGCGACGGATCACGTCACTGCTAGCGCTCGCGCAGGAAAAGCGAGACGCCGGGGTCGCGTGGGCGGGCGTGGAGGGGATCGAGCTGCTGCTCGAGCAGGGGTATGAGCAGTGCCGGATCTGGACGGGGCGGCGCGCGCCGAAGACGCAGGTGCGGCAGAAGGTGCTCGAGGTGTATCACCGGGGGTGGGGCCGCGATCTGCGGACGGCGAGCTAGGCGGGGGATTCACAGTATATCTGTAGGGATAGATGTATTATCAGCACAGTGTTGTATCATGAAGCGACCGTTCACAAGCTGCGAGTGTTCTGTCGCGTGACCGTGATATACACGTGACCGTGCGCCCGAAGAGTCGTAGTCGGAAGTGTCGATTCCCGACACTCCACATATGTCATTGTTGCGCACTCGTCTTTCCCTCCAGTTGTAGCCGGTCTACCCACCTTCATTCTTGTCCCAAACTCGCACCATCCAACATTTTAATTATCTCAGCGCCTTTCGCTCATCGTTGGGCAGCATGCCAACACTCCGGGTCCTCGCAGGCCCCACGCCTTGCGCACTCACGCCGATTACCGCACTTGTGAACACGAACAGGCCGCACCGCATCGCTACGGATGCCTGGGAGGGCGAGATCGTCGTCTTCATCAAGGGCTTCAACAAGGCGGACCCTGCGCACGATGCGACGCCCGCCGAGGCGGAGTACTTCGGCAGGGAGGACCGCAGCGGCGTAACGTGGAGCATCCAAGTCCAAGGTACGTCGCACGTATTTCCTGGCCTGTGTATACAGCACATACTCAACCCGCACGACTTGCAGGCCGGTTCCTTTCCCCCCGCTCGTCCGACGACATCCTCTTCGGCAACATCTTCGAGCGTCCGCTGAAGCTGCCCTGGGGCACCGGCGCCGCCCTCAAGTTCATGAAGTGGGTGCATATCCTCGCATTCCGAGGACATCTGTCTGATTGACCCCCAGATTCATCGACCCGACGCTGTCACACGACCTCACCTGCACCGCGTCGCAGAAACCATGGGCACTCTCCCCGCTCGTTGCGACGATGCCCTACCTCGCGCACACGCGGCTCGACCCGCCGTGTGACGAGAACGACCCAGGGTGCAATGTTGCAGCGTGCCGCCCCGTCGCGCCGCCCTTCCCGCCGCCGACATCCGTCACGGACGACACCGCAGTGCTCCGTTTCTCCTCCGGGCGCGTCTCGCCGGCGTCCTCGTCAAGCTCGTCAAGCTCCTTGTTGAGCCGCTCGAGCGCGTCCAGCCGCCTCAGCGCAGATAGCAGGAGCAGCCACAAGAAGAGCAGGAAGAGGAGCACGAAGGGCGAGGAGGGCACATCGCGCGTGATGACCTCGCAGCAGCGGCGTGCATACTTCAGCTCCGAGGCACACCGCAAGGCCGTGTCGCTCGGCCCGCAAGTGAGTTTGTTTCCTTTCCTATTCTGCTCATTATCTAACGCCGCCCGCACAGGACGTGCTGACCACAGACTTCTGTTACGGGTTCCTCGAGTTCGCGCCCACCCTGCGGCTGCGGCTGCCGGGCGGGCTCGGGTTTGACCTTGCGCGGTACTGGGACGGGCAGGGCGTGCGCTTCGTGTGCTGCGAGCGGCGCGCGCCATGGAAGGCAGGCGCGAATGCGGATACGGACGCAGACCCGTGGGGGCGCGTGTTCTGGTGTGTGTCGATCGAGATGGGGGAGGACGGGGACGGCGACGAGGATGGGGACGGGTAAAGGTTTATTGGACCTCGATACGATTTCACTATTTTCTTCTTCTGTTCATCATCACCCTCCCACCACGCAATGTGCATGTATCATATCATCGTTGTGTACGATTCCTTGTACGAGATTATATCCCAGATTTCTTGACCATTTCTTGAGACCCGTGGCGACGACGGGATTTGGGCCCGCGACGAAGGCATGAGCGCTCAAGCTTGAGATGCGACGTGTCGAATCACTGCACGTGGTGGACAACGTTCGTTCCTGTCTTGTTCTTCCACTTGCCAGCAACCCAGTGCCAGTGTTCTATAACCTGTGCTGCTCGAGTGGGCTACAAATGTCTTAAAGGCGACCACGAACTTGGATGTCATCCAAAATGACCTCCAGCAGACGAATTAGGTCGCATCCTACAATACCTACTACAATGACGCTCGCACACTCGCTGACTCGACGCCCACGGCCCTGTCCACCTCCGTTCCCGTCACCACAATGCTGTCCGCCGAATACCAGTTAGAATCCGCCGCACGTTGGAAAGAAATAAGGTAAGCAGGCTCACTCGCCCATGCCCATCGCCAGGTCGCACGCGGCGCGCTCGATCGCGGGGCCGAGGATCGTGGCGTCGCAGCCTACGACGCTGCTCGCGTGGTCACACGCCCACATGCGCTGCTGCGCGTAACCCTGCTCGATCATCGCCTGGATTCCGTCGACGGGGTCCCACCCGTGCGCGGCGGCGATCTTGAGCTGTCGCGCAACCATAAGCTCGCTGCCTACATCGTATGTCGAAGTGAGTAAGAGCGGCGCACCATGGGCGTGATGCGCGGCTTGTACGCCATCTCGAGGAACAGGCGTGTCGTCGGGAGTGGGAGGGTGGACGGGGCGTCCGCGGGAGTGGCGGCGGCACGTACGGGAGGGAGAGCACGGCGGAAACGGTGGTGTACACCATGCGCTCCTCGCGTGAGACGGGCGGCACGGCGGGGATCCCGCCGACAATCATGAGGATGCGCGGCGCGTCGGCCTGCGCGAGGTGCGCCTCGACGGCGTCGGGGTGCCGTAGGTGCACGAGCGTGAGCGCGGGCAGTGCCGCCTGCACTGGGTGCGGGATGGAATCAGTATCCATCTGCGGGTCGGAACGCCGAGGAGGAGATACACACCGGCCTCGACCTCCGCGACGTCGCGGTTGACGAGGAATATTGGATGCATGCCGAGCGTCGCGAGGGCGTGCGCGGCGCTGCGGGTCGTCGCGCCGCCGCCGATGACGAGTCCCGCGCCGCCGAGCCCTGCGGGGTAACGCTCATCCGGGGCGATGGGCACGGTGGGGTGCTGGAGGCGCAGGGCACGCAGGAGCGCGTTCGTTACTCCGAGGATGTCGGTGTTGGTGCCGACGAGCTGGGCGCCGACCTTGATTATGGTATTGACCGCGCCCGTCGCGCGCGACTCGGGGGTGATGTCGTCGAGGTACAGGATAATTGCGCCCTTGATGGGCATGGTTACGCTGCGCCGCGGGGTTCATCGCTCGTTCTTTGAATTGACACATCACACGCACCTGTACCCACCCAGCCCGTCGCTGTGTAGCTCGTCGAGCATCTCCGGGATGACCTGGCTAGTGGAGAAGGTCGAGTAATGCTTACCGGTGCGGAGGAGGTCGAATATGGCATTGTGGAAGGCAGGGGACGCGGAGTGGTGGACGGGGTAGCCATACAGCCGGTACTTGGACGACACGGCCATGGCCAGGAGAATTGAAAGCACTCGGTCAGGGGCTTGCGTTTTGTCGCGAGGGCAACTTATTCCGCGGGGTGCCGGCCCGGGCAAGGAAGTACCTGACAAGTGCTTGAAACAAGCTTGAAAGTTGAACATTGAACGTTGAACATGGAAACGTTTGAAGCTCTGAGGCACTTCAACTCAAGATCCTAAACACGGAGTCGTCACTTATCTTCACTCATGTCACTGGACAGCCATTCCACCCGTGAACTCGAAAAATCTAAACATGGTCTATCGTCAACTCTATCGTTCATGTGGTAACTCACAGCCCGTCTTGGTAGTTGTCGAGTTGTCCATGTCTACTAGGAATTCCACATCGTGTATATTAATATTATTGAATAATGTCTAAGCTATCAATCCGACAAAACCAGTTGTTTCCGCACAGGCCCGCCATTCACCAACAGCCGCTCGGGGTGCTCGCAGTGCTGCTTGAGCGCGTCCAGCACCTCAGGGATCACGTCCACGTCCACGTCCTCGCCCCACAGGATGTCCAGGTGCTCGTACCCCCGCAGCCGGCGGCACACCGTGTGCCCCGGCAGCTGGCCCACCATCACATCGATGTCCACCAGACTGTCGCTGTCCCCGTAGCACAGCACGATTGGCGTCACGATGTTGCGCGTCGGGAAGCGCGCCGGCCGGTACGAGCTCACCGCTGTGCGCACCACCGGCGACTGCACGTCGTCGTCGTACATCTGGAACTGCCCGTTGCGCATGATCTGGAACCAGTGCACGACGGACTTGACTGACGCAAAAGAGTACAGGTGCGCGTACGCCGCCGTCTTCTGCAGCTGCGAGATGTTGCGGCTCTCCCATGCGAACAACCACCACAGCGACGTGTCGATCGCCTTGGCGAATATCGGGGGGTACAGGATCGACTGCCACATCGTCGCGGAGGATAGGATGGATTTGCGCCCAAAGAAGAGGAACATGAGTGTGGGGCTGGCTTTCATGAGCCCGTCGACGATGGACGCGGCGAGGCCGGCGGGGCTCATGGCGGGGGCCAGCGCGATAAAGACGTTGATCTTCTCGTTGAGCTGCGGGTGGATGCTGAGTGCCGCAAAGGCCTGTGCGGTCCCCTGGCTGAAGCCGACGTAGCTGACAGTGGGAGCCTTGGTGCAGTCGAGGATGTACTGGATGGAGTCGGGGATATCGTGCCACGCAAAATCGTCAATGCTGTTTGAGGCAAGTCAGAGAAGAGCCGAGCATTAATACGACATGCATACCTAAAGTCCCAGAACTTGATGGAATTGGGGCCGTGGTGGATCGACTTTTTCGAGTACTTGTTCCCGCTGTGGCCAAATTGTCAGAGAAATACACGCACGCACTCGCAGCGCACGTACCGATTATTCCCAAGCCATACATCGAACCCGTGCTCGACGAGGACGAACGGCAACGCGCGCTCCGCGGCAGTGAGACAGACCCACACTTCGCTGTTCATGAGGAGCCCGTGGTGCAGGTACACGACGGGCCCGCCCGTGCTCGTGCCGGGGCTCATCTTCTGCTGCCCGCGGCGCGACGGCAGGCGGTGCAGGCCGAGCAGGTACCCGTCCTTGGTGAGCACGACGTGCTCCTCATGCGTATACCCGTGCAGCGCACACAGCTCGCCGAAGTCGCGCGCGGCGAGGATGCGCTCTGCGAGGCGTCGCTCCTCCGACGGCGGGGTTGGCGGACCGCTGACGCGGTGGAAGAGCGCGCGCGAGCGGCGGTAGCACCAGTTGATGAAGGGCGTGGGGAGGACGACGATGATGATGTGCAGGAGGCCCTCGAAGACGATGAAGAGCAGGCTGAAGACGAGGACGATGTATTCGCGGAACGAGAGGCGTCCGATTAGAGGTATTCTGAATTCCATAGTGTAGTGTACAAGAATCGGTGATGCAAAGTTGGCATGATATTTTTCGGAGTGCGGTCCGATATCTCCGAGTCAGGACCCCTTTCACTACTACTGAACAACAGATTTGCGACGAGTAGGTACTATGAAATGTCCAAGTTGGATAAATGGAAAATAAGTCAGTTGCATTGTTCACATAACAAAGCGTCTAGTGCCTTGTCCAGTGCTACTCTGGACATGTTGTAGAGCTCAAGCAGCAAGTAGATACACGCCAAAATTAGCCGTCACTTACACGTCTACATATGTAGTAGCCAAAATAACACGTTGATATATTCCTCGTTATGCTACAAAATCAACGGATTCACGCGAGAATTTGCACACCACCACCATTTGTGCTGAGCTGTAGCTAATTTTGTGCTTGTTGACAAATTGATGGAGCTTAGTCAGGTGTCACGCGCCTCCTCACTTATTAATTTTTACTTTTTGCGCGATCAGTCACAACTTCCTCCCGGACCCGCCACGACTCACATTTCGCCTTCCCCGCGCCCCAGTATCCTCAATGGCGTTTGTATACAAGCGAGGTTCGTGTCATTGCCGGTCTTTGGCGTGTTTAACCGCAGTATGCACCCGCTGACGCGTTCGTTGCAGATGGGTATGTAACGTTGTCGACGCGTCCAAACGCGTGATTCCGCGTCGTACTCACCTTTTCTTTACCAGACGGAAGGAGAAGGTCTTCTTCGACAAGGTGAGCTGCCGTGTCGCGTCGGCGCGTCGCTCTCTCTGATGCCGCCCCTAGATCACGACTAGGCTCGACAAGCTCATTTACGGGCTCAACAAGGACTATGTCATCCCGGCAGAGTTTGTGGCTCTCGAATCATGGTCTGTATGCGCTGACTGTCTTGCCAGGGTAACGCAGAAGGTCGTCGCGGGTGTCTACAACGGCATCACCACAATGGAGTTAGACGTACGTCTCTGCGCGTTAATGGTTCTGTCACTCCTCATTCTCCTAGTAGAACCTTGCTGCAGAGACTGCCGCCTACCTCACCACGAGACATCCTGACTACGCAATACTAGCGGCTCGTATTGCCGTCTCAAACCTGCACAAAGAGACGAAGAAGAGCTTTTCGCAGGTCATTTCCGACCTGTACCATTTCAGTGCGCAGCGCTCTTTCATCAGGTGCACATTGTTAACGTGTCGTCTTCAGTTAACCCTAAGACCGGCAAACGTGCCGCTCTCATCTCGCAAGAGACGTATGATGTAGTTTCTGCTAATGCGGCGACTCTGGACGCCGCCATCATCTACAACCGCGACTTCAACTACAACTAGTGAGTTCACTTGGTTTCGCTGAGAGCTGCTTGTTCAACTGCCTCTAGTTTCGGGTTCAAAACTTTAGAGCGTTCATATCTCCTCCGTCTAGAGGGCCGTGTGGTCGAGCGTCCGCAGCACCTTATTATGAGGGTGGCCGTCGGCATTCACGGCTCCGACCTCGACCGTGTCATTGAGACCTACAATCTCATGTCCGAGCGCTACTTCACCCACGCCACCCCCACGCTCTTTAACGCTGGGACGCCCCATCCCCAGCTCAGCTCGTGCTTCCTCGTCTGCATGAAGGATGACTCTATTGAGGGCATCTATGACACTCTGAAGAACTGCGCTATGATCAGCAAGAGTGCCGGAGGCATTGGAATCAGCATCCATAATATTCGGGCCACCGGGTACGCGTTGACCCTACGTTATCCTTATTAAATGTTTATACCATGGACAGATCATATATTGCCGGTACCAACGGCTATTCCAACGGCATAGTGCCCATGCTCCGGGCATATGATGCCACTGCTCGCTACGTCGACCAGGGCGGCAACAAGCGGCCTGGCGCGTTCGCTATCTACCTAGAGCCGTGGCACGCGGACATCTTCGAGTTCATCGACCTCCGGAAGAACCATGGGAAGGAGCAGATGCGGGCTCGTGATTTGTTCTTGGCCCTATGGATTCCAGACCTATTGTGAGTCGTCCACAGTCACTGTTCCAACATCTAACGACATCTATTTAGTATGAAGCGTGTCGAAGCCAATGGTGATTGGTCGCTTTTTTGCCCCAATGAAGCCCCTGGTTTGCACGAGGTACACAGCGAAGAATTTGAGGCGCTGTACGAGAAGTATGAAAAGGAGGGCCGTGCACGCAAGACCATTCCTGCTCAAAAGCTCTGGTATGCCATCCTAGAGGCGCAGATCGAAACGGGAACGCCCTTCATGCTTTACAAAGATGCTGCCAACTGTTTGTCGTCTCCGTACCATCTTGTATCATGCATTGACCTTTCTTCTAGCGAAATCCAACCAGAAAAATCTGGGCACAATCAAGTCCTCCAATCTTTGCACGGAGATCATCGAGTACTCGTCACCCGAGGAGACTGCCGTTTGCAACCTCGCGTCCGTCTCTCTGCCCAGTTTCATCGTCGACGGCAAATACGATTTCCAAAAACTGCACGACATCACGAAAGTCGTCGCATTCAACCTCAACCGTATCATCGACGTCAACTACTATCCCGTCGCCGAAGCCCGCCGGTCGAACATGCGCCACCGCCCTATTGGTGTTGGCGTGCAGGGCCTAGCGGACACCTTCCAACGCTTACGCATCCCGTTCGACTCTCCCACGGCCAAAGAGCTCAACCAACAGATCTTCGAGACCATTTACCATGGTGCCCTCGAGGCCAGTGCAGAAATGGCTGAAAAGGACGGGCCGTATGAGTCGTTCGAAGGCAGCCCGGCCCAACTTGGTCAACTGCAGTTCGATATGTGGGGGGTCACTCCCAGTTCCCTGTGGGATTGGGACAGCCTTAAAGCGAAGATTGCCAAGACCGGTCTACGGAACTCGCTGTTGACTGCTCCGATGCCTACTGCGTCGACCAGCCAGATTCTAGGCAACAACGAGTGCTTTGAGCCTTATACAAGGTACATAGATATTGCCTCTCCCTTGATCGCGAACTAGTCGCTGAACTCATGCCTTGAAGTAACATCTACACACGGCGTGTCCTCTCTGGCGAGTTCCAGGTCGTCTGCCCATGGCTCCTTCGCGAGCTGGTCGATCTCGGCCTATGGGATGACAACATGAAGAACATGATAATAGCACACCATGGCTCAGTCCAAAATATCCCTAGCATTCCGGACGATGTTAAGGCAATCTACAAGACCGTATGGGAGATCAGCCAGAAGAAGATCCTCGAGCTTGCCGCTGATCGCGGCGCATTCATCTGTCAGAGCCAGAGTCTCAACGTACATCTCCCCGCCCCGACCCTCGGCCAGCTGACGAGCATGCACTTCTATGGGTGGAAGAGGGGGCTGAAGACGGGCATGTACTACCTCCGCACGAAGCCCGCTGCTCAGGCGATCCAGTTCACCGTGGACCAGAGTATCCTGAACGATGCAAAGGTGCAGAATGCGAACGCCAAGGCTAAAGCTGCGATTCAAGCCATCCTCACTGCCCCGGCTACTGCCGTCCCTGCTTTCGTCGGCAATACAAACCTTCCGTCCCCTGCCCCCTTATCGTCGCCGTCTCGAGAACGGTCACCCGCCACACCACCCAGAGTCAGCAGAGCGCCCGAACCCAGTGTTGTCATCAAACAGGAGGAGCCTGCCACGCCCGAGTCCCTACGCTCTCCACCGGCTGCGGCCAGTCCCGCTGACGAGGATGCGAACGCGATGCTCGCAAAAATGGCCGCGGAAGATCCCGACTTTGCTGCTGCCCTTCAGAAATTGAAGGACCGCGAGCTAGAAGAGGCTAAAATGTACTGTGCCCTTGAGAACAAGGAGGATTGCCTCATGTGCTCTGGCTGAGTGGCTCTCTATGTAGCTCAGATGTAGATTTATGTATTTTTTTTCACCGTTTCGTATGTACTATTATAATGAAATTGTTTTCTCTGCTTTGACATCGGGATTATTCGGTCGGAGTGTAAAGCCGAAACTCACGATTTCCTTGTTTGGTCGCGCACTGCACCGTTTTGCGACTACGATGAGCGGGTCGGCAACCGTGGTGCAGCCTGCCAGCGTCCTCGGAAAACGCAGCAGAGCGTCGAGCCACCTTGTCCTGCACCTTGCTTCCAGTCCTGAGCCATGCGGTCACTCCGACTCCGACTTCGATCCATCGCAGGTTGCGTCAACCTCGAAGTCCCATCCTATTCTCGTGGCCGGGATTCTTGTGTCTCACACTCAAAAACGCTACAAATGCACCCATGCAGGCTGCGATAAAGTTTACGCGAAGCCCTCACGGTTGGAAGAACATGAACGCTCGCATTCAGGGCTGGTAATGCCCTCATTTGCCCTAGCCTTCAGTACTGAATGAATGACCTCGTAGCGTCCGTTCGTCTGCGAAAAATGCAAAAAATCGTATCTGCGTGAGACGCATCTCCACGCCCATGCTCGTAGTCATCTCCCAAAGTCGGACAGACCCTTTGTCTGTACTGCCGCAAATTGCGACAAGAGATTTTGGACGGCACAGCACCTCCGTGTTCATACTGAGTGGCACAACGGTGCAAAGCCCTTTGTCGTAAGCCGTGTCGTGGCATTTTTCGGAGTATTTGTCTTACGCCATGCAGTGTTCTGAAAGTAACTGCCAGGAGGCTTTTGCAAAACACCACCAGCTACGGGCCCATAAGTGTAGTGTACATGCGGCCCCAGGGACGAAGCCGTATCAATGTGACCATGAAGGCTGCACGCAGTCTTTCGCGACTAACCAGCATCTACGCACGCATTCCCGAGTACACAATGGTGAGACTGAGCTCATTTTCTCGTTCTCTTGTATTCAAACTTTCTGTGCAGAAAAAAGATACACTTGCGCCCATCTGACTTGTCTGGCGACCAACGGAGAAACGATCAAGTTTTATCCCAACTGGACTGCCCTCCAGCACCATAACCGCACCGTTCACCCGCCTACTTGTTCACACCCTTCTTGCGATGGACGTGTGTTTTCCTCGCAGAAAGGTCTCCGTGCGCACCAAAAACTTCACGAAGAACGGGCCGCTGAGGCAGATATTGACGCCGCCGTCGCCGCTTTAGACAGCGAAGACGCCGATGATGAGCCGCCTAGGAAGAAGCGAAGAGGTGGTGAGCTCGGGAGGGATTGGAGGTGTGCTGTTGATAGCTGCACAAAGGACTTCAAATCGGCATGTTTCAACTCGTTATCACAAGTATTTTGGACTCATCGGCGGCCCATACAGAAAAAGGCGTTGAAAACGCACACCAATGTTGTTCATCTTGGACGGCGAGATCACATTTGCCCGCATGAAGACTGCAAGCAAGCTTTTGGGTACAAGCATCTTCTGCAGCGCCATGTTGCCAAACACCATGCTAGTTCCTCGGCGTCTTCCGGATCGTGGGAAGAAGATGCGCACGTCTCAATGCCAAGCACGAGCTTGGGGATCGACCTAATCACTGGCAACGCATATGCTCAGAACGCTCGCGAAAAGCTCAAGGCGGCGAAAGTCTTGCGCTGCCCATATCCACACTTGAACGATGTTGCGGTGGTGCACGAGCACGGGAATAGCAGTGCGACCTGCGACTATGTATTCAGCAGGGCTTATGACCTCCGGCGACACCTCCAGACTGTCCATGAGGTGGTTGCCGAGAAGGAGAGCGTCGACAGGTGGCGGCGTACTAGAAAGTAAAGGCGTACATACATGAATATACATCATTGGCGGTCACGAGCCTACAATAGTTGGGACGTCACTACGCGTCATGCGTTATGTACTCGAGATGACTCTTGAGCAGCCATAGTATCTTGTGAACGATGAGATTGAATGAGATCTCTGTGGACGTTCTGTTGTACATTCTTACCCTAGTGCCTCTCGAGGATGCCATCTCTCTCATCTTGGTGCGTCCATAACTTGATGAGTAGCTTCCCTAATTGAGTGCTACTAGGTATCTCGCGAGTTTCAGTCGCTCTCGCGGGAAAGAAGCTTCTGGATCTATTTGTTAGACACTGCACGGAAAAGTAGGCCGCTGCCCTGTCCGGACGACGAGGATATCTCCACGTACGACCTCCCAGATTTGAAACGTCTGGTGTTTCATACCATCAGACGGGACCGCAACTGGTCGAGGCCAGTGCCCGACATTCGAGGGCCCATTGATACTCTTGCTCTGGGTCCGGGCCACAGTCTCATTCTTTCGATCTCAGGGACGTCTCTGTTACTTATCCACTCTCAGCAGGACGGCGTTGTGACGTGCTGGAATGTGAACAGCGGAGTGGCCTTGGGCTCGGTGTATATTGGACGGTCTGTTTTCCACACGTCCCTGGGCTGCGGGCAGAAGAAATCCCGTTCCATCGCGCTTCTGGTCGCTGAGGAACTCACAGCGGATTATACCAGCGGGTCAATATCAATCCTATCAATGACTGTGAGGTGCTTTCTCATATCATTCCCTCAGGACACCATTACTTGTTGTCTTGACCATACAACACACTGCGTCGGTTGAAGCAGTAATAGCCGTATCGTTCAGGCGAAGTCTTGGAACTGGACTCACCTTTGGTCAACTATTCATCAATGCCCACCTTGTCGGATTGCTCCGTGTTTTCGATATGGAACCGCTTGATATCGTCGCTTTCAACCGCGAAAGCGGTGCATGCAGGGTCATACATACCGACACACTCTATGTCAGTCGGATTCCTCTTACATCTTCGTTTACAAGTTGAGTATCGCTTCTAGGATTCCCAGATGGGCGCATTTTTGGATCATGCGCTCTACATCGTGAAAGATCGAAGTGAAATGTCCTCCAATGTCCATATGTGCCCGGAGAATCTGCTTCCGTATAGCGACACTCATGATGGAGATATACACATGGCGGATACCTTGCATTGGGCTGATCACGGTGCTCGCTTCTGGGATGGAGGTAGGTGCTCCACTGCCCCGACGTCGCAGCCGTGATGGATGACCGTCCGTGGCTTTGTGCTACCAGTCGATGCAACGTTCACTGGGTTTGAAACCTGGTTTGAAGCACTTGGTGCTGTGACTGCCCGTCCGGTTCGAGGAGTGGCGCTGGCTACACTCCATCACATAAACGTAAACGAAGAACTTAGTCCCAGAGCCATAAATATCCGTTTTTGGTCATTCACGGAGGGGACGGATGGCGACGTCACCCCTTCTCGGCGCCTGGCGCCAGCACATACCCTGAATATCAGGGGAGAGCTCGCTACCTCAGTTTCGCTTCAACGCTATTTGATTGCCTATTCGGGTGTCAACGTCCTTCTAGTGGTCAATTATCGTGGCAAGCGAAGTCTGCGCCTCGTGCAATATGGCCCCTCGTCATCTTCCTCCACCATCCATCTACTCGAGATGCCTTCTTCAATCGATCTAACTGCAGTTACCGGCATAGCTCTTGATGACCATCGTGGCAGCGTTGTCCTCATTGCTCAAGATGGTGCTCTTTACTCTGTCGCATATGCATAATTCTTTATGGTTGAGTCAATTATGCTTTACTAGTTCGCATCTTCTCGCTGATCCATGCTGTATTTGAATTGAAATATAATTGACAATCAATTCTTTGGATTCACAACTCTGGCCAGCAGTCTGAATACTCCAGCCATGTTCCAGGCATCGGCGATGGTGACACCGGCTCATATTGCATTGTAGCACTTACGTTCTACACGGACTTTCGGCTGGATCTTGTTGTGGTTCGTATCCTTCTTAGTGAAGTCTCGAGAAATGGTTTCCCTGTTCGCCTTCCTTTCGAAGGCCTTCCAGGCATATATAGTAGCTTAGTCTGCGCTCAGTCTGCATATCCTTGCGCTCAGGCGTCTTGTCTGCAATGCGCCTCTTCTCGATTCTGTCCGCTTGCGCTGTCGTTGACTTCGCCCAGGCGCAGTCAACCACCCTCGACACTGGCAGCATAAGCTCCTACATGGATGGGATGCTTGCCAATATTGGGCCGTCGGGATCCAAGGCTCAAAGTGTTCCCGCGGGCGTTGTCGTTGCTTCGCCGTCCAAAAACAATCCAGACTATTTCTATACATGGACACGCGACTCGAGCTTGGTGTTTAAATGCGTCGTCGACAAGTAATTCAATGCCCTCGTCGCAGACCGCTATAATCTGCTCATACAGCCTTTCACAGATATAGCACTGGCCAGTATCCCGAGTTGCAGTCTCTGATCCAGGACTTTGTACAAGCAGAGGCTGTCATACAAAAAGTACCTAATCCTTCGGGCAACTTTGCGTCAGGGGGGCTAGGGGAACCAAAGTTCAATGCCGACGAAACTGCATTCATAGGGGCATGGGGGTCAGTTTCTATCAATCACGTTAAATAGGATAACGACTGAATGAGTCGAACAGGCGACCGCAAAGAGGTTAGTTTCTCTGAATGTTTTATCATCTTTAGTTTTTACTTCTTGATGCCTAGATGGACCAGCCCTCCGAGCCATTGCCGTCATTTCCTACGCTTCCCTCCTCAATGATTCCGCAACTGTCCTGAACACTCTCTGGCCTATAATAGAACCCGATCTGGATTACGTTCAAAATGACTGGAACCTGACCACGTTAGTTTTTAACTCCTCATAGGCGCTGCTCTCTCTTAGTTTGCCTCATGGATTCGATCTCTGGGAAGAAGTTTCCTCCTCCAGCTTCTTCACCACTGCCGTTCAGCATCGTGCTCTGCGGCAAGGTGCGGCCCTTGCAAAATCGTTGGGACAAACATCCGTTGCCATCAGCTATTCTACTCAAGCCGATAATCTTTTGTGCTTCCTTCAAGTGCGTCCCGTTAAGATTGATTCTTCAGCGAAATGAACAGGTTTGTCCACAGTCTTACTGGAACTTAAAAGGGTATATCACAGCTAACACTGGAGGAGGCCGTAGTGGAAAGGATGCAAATACGGTCCTCGCAAGCATCCACACATTTGATATTTTTGCTGGTTGCGACTCCGTCACTTTCCAGCCTTGTTCGGACAAGGCGCTTGCGAACCTCAAGGTGTATGTCGACAGTTTTAGGTCCATTTATCGCATCAATAATAATGCGTCGAGCGGTGCGGTCGCAACTGGCCGATATGCAGAGGACAGCTATATGGGTGGGAATGTAAGTGGTCCGAGACGGATTCAAATTCTAGGATCGCACTGACTTTTTTTGATCACAGCCTTGGTATCTCACAACTTTCGCCGTGGCCCAGCAGTTGTATGCGGTCTGGAATGCCCAGGGGTACCTGACTGTGTCGGATATTTCTCTCGCATTCTTCAGACAATTCATGCCCTCGGTCACAGCTGGCACGTATCCAAGCTCGTCTTCCACATTGACCAGCGCCATCACCTCCCATGCTGACGGCTATGTTGCGATCGTCGACAAATATACCCCTCTTAACGGCGGCCTTTCTGAACAACATAGCCGGGACACCGGTGTACCACTCAGTGCAGTAGACTTGACGTGGAGTTATGCGTTCGGCCTGACGGCCTTGGATGCGAAAGCGGGGAAGACACCGGAAAGCTGGGGTGCGAGCGGACTGACTGTGCCCGCTGTCTGCGCCCCCGACAATGGCGGTGGGAGCGGAGGCGGAGGCGGTGGTGGAGCTCCGTCAGTCAGTGTTAAATTTATTGAGACGGTTACCGTCGACCCAGGAGGTGTGCACTTCTTCGCCAAGTTAATCTCCACGAATGACATTCTTTATCGCCTAGAATCGATCTATCCTGTCGGCTCAGTCCCCCAGCTGATGCAATGGAACGCCAACAACGCCATTCCGTTGATCTCGACGAACTCCAACACTTGGACAGGTCCGTTTTTGCCTTAGGGAAACTTGACATCTTGACCGAGAAATTGCGCGACTTGTTTCTGTCTCTCTGCCTACAAACACCCATGTCGAATATAAATATATCCGCAAGGCCAGTAACGCGCCCGTCAAGTGGGAGGCAGACCCCAACCGGCAGCTCACGACGCCCGACAGCAGTAATGTGACGGATAACGATTCGTGGAATTATGGCGGGGGATCTTCAGCCAGCGTAACGTTCAACGTTGGGGTCACCGCCAATCCAGGAGGTATGTGCGAATCGTCCGGAACTTCTGCGTCGACTGGACCTCCTTTCCATCCAGAAACCATATGTATAGTTGGGTCGGACCCCGCTCTGAAGCAATGGAACCCCGACAATGCCATCCCGATGAACCAGATAAATTCCACTTCTTGGACCGGTCTGTTAAATCTCGTCAGTGGATGATTGAACGGTTTAATGATGCTAAATGACAGTCACCGTCATACTTCCACCAAACTCGCACATCGAGTACAAATATACCCGACGACCATCAAGTGGGAGTCGGATCCAAACATGCAGCTCACGACTCCCGCTGACGGCACCGTGACGGAACACGATGCATGGAGATAGCTAACTCGGAAGACGACCACTGTTTACAACAACCTTTCGTCAAACAAGTATCGCTTTGTACATCGTACATATTCAGTGCAAAATAGTGGGAACGTTCTATAGCCGCTTTGGACCGAATAGCAATACTCACTCCATGCTCCCTACATCCTGTGACACGCCACGGGCTTTCAGCTCCGCCTGTGTGCGCTCGACTTCATCTTGCACGCGCTCAATGGAACGGAAGTACTTGACAGTCTTCACGTGCAACTCTGCAGCAAGGGTTTGAACAAGATCAATCAAATCTTGGGCCATGTGAGCGAACGCACCGGCGGTAGCATCTTCATCGATGACTATAAGCGCCCAGGGGTGCATCTGGAGGGCGGACAGGGTCCACTGGATGGACAAGCCGCATCAGAAGCACAGTTATGTCGAGGGGAGAATAGGGCATTACAAGATGGTTAACACCCTCCTCTGTTTGCGCGCGGTTAGGAAGGAGGGTAGAAGTTGACGCTGAGTGGATGCACGCACCAATGGCTTTGCTCAGCGCGAGGGACTTGCGTTGGCCGGTGACGACGACAACGACTTCCCGAGCATCGAGCACGGTGGCGACGCCGACCGTCAGGGCCATGCGGGGAACCATGCTGATGTCGTTATCAAAGAAACGCGCGTTCGCGAGGATCGTCTCGAAGGCAAGCGTCTTGATGCGGGTCCGCGACGCGAGGGAGGAGCCTGCATTACGCAGAAACAAAGAAGGACAATAAGCTTAGGACGTGGCAAGTATGCGTGACCACTGCTTATGCACCTGGTTCCTGTGCGATACATGTGGTCAGCCTCGAGCGGAAAGCATTGAGACAAAAGATGGGTCAAGAACTGACATTGAATGCAATGTGCCCGTCCTCTCCAATTCCACCCATGAACAACTCAATTCCACCGACGGCCTTGATGCGCGCTTCGTATTTGTTGCATTCCTCAATCAAGTCTTCCGCGTTGCCGTCTATCGTACATGCAAGACTTCAGCTAGGACCGGCAGGGCAGCGAAGTACAGATTTGGTACGCACCCAGTATATTTACCTGTGACGGGGGGATGTCCACTCCATTGAGATACGTAGGTCAGCATTATTCACAAGCTCAACAACCGGGACGCACCATGGGAGAAGAACTCGCGGAACATGAAGCTGCTCAAAGATGTTAATCACCGTATCAAGAATCGCGTCCTCGACTTACGTGTGATACGACTCAGAGTGGTCCCGGGGAAGGCCAACATATTCGTCCATGTTAAACGTGATGACATTTTTGAATCTGGTGTGGCCGGTGTCAATGAGAAGGAGTCAAGTCACTGTGGGCAGCACCCACGAGAGCTTTCCCCCCTGGACGAGCTTGATGAGCGCCTAGAGAGCGAGAACTGACGCGTGAATCCGAATCCGTGTAGCCTCGAGTACCAGCACCAGACCTTGTACGTGGGGATAGGAGACGACCCCGTGGGCAGCCCGAGCACGAAGGGGCGTTCTGCCGTCGGCGCAAACTCGTTGATGCGCTTGCAGATGTAGTTCGCGGTGTAGTTGCCCACAGCCAGGGCGTCGTCGCGGATGATCAAACCTGCGCTCCTCAGTCAAACGGTGCGACCACAAAACGGCAGACATACGCATTTTTTGGACAGAGAGAGACGAAGACAGGCAAGCGGGGCAAAACAGAATACGCTACGCATTTGAGATTCTTGTAGTACTGTGAGCTCCCGGGCCGTCCAATGGACTGGCGTGCCCGATATGTTTGCGATTACGATCGCGGCATCGATGGAAGAAAAGAAGGAAACGCCAGAAACACACTGCCCGCCACAAGTGCCTGCAAACGTTCGCCAGCGATCACGTATCACTTCTTGTATCACTTGTGAATCATTTCCAAAGTTCTATTCTCTCCCGTTCACATGCTCGTAGAGCATTCAAAAAAAGCGTAAAACAAACATATGCATGTCTTATCTCCGGGCGGCGCGAATTCGGCCTGAGCTGCCCAGATGGTCAACCTCTGTGCTGCAGGCGACGAGACCGAATTCGAGTTTATCCGAGTCTCCAGACTGGCCGCACCCCCTATTTGCCTCGTCCCGCCTCACCGACCGCAAGTCAACCTTCCTCGCTCACGTGTCTGCCCTGCCCGACCCCACCGCACTACCCCGGCTCCTCGCGCACTTGCACACCCTCCCGCGCCTTAACGCAAAACGTGCGACGCACTGCATGTACGCGTATCGTGCCGCGGGCGTGGCGGGCCAGTCGGACGGTGGCGAGGGCGGGAGCGGCGACCGCCTTGCACGCCTTCTCGTCCTCACTGCTTGCGACAACGTTGTCGTGGTGGTGTGGCGTTGGTACGGTGGCGTGAAGCTTGGTGCTGACCGGTGGAAGCGCATCTCAGAGGTGGGGAAGGAGGCGCTGGATCTTGGGGGGTTCTTATCCAAGAAGGACGAAGGACAGTACAAGAGCAAGGGAAAGAAGAAGAAATAGAAGAAGGGATGATGAGTGAGTGAGTGGCCAGCTGCTACTTGATGCGCTCCAGTAAATTGACGAGGCTTTCCAGGAAGACAGTCTCCATGGCTTGGGCGTTGGTTGTTCCAAGAGGAAATCGCAGCTTATCTTTCGGGCCCTGCTTCGAAGGTTTGTCCGCCACGATTCGCGATGGAACAATTTTCGAAAGAAAATACACGCCATAGTGAGGGAGGAGTTTTCTCAAGAGGTAATTCTGCATATAAACTGCCCCGAATCACGTCAGGAATATTTACAGCACTGCAAACAAGTACCTTGTGCATCATAATACAGAGCCCAAGGGTCTTTCACTTGGCGCGAGTGTAGACTCCCCAGTCCTGTGTAGTCCTGCGAGTACCAAGTAGCGTGCCACACTAGTGTATTTGTTCGCATGAGTGGGTCCCCCTGTAGAACGTGCAAAGAATGAAGGACCTCGGGAATATACCGGGTCACAGTTGCGTGGAACGCCGCCTGGACGATCCGCAGTGCCAAAGTCTTTCCGCAACCAAGCCGCACGTCGGCATGGTCAAGCCCGTCAGTGAAAGACCAGTTTCCATGCAGGCTGTCTCCTCCATAAGTCCACGCGGGGGCGGGTATCGGGCCGCGATTCATGACCACAATGTCGGCTTTTCGCGCCGTATGGAGCCAATACGCGTTCTTGAGCCGCACGCCGGTTGCGGGATCGACCACGGGCTGCGTGTAGCGCGCGTCGGTCTTGTCTTTCGCAACGAGCAAGGATGTCGAGAGCGCGTAGCGCATGATGGCAGAGCCGGACGCGACGAGGTCGGGATTGGTCGGCGGGCGCTTGAATCGCTCTTCTTGCGGCACGACGCGACCGGGGGGCTGGCAGATGTGGTGGAAGGTGCAGAACTCGGCGCCGGGACATTCGTGAATGCGCTGTTCATGGACTTCGAGGGCGCGCAGCCAGAGGGAGTGGAGGTAGAAGGTTGTTTCTGGGCCGACGAGGAGGATCTTTTTGCCGCGCAGAGACGCACATACTTGCGCGACGTGAGAGGAGGAGTATGGCTCGGGGAGCTTGAAGTCTCGTGGGGACTGCGGGGGCTCGTCGAGGGCAAGAGCGCGCTGAACGGCACGGATGTTGCGGGCAGAGGCAGAGTCGGGCAGAAAATGCAGATATTGATTGAGCACTTCATCGAGAACTGTATCGAGGGCGAGTTCCTGGGGCCGTGACAGAAGCAAAAGGGCGAAGAAGGAGAGCAGGCAGGTGGCGGGAACAAGCTTCAGGACGCGTCGTCGACGCATGTGGTTGCTCATAACGCGGTCACGTTATTTGGTCCCCTTGCGGCAAACGCGTACTTTCCGTGCAGATGATGGAAGACGCGGATGATGCGTGCATACATGGATTGTATTCAAAACAAGACTGGACGAGTGTAACTATACAAAGACTGTAACAGCTAAAAGTACATTCCAGCTAACGAAAATCCCAAAATCCGAAAACTGCAGAAATGCGAATGCGAAAGATGTAAACAGGGCGGCGATTGCGGGGTAGAAGTTTTGATACAGCCAGTCATCATGCGAGGTCCGAACGTGCAGGATCCGAGAAAGAAGAAGGAAAATCATTCCGCAAACGGAGTAGAAACGTCCAAGTTTGTCAGTCCGAGCCGCCCCTTCTCAAGCCGCACAACATACCCAGCGATGGGCTCTGACTCAAAGTTGTTGATCACATATTCAGAGTGCACCACGCGCCTCGCGTTGATCTTTTTGAGGACCATTTTCGTCTCGGCCACTTCCGACGCCGAGCGGTTGCGTTTGGTGAGCTGCTTCCGGCTCGGAGGAGGATGCGACCCCTGAGAAGGATTAGGGGTTTGCTCGACATGCAGGGCCTTTTCAAGGACAGACGGGTCGACAACGGGCGCTGTGACATCGAGAAGTTCCTTTCCGATCTCGCCTCGACTGACCACGCGCTCGTGCTGCTCAGGCGAGGTCGGATTGAAGAGATTGACGCAGAAGTCGAGTGATTTTTGCAACTCTGTTTCCGAGAGACGAGCACCCATATCAGAAGCGCCTTGTATAACTTGAAGCCAAAGTCAATTGGTGAACAGTACAACTAAGCAAGAAATCCGAACCTGGACGCAGGAAGGAAAAGGCCCGATCAAAATTGTCCTCGTCGATGTCCGAAAGCACGTCAGTGCTCTGGGCACGTATCTGTTTGTATGCGCTTAGGACTACAACTTGGAATCTGCTCCTTGTCAGCTAATGTGCCGTGATACCGAACGCAGATATACCTTGTGTAACTCGTCGAAACGCGCTTCGTGTGCCAATCTGCCGCAACAGCCTCCGAACAATCCCCACGGATGGAGGCACATATTGTCGAGGCCGCCGACAAAGCTGACGTAAGGGCAAGGTGGATCCCGGAGGAGAAGAAGGGATCAATGCTTTTAAAGGACACATCGTCAGTTTATAATCAGGGCACACAATAAAAGCGCCAACAAAGATCCTGCGTCCCCAACAATTCTGTATCCGCGATCTGCATAAGATGGGGCCGAATAGGAAAAATTAGTGGCACTCTTGACGCTGCCTGCTTCCATCACCCCTTGGTCGGTGATAAGGTTGAGCACTCCAGGGGCGAGGGGGATATTCATAAGGTAGTGGTTGACCATGTTGGAGTTGGCCGGATTCGGGGCCGCAGTAGGTAAAAAGCAGGTCGGTTCTACAGGCCGAGACCCTTTGATCTTTTCTGCGTATGCTTTCTGGTTCATGACGATGCCGATTGATGTCGACCCATTGTGTAAGGGGATAAACCAAGCCCTGCATACCAATGAGCATGAAATTTGCTGAAGAAAAAAGAGGCAGACCGACCAGCCAGATTCATCTTCGCAGCGAAGCACAAAGGTCAGTAAATTTAGAAGTCAAAGAAGGAGATATTAGCCTACTGGTCAAAGCTTCAAACCAGGGAGCGCCTTCACGCGCCGTACCGAGCCCATAAGTGCCTACACCAGTCCAGTAGCCCCACACAGCGACGTTCTTTAATGACGAGTTGAAGTGTCTATTTTTCAGATAACCGGTGGACATTATTCCAGCACGTCCCGTCGCGTCGATGAGATGCGTGAATGTAGTACTGCCAGTGATAACACCTGGCTCGAGTGGTTTGTCGGGGATCGGAGTCTTGGTCGCAGTAGGAGAGGAGGGAGGGGACAGTGGGGTTGGCGGCGAAATATGAGACCATGAGACAGAGATAGGACGCGCGGGATCGACAGGCGAGAAGGAGATTGACGTGACTTTCGTCTGCTCATAAACGGACGCGCCAGTCGAGCGCGCGTGGTTCATCAAGAAGTGGTCAAACTCGGAACGAACCTGGGTACTGGGGTTGAAGACAGCCAGACAGAACGAAAGAATAGAATACACACCACGTTAAATGCGGCATTTTCGGTGCCGAGGGCCGTGAAGTCGGTGTCTGCATGGTGGTCAGTACGAGGCAGTCACCATAACAGAACGTCGAGCATACAGCCTTCGCGCTTATATTGATCTGCGGACTTATATTAATGGGCTGCACCTTCGGAATTAAAATGTGACTGACTGAATTTAATGGCAGACCCCGGCTTGACAGCGACGTCAGTAGAAGTACAAACACTCTACACAGCGGCGATAATTCACCTTGTGCACGAACCCATAGCTAGCCAGCTTGTCGTCTGCGCCAATGTACCGCATGTAGTGCCTGACTGACGGAATCAGGCTCTCCCCGACGTGGTAACGGGGGAACTTGGCGGCCTCGAGAACGGTGACAGAAATCCCTTCACGGGCTAGGACAGAAGCAGCGTAGCTTCCAGCGGGACCACCTGTCAAATGAATATGTTACGCGCCGGACAGCTACACGTTAATAGGCACGTACCTCCAATGATAAGAACTTGAGCATGCTAAAGGGGCGAGACCATTCAGTGGAGAACTTGGGAAAGGGAATGGAAAGGACGCGACCTTGGGAGGGAAATTATAGGAAACTGAAGCCATAAAGAAGGGGATGGGAAGATGAAAGAGAGAAAGAGGACGCGGCTTTATAAGTGTTTCCGGACACTTCGTCGTTGTACGTTCGGGCTATTTGGTGCGAAAGTCAGGTTGCCATTTTTGGGCATTTCCCTTCCCCATTCGGCCGACGCGTTTATTCCCGCCACCGACCCCGGCTTTCGTGCGGCATTCTACCCGGAGGTCGGAGGATGACCATAGTCTTCGACCACAATTGGATCTCGGGGGAGCAGACTGGCGCAATACTGACCTGAAACGCTTAACAAGCTTCTTCTTTACTTCTCAGGCTGTTGTACGTCGCTTCCGTTCACGCGAGCAACACGTGAGCGCGCTCTTCTGTACCTTGCATTCGGCGTGAAGCTAGATGTCAAGGCGGTGCTCAACGGAAACCTCCGCGCCCCTGGCGCGCACCTGCTTGTACTTGTCATGACCTTCGCTGCGCACCGTGTACATCACCGGGGGTCTTCCAGCAGCAAAAAGGCGCATTCCACCGGAGGACTCGCCGTCTCTTGCTAATACCTGTTCGCGGCCTCTGAACAAACCGTTCCTGCGTCATATACACTGATAATAAGTTTACAAACCTACCCCCCCACGTGTGCAAATCGCAGCGCCGTTCCATATCATACTTCGGTGGCGTTGTGCAAGGCACTAACCTCTCCCGGCGTAGAAGCGCACGAAAATCTGGCGTGGTGTGGCGTCGCGAAAAATCGTCCGAGGACATGGCTAACAACGCTGGAGAGCCATCCTCCAGGACGCATTCGAAATTCTCATGCCCCCGAACTGAAACAATTGGGGCCTGCTCTGCAATCCTTGCGCAGTAAAAGAACCCCATTATTTTTTGGACTGCAGCGACAGGATTTGCCGCCTGGCTCACAAGCATGCCGATCCTAAGAGGTCGGGAGGAACTCCATTGAATGGGCGACTGAATTAATGGGCGGTGCTCTCCACACGCGACGTAAATAAATCGGCGGTGAAATGGGTCATTGTACTCCATGGAGTTCCAAGTTGACAACATCGGTCTTGTACATCGCAAGCTCGATGTATAATTTTGAAATAGTGCGGACCCCGAGGGAAGGTTGGAGACAGAAGACCACGGAAGAATTCCAAGCAGTGGGGAGTAAGTCTTCAGCCGCGGCGCTCTGATTAAAATCAGTCGACATTTTGGGCTCTGGTGTCATGTGTGGAACAACCTCAGGCCCGATTAGGCCTGGAGCTGTCAAGCCAGGCCCAATTGGGCCTGAGGCTGTCAAAGGCACATGCCGCTGTCAAGCCAGGCCCAATTGGGCCTGGGGCTGTCAGCGGCGCGTGCCGCAGGCTCATTCCCAGGCCCCTATTCCACCTTGTTTCTCAAGTTTTGCACTAGTCTGCCATGCTGGGGGACGTTGTATGGTCCAACTTGAGATTATAGATGAACCATTGCGCCGCAGGCCGAAAAAAGTGGCCCAAATAGCCCCCGGAACCACAGGAAATTCAATAAAAATAAAAGAGTGTTTTGCACTGAATCTGGTTCACAAGGGCATGGGTAAAATTAATTGGGCCTCGAACGAGTCGGGGAGTGCCACAGGCCAGTAAAATGAGCCAAATTTAGTGAAAAAGAAGCTAAATTCGTGGGAGGACTTGCAGAACACTGTGAGCACAATATAATCTGATCCACATCTTGCGTTGAGTTGGGAATTTGTGAGGAATGAATTTGAATACCTTGCCTAGGTTCAGATTCAGCATGGGAAGGGGTGTCTGCAGAAATACCAGCCTAAGGATCTAAGGAATTGTGCAAGAGAAATTTTACATGTTTGGGTACTGTGGGTGGAAGTGTTAAATCCGGGAAGAAAAATGTATACACATGGCAAAACAAAAATGAAGGAAAAATGCGGGATGCGTCGGAGGTCTATTGAGACGTGAGAGAGGGAGAAACAAAATTGCAAAATGAAAAAGCATATAGCGTGCTGGCAGGTTCGAACGTACGCGAAGGAAAAGAGATCACGCGATCGGCAAAACTAAACCTGAGCACTTTCCAAGTAGACTACACAAACTTGCAAGATTTGTCTCTGCTGAACACTCCAAGTGGCCCAAGGACTTTTTGAATAATTTTTGAATAATAATTTTTTGTTCCACATATGACACCAGAGCCATTTTGGGCTCTGGTGTCATGTGTGGAACAACCTCAGGCCCGATTAGGCCTGGAGCTGTCAAGCCAGGCCCAATTGGGCCTGAGGCTGTCAAAGGCACATGCCGCTGTCAAGCCAGGCCCAATTGGGCCTGGGGCTGTCAGCGGCGCGTGCCGCAGGCTCATTCCCAGGCCCCTATTCCACCTTGTTTCTCAAGTTTTGCACTAGTCTGCCATGCTGGGGGACGTTGTATGGTCCAACTTGAGATTATAGATGAACCATTGCGCCGCAGGCCGAAAAAAGTGGCCCAAATAGCCCCCGGAACCACAGGAAATTCAATAAAAATAAAAGAGTGTTTTGCACTGAATCTGGTTCACAAGGGCATGGGTAAAATTAATTGGGCCTCGAACGAGTCGGGGAGTGCCACAGGCCAGTAAAATGAGCCAAATTTAGTGAAAAAGAAGCTAAATTCGTGGGAGGACTTGCAGAACACTGTGAGCACAATATAATCTGATCCACATCTTGCGTTGAGTTGGGAATTTGTGAGGAATGAATTTGAATACCTTGCCTAGGTTCAGATTCAGCATGGGAAGGGGTGTCTGCAGAAATACCAGCCTAAGGATCTAAGGAATTGTGCAAGAGAAATTTTACATGTTTGGGTACTGTGGGTGGAAGTGTTAAATCCGGGAAGAAAAATGTATACACATGGCAAAACAAAAATGAAGGAAAAATGCGGGATGCGTCGGAGGTCTATTGAGACGTGAGAGAGGGAGAAACAAAATTGCAAAATGAAAAAGCATATAGCGTGCTGGCAGGTTCGAACGTACGCGAAGGAAAAGAGATCACGCGATCGGCAAAACTAAACCTGAGCACTTTCCAAGTAGACTACACAAACTTGCAAGATTTGTCTCTGCTGAACACTCCAAGTGGCCCAAGGACTTTTTGAATAATTTTTGAATAATAATTTTTTGTTCCACATATGACACCAGAGCCACATTTTGTCCCTCCCCGAGAACATTACACATTTCGATTACGCAGCGCGGTATTCGAGTCTCCAACGAACTGTACGACGTAAGTCTGTATAAAATGGGGGACATACTCAACGGCTCCCAATTGCAACACGAGTGCGCTGATTCTGGCAAAATTTGTTTAGGAGTCTAGATACAACCCACCAGTACAGACAGACACGTTTGAGTTATGACCCATTAAGTACACATACGCGCATTATATCAATCCCACCGCATCTTCCGCGCGTACTCCCGGATGTCCGACACGATATTGTCCCCGATCTCGGCCCCCACGCCCGTCGCGACCTTGAGGATGATCTCGTTCAGACCCGTCGAGCCCAAGATGTCGACGTGGTCACTCGTGTTGGCGCCGCCGCGCGGGATCGACGGGACCGGCCGGTGCGGGAGCTGGCGAGGAAGCAAGGACGCAGGTCAGCGCATCGAAGGACGGAAGCCAAGCCCCGAGTGCCTGAGAACGGATGGATTGATAGCTACCTCGACGGTCGTGACGTTGATGCTGGCGGGATTCCATCGCGGGTGCTTCCATCCTTCGACGCACATGGCGCCGAGGCTGAGCAGGCTCACGGTCCCGTCACCCTCGCCCATCTTAACGCCATTCCGCACCTTCGAACGCAAAAGAAGAAGTCAGCGGGCTTCGACGGGGAGGAGCCGGCGGAGGACCTTGGGGCTGAGGCCCTCGTCGGTGTACTCGGCGTCGATCCAACTTTTGCGTACAAGCGGAACATCGAACGAGAAGCGGCTCCTGCATCCGGTGGCTGATGGATCGACGCACAGCGGGTCTGCGCCATCTGCGCCCTCGGCGGCAACCTCGTCGTAGTCGTTCTCGCCGCGCGCATACCTGCGTTCTTATCGGTTAGAAGAGTAACACTACAGTTTGCAACAAGGCAAACCAATATGATCGCTATCGCAGGAGTATTTCTGAGCCTCTTTCAATCCAAACACAAGATGTGCGACTTGCCTCGGTTTCCTGCATCAATTAGATGTCAATCTTAGACAGTACGAACAGCAAAACGAACCTTGCCGTGCCCGTAAACACAGAACATCTTCATCGACGGTGCATTCGGGAGCCGGACCTCCAGCGGATTCGACCACTTCGTGTGGTCCGCATCATTCGCCACGAGCTTCGCCTCGTCGCGCTCGATCCCAAACGAGTAATTGGTCGCGACCATTTTCTACCGAGGCACCGTTATCACCTGCACCGCCCCCTGCCATGCACACGCACCTGGAAGCTCGACGGCGTGTGCCGCAGGATCCACTCGCCCGCCGCGTCCGCGGTCATGTTGTGCGTGTCGTCCACAACGCCCGCGGCGCTGCTCGCACCAGGACCGGGCGGCGGCACGCGGAACGCAATGAGGTCGCCGTGCGTGTGCGAGCAATTGTGCGCGTCGTCCGGCGCGCCGTGCGGGCTGCCCCAGATCGCGTCGCCGCCCTTGATCCACATGCTCGCGCTGCCCGCCCACGAGCGGAAGAGCTTCTGCCGCTCCGCGCGCGAGAAGAAGCGCTCGAGGACTGGGGGACGTCAGCCGAGTGCGGGGGCGGGAGCAAGGCAAGACGCACCATACGAGCCTGCGGGGTTCATTTGCACTGTATCTTTCATCTCGCCTGCGGGGGTCAGGAAGCGCGTGCGGCGACGGCTGGGCGCGTACCGGACAGGAATGCCGCCATCGCTTTCGCTACGCCCTGTTTCATGGTTAGATGAAGGGAAACCGGGGACCTTGGGGACGTACCAGATGTGTGCCGGCGATGGATATGTACGCTTCGATGTGATTCTGGAGGCGCGAAGAGGTTGGACGCGTGTATGCTTTTATCAACCACGTACCTCGACCCAGTCGGGACCGCCCCCGCCATGCGCGGGCGATTCAACCCATTTAAAGCTGTGAGGAAGTGAGAGGGCCGCTGCTGAAAGCGGCGAGTGTGCGACGCACAAGTACTACAGAACGGATCAGTCTACAACTTGTGGGAATGAATGACGGCACATACCAACATGACCTACAAACGCGTTTGATGAGTAGGGCGAGGGAGCGCAGAGCGGCGGACGCACGGTGGCACCCATCGAATGTGCGGCGATGACTGTTTTTCTTTTCTGCCGTCGCCTGGGGTGGCATTACTGTGCGTATTAGCAGGTAGACGCGAACGACACGCACTTGAAGCCCTCGATGGTGGACTTGAGCTTGGAAAAGTACCCGTCGCGCTCCTCGAGGTTGTAGTACGAAAGACGCCAGTCGTATGGCGCGAGGTAGAGGTTGTTTGTGTCGTAGTTGACTACTGCGAGGTTCTCCACGATCTTGCTCCTGCATCGCTGTCATTACAACGCAGGAAATAACGGGAGGCACGGGAGCGCGCACCAGATCCAATACCCCTGGATGAAGCTGCTCGCGGCGTCGATGCCCTCGGCGGCGCGGATCTTGGACCCGGGCGGGTCGAGGCCTGTGATCGGGTCAAGCATCATCGCGGCGATCCACTTCTCGCGGTTGAAGGTGACCTGCGAGATCATGTTGAAGCCGCCCCACAGCTTCTGGCGGAAGAACGCGCGGTAGTCGGGGTCCGTGGACCACGACTCCAGGCCCTGCGGGATGGCATAAGTGGTGTGCGAGATTCGAATGAGCGGGCCGCGACGCACGGTGGAAACGATGCCCGGGATGAGGACGACGGGGTAGTGGGCAGTGAGGCCACGGTCCCGCATGGCCTCGCCGACCTGGAACTCGCGACCGTCGGTGTTGAACTTCCAGACCTCAGGGATGTTACTGCGCAGGCGCTGCCACTCGGACTCGACGCGCGAGAGGTCGAAGCCGGGGATGTCGGGGAAGGATATATCGTACTCGCCCAGGAGGAGGGTGAGGTGCGCATGAAGGTCTTGAATGTCGCGTGGTTCGATGAGGGACTGATGGCTGGTCAAACGCGTGGCAGACAGAAATAGAGGATATTGCCATACGAATGCTATAAGCACACCCAGAAGTATGCCCAAGGGAAACAGGAAACGGCGGGAGACGAAGAGAGATCTATGTTTCTGCAGAGATTATTTAACATGACATGAGTACGGATTCTTGAACTAGGTGCAGGCGGCGACCTTGAGGTGGGATACCTCAGACTTGAGCTTCTGTGTGTCCTCCTTCAGCTCATTTTGGTCTGGTTGCGCTGCGAGGGTCGCCGAGTCCGGGTCTGCCCAAGTCTTTGCGCGTTTAACGAGTACCATTCGCTGTGTTGGCTCGTGTGTCGGGTGGAAGGGGCGACTTGAGCGACGTGCATGCTGCTTCGGCCAGTCGTCGACGCGCCTGTCTTGCCCCGCCGGCCATCTGCGTCTCACTCTCTTGCCCGTCGATGTCTCTCCCATCCATCATATGTCTCACTTCCCTCTCCATGTCTCACTTCCCTCTCCACGTCTCACTTCCCTCTCCACGTCTCACTTCCCTCTCCACGTCTCACTTTCCTCTCCACGTCTCACTTCCCTCTCCACGTCTCACTTTCCTCTCCACGTCTCACTTTCCTCTCCACGTCTCACTTCCCTCTCCACGTCTCACTTTCCTCTCCACGTCTCACTTCCTCGCTTGCCTTTCTCTCACTCTCCCGTGTTCAACTCACCGGCCGTCTTTGTCTTGCCTCTTCCCTCTTGCTTAACTCTCCTTCGGCGGCATCCTTCTCTTCATCCTCCTCTTTTTGGCCGCTCCGAGACATCCGTCTACCGGTACGCCCTTTGTTCCTTCTCTGGATGTTGGTCTCTTTCCCGTTCTATCCCCTCCGCACTTCCTCCTTCTGGTCGATACTAGCGGGTCGCTCTTCTCACTCCCTTCTGGCCCCCTTCTCTTCCTGGCACAATGTCAAACATTCCGCATCTGATCTATTTCTGTTCCCTCCTTCCGATCCCTCTCGATGGTGATGCACCTGATTACTTTCCATGTTTCTCTTCTCCCTCCTCATCAACTTGTCGATATAGCTGTGACTTTTCATTTTTTTCTCCCGTCGAGCCCTCCTCACGTATCTAGAAGAACAAGGACGTTGAATTCAACTAGAGTCGTTTATAGGAGAAGAAGCAGAGTGAAAGAAACTCCACAGTATTTTAGTTGTGAACTTCAAGTTGGGTTTAGCCGTGGCTGTGCTGTACTCCCCACGTGATGGTAGGGGGACCGCGTTATTTGTTGATGTTAGGAGTTCCACCTTCAACCTTGAACCGTCGTCATTGTCGCCTTGCTCGATGGCCAGCCCGCGACATGTGGGTTCTCCACTGCGAGACCGGCTTTTGTCCAATTCACCCGACCCTGTCAAGTCTGCCATCCTCCGCGACTCGGGGATGGGCTGGAATTCTCCCCCGTCATCCGGCAGCCCCAATGCCAACGTATCGCCCCTCCGCATCGCAAAGCGCGACTCGCCCGCCCATCGCCCGGCCCAGCCAGAGGTCGCCCGCCGCACCTCGTCCAGCTTCAAGCACGTCAGAAACAACAACCTCGTCTCAAAGTCCCCCTTCAAGTCCAGATACCCACCGCTGCCACGCCGCAGCCCCGGCCCCCCGTGCCCTCGCCCTCCCGCCGCGTCTCTGGAGAGAAGCGCCAGCGGTCTCAGTCCATGCACGACCAGGCAGAGTCCGAGAACGACCGCCCCTTCTCGTACAAACGGGAGCGCCGCCAGTCAAAGGCCTTACAGGGCCTCATCCAGAAGGAGCCGGTGACAAAGAGCCCTTTCCGTCAGTCTCGGAACCCGTCTGAGCCCCAGCCCCCGCCACCCGTGCCCCCCACGCCGTCGCGCATCCCGGTAGCAGCGTCGACCGCATCCCCCACCCGCTCGTCGCTCGTCTCGAAGCGGATGCATGGACCCCGTCTGAGTGGCCGCCGCGAGCGCAACAAGACCGTCACCTTTGACGAGCGCTGCGACGTCATGGAGTTCTCCTGCGACGAGGATCCCAGCTTGGAGACCGCCTCCGACCGTAGCGGCGGGGACGATGTCGACTCAGACAGCGACACGTTCTTCCAAAGTCACAGCACAGAACCCCTCCCACCCCCGCCTCCGCCCCACGACTCGTCTTACGAGAGCATAGACCTCTCCGACGTGTCCCTCCCACTCAATACCTCTCTCGACCTCGGCCTCGCACTCGACCCCGACGCGAGTATCACCGGCCTCGTCGACTCCATGTTCGCGGTGAACCCTTCTAGCACGCCGCCGCGCGACTTCGCGACGGACATGGAGACCGAGGACGGTGTGCCGTTCGGCCGCTCGCACCACGCCACGCGCGCCGCGCAGCACCACGCCGCGCAGGAGCAGCAACCCCACGCGCCGCCCCCACCACGGCCGCTCCCCGCCCCGCGTAGCGCCTTCCCCCTCCCGATCGTGGCCTCGCCGAATCATCCGCCCGCGACGCCCCCACGGCACGCGCTGACGGGTTCCCCGCCGCTCGGGCGCTCGACGCACCTCGAGCGCGTGCAGGCACGCCGCGCGGAGGAAGTGGCGGACGAGGATGTCGCGTCGCTCCCCGCATCGCCGACGCCCGCCCCGCACGCACACCTGCCTAACGCGCCTATACCGCGGTTCAGCCTTGGAGGTGCGTCTGCTTCTCTTACGTGTCTCCCGCGCGCTGACTAACTCTTTATGTGCAGGTGCGGGTGGGAGCAGCATGGGCGCGGACCCGTTCGCGCTGCCGGCGCTGCGAGACGAGCCCCTCCCGGATGAGGACAGCCGGGATGTATCGATGGGCGCGCCTGCTGAGGTGCGTTGCTTCTACTATGTCAATCGCTTTATGTGGGTATCTGATGTAATCGACGTAGCTACTGCCCGCGCATGACCCGTTCGACAGCCCGCGGCCTGCCCACGGCGCGTTCGAGAGTCCGCGGGCTGCGCCAACGCCCCCGAACGGCCGTCCGCGCATCAGCCGCGAAGAGGTGCAGCGGCGCATGATGCGGGCGCGGAGCGCCACTCCTGAGGTGGATGTGCAGGAGGAGGCGCGGGTGCGCGGTGGGCACACGCCGCAAGTATGCATTGACGAAGAAACTAAACAGGTGACGATGGAGGATGAACAGGAAGGAGAAGAAGAAGAAGAAATGGAAGAAAATGAAGAGGAAAGAGAGGAGGAGGAGGAGGACAGGGAGGAAGAACGCACGCAAGAGATGGAGGAGGAGGAGGTGCGCGTGGGGAGCAGGAGCATGAGTACGGAGCTCGCGACGGTCGAGATGGTGGAGAAGCGCACGCTGACTGGGGCGCGTGCGCACGACACGAGCTTACAGGACGCGAGCGAGTTGGTACCACCGCACGAGGTGGACGAGCGCACCGCCAGCGAACGCGAACCACACCACTCGAACCAACGCGCTGCACCATCACAAGATGCGGCCGAGTTCGGCCTGCGTGCGCCGGGTCTGGGGGTCGACTTCGGGAGCCGCTTCGGGATGGGGGGGCTTGGCATCCCGGGACTCGGGTTGGGTAGCTCGAGCTCGCGGCTGAGCGGCGGCGAGGGGCTGCGTGCTGCCGAACGGCGCGAGGTGGAACGCGTGGCGGTCGTGGACATGGACGCGCGCAGTGCACTGGACCGCCTGATGGACGATGTTGGGGGGCACGGCGGGGAGGACGCGTCGATAGAGACGGAGGAGGGGGAGAGCCAGGGTGCGATCGGGGCGCACCAACACGAAGGCAGCCGGGTGATGCAGCGCGCAGCGACGGACCCCGCGGTGCTGCAGTCGGGCCTGGGCGGCGTGGCGCTGAGCCGCACGGTGAGCGTCTCTTCATCGTCGTCGCTGCTGAGCCTGCCGCCGCCGGTGCCGCCGAAGGACAACATCCGTTCGCGCGAGGCGATGATCATCGAGAAGCGCCGCGAGGTACGGCGTTTCGACGAGGAGGGATACGACTACGAGCCGCCGTCGGAGCAGCGGAAGCTCAGCGTTGGGGCAGGCCGCCCGAGTGGACGACGGAGCATGAGCACCGGTGACGTGGACGAGCTGACGCGCCTCCGCGGCAAAGGCCTACTGGACGTCGCCGCAGGTAAGGACGATCTGCTCGGCGACAGCATCGAGAAGGAGTTGAGCAAGCTCGAGGCCCCGCATAAGCGCGTATGTTTATCTTTTTCCATTTTTTGCATAACTGGGTGCTGAGGAGCGTGCCATAGAAATATCATATCCGGCAATATGAAAGGATGATATACGCGTCATCGTCGGATGACCGAATTTCGCACATGGCGGGTCCGGGCGACGTTGATACAGGCAAGGCGTGGAAGACCGTCCGGCGGCCGTCTGATATGGTGTGTTTTCCAAACTCACAAGGATCGACAATGACACAACTGACTGGTATGTAGAACGAATACTCGAAGCAGATCAAGGAGTTCCGGGCGCAGCAAAATCCTGGCAAGGCGTACGGCAAAGTCTTCGTCAGAGGTGTGTCTTCTGTGATGTTCTCATCTGTCTGTGCTCATATGCTTTTGAATGTAGTTATTGGCGTGAAAGGGATGCACCTCCCTGTGCCAAACCAGCCAACTGCGGTCACGTGTACTCTGAACAATGGGATCCACTTCGTGACCACTCCCGAGTGCGCTCTCGCTCGGGATTGTCGCATCGAGCAGGAGTTTGAGCTGTACGTTCTTCCTTGGTTTTGAAGGCTTGCGCTTCATGGTTTGTCTAGGATCGAACACAGCAAGCTCGAATTCACGCTCACTCTCAAGGTGCGGCGCGACCCACACATTATCTCGCAGTTCAAAGCGATCGCCCCTGCGCCGGTGCAGGCTCCGCCACCGCCGCCGCCGCCCGTCGTGCAGCAGACGTCGTCCAGAGGTGGGATGCGCAGCTTCTTCTCATCCCCGAAAAAGTCTGCCAAGTACAAGGCCACCCCTGCCCCGCACCCAGCCTGTACCGGCCGCGCCACAGGTAACGCAGCGGCTGACGGAGAACCTCGCGCGGTACCTCAAGCCTGACGGGACACTCGCACGTGCGTTCATCGCGTTCAAGGACATCGCGACGCGCTGCGACACGCGCCTGTTCGAGACGCACTACCCGCTTATCGGGCAGCGCGTCGAGCTGGGCGGCAAGTTCTCGACGCTGCAGGTCGGCGAACTCGTGCTGCAGATGTTCCGCCTGCCGCCGCTGCCGGGCATCCCACCGGAGGAGCTCCCGCAGAGCCTGGAGGAGTGCCACCGCGGGTTGCGGCACATCAACTGGCACAAGGTGACATATTTCCAGGGGACGCTGACCCAGAGTGGGGGCGACTGTAGTGTGCGTGACTCCAGTTCTTGATCTCTGCTTTGTCTCACTAAAGCTGTTATAGACGTGGCGGCGGCGGCAGCTGCGTGTCATCGGTGCGAACCTGGTCGCGTTCAATGACGTGACGAAGAAAGCGACCGCGACCATCGATCTGAAAAAGGCTGTGGCTGTGGAGGATGACCAAGAGGCCCGATGTGCTATGAGTCCTGCCTCTGCCATGACTGCACGCAGCAGCCGTTACGACGATTATGATGGTCTATATGGGGTTGAGCGCTCCTTCCGTCTGCTCTTCCCGAACGACCAGGAGATTGTGTTCTTCGCAGACACGGACGAGGAAAAGGCCAAATGGTACGTGGCTGGCAATCATCTGTTGGCGTCTCAAAGAATGTGTTTCCCGTTTAGGCTGGAAGTATTGCGTGCCCTCGTCGGGCACATCCCGCCCCACCCTTATGGGCTGAGCTGCTGTGGCAGCGACAAGACGAGCTCAGTAAGCGGTCGTCACGGACGGGCCATAGCTGAACAACAGCTGTTTTTATTATTTGTGCTGCATTTTCCTGTACAGAGCTCTTGGCTTCATGACAGTTTTCGTTATCATAGTCTACTCTCTATTTTCTTACTAGTATATACGTCGATGTCGCTCTCCTAAGAAGTAGGGATTCCTGTCAATAGAAAGGATTCCAGTGCGCCATCAAATCGAAGTTGAGCCCCTTTCCGGAACTGATATGTCCCCTATACGTCGGCCACCGACATGGCAGATCTATCCATAAGTCTCCAAGTTAACTTCAACAGCTCTTCCAACAGTCTATTATCGTAATGGACTCCAAACAGACTCGGCACCTCCTAAAGTCATCCACATGGGAGGTACCTGTCAAATGACAGACCAGGGACAGAACTTCGAGCTGAGCTTATACTTAGCGTAATGCACGTTGACTCGGACATCGCCGATACCACTCGTATGTATGACGAGGGATATCATCGAGCTCACTTTCGTCATCATTCCCAACTGCGAACCTGCTGTTTAGCCCTCGGTCTCTAGATATGGGCGCGACGAGTATCGTCTACTTCGTGACCTAGACCCGTCAATCATTGACAAGCATGGGCACTCAGATCGACTACCGAAGTTCAGGTGTGTACCCTCTTCGCTAGACTCCATGATAATCTGGATGGCTATAGTGGGGCGCTTTCTTTTCTCCTATGGGATATTTGCATCACGGTCGACGATGAGTACACACTTTTTGGCCTCACAAAATCAATCAAACCAGTCGGTATTTCAACCCACTCTGCAGGTTAATTTGATGTGGCCGTACGTCGCATCGGTCGCGTCCGCCGAGCTGCGAAATATCAAACTACCTCGCAGGAAACCATGGACGCACATGAAGTTTCTGTATCTGTTTATCCGGTATATACCTTGTGTATTCAAATGTGAGGTTCTCTCAGCCCATCTCCCTTCAGTACGTACCTGAACGCCAAAGCTCAATTTTGTTGATCGGTTCGCCCGAGTTGACACCACACTTCCATTTTTCGCCCCATGATTGCTTCATCTGGCAAGTATATCAAGGCGTGCCACTGTTCTGGTTTTCGCTGCTGTCGACTACGTTTTAATCTTGCGAGGTCGGTTCTACAGCCGCCTTGCAAACCCAACGTCCATGCATTAACTTCTAAATAGTGTACGCGTTATATCACAACAGCGCGACTGTCCGCAAAATAGTCTCATCTTATTTGGCCTAGAAT